>CM053030.1:479934592-480033700 GCA_028564925.1 Lithobates sylvaticus
AAATCGGCATAGGATTCCCCTGCGACCATACAAAAGGGTCTGGTATGGATTTTAAGGGGACCCCAAATGCCAAAATTAAAAAAAAAATGATGTGGGACTCCCCCAAATCCATACCAGACCCTTATCCGAGCACGCAGCCTAGCAGGTGAGGAAAGGGGGGGTGATCAAGCCACGCCACATGCCCTCAACATTGGGGGTGGGTGCTTTGGGGAAGGGGGGCCCTGCGCCTGTCCACCTCAAAGCACCTTGTCCCCATGTTGATGGGGACAAGGGCCTCTTCCTGACAACCCTGGGCAGTGGTTGTGGGGGTTTGCAGGTGGGGGGCTTATTGGAATCTGGAAGCCCCCTTTAACATGGTGGTCCCCAAATCCCGCCCCCCACCCTATGTAAATGAGTATGGGGTACATTGTACCCCTACCCATTCACCTAAACAAATTCACATAGGGTGGGGAGGCTGAGACCTGGGGTCCCTCTTGTTAAAGGGAGCTTGTTGATCACACAGGATCTGGCATGGTCTTGGAAGGGGAACTCTATGCCGTTTTTCTTTTAATTTTGGCGTGAGGTTCTGTTTCAAGATCCTTAGAGCACAAGTCACATGCCAAAGTTGGATCAGTTAAGACAATGATCACACTTGGATCCGACTTCAATGATATTCAATCCGCTGAAGTAGGATCAAAGCGGGACTAAAGTAGTCCAGGAACCTTTTACAAAGTCGGACCATGGGCTCCTAATGTTGAAGCGTTTGCCGTACCAATGTGAATCCAGCCTCAAAAACCCAATAAATTTCAGTTTACACCAACTAAATGCATACCAGCTGTAAATAAAATGTGTACAAAGTCTAAGGTCTCATTCATACCAGCCCACAAGCTAACACTGGCATCATTGGGGGGTGTGGAAATTAGGAGCAGCAGGTGTGTCTGTGCAGCCGCTGCGTCCTAATTGCCATGAATGGTACTGTGTGTGTGCAGATGCACGGAACACCTATACAGTACATCCCCGTGCAGGCAAACATGGCCCACACACAGTCTTTCTTAGTCCTTTATTCTTTTCTGCTGGTATTTAACTATGTAAGAAGTGTAGTGCATCTCAGCCCCTTCTATCCCAGCCTCAGAAATCTCCATTCCTCTTACGATCTGGGTGCTTACATACATAAAGTACAGTATATATTTCTTTTTAACATCAGCTAACTTTATTGTTTTTGATTTCCCTCTCCATTTAAAGCACATTTCCAATTAATACGCACAGCAACGCATTGCTCTTTTTTTCATTTATAAAACTAACTATAGTGTAGAAATGGAGATCATCTTCTAAACAGAGCGCTGCCGCTCCTGGTCTCTGGAGTGCTGTGAGATCAACATTCTGCCCAAGGTTGTCATTCTCACTGAGACTTGACAGATATTTAATAAGTCATTGTGAAGGCAGATAGAAACCCCTTTATCCGACAAAAGACTGATTTGATGTTCATGAAAGAAACATGTCTCTGTACAGTACGCCAATGGAGGAGACTACACAGGAATAAATGTTTATGGTATTAGAAGAATGCTGGCAAGGCACAGAATGTAACATTGGGGCAAGATTTGAGATCAAGCTTCAGTTTAAGTGATTATGTATTTTTTCATCTAAAATATACAGTACGCTTTAATAGCCCCAGAACACGTGTGGGTATGCCTTACATATGGACTAAATCAATCAACTGTAGCAGGGTTTACAAGACATCTAAAGCCCCATACACACGGTCGGATTTTCCCATGGATTCTGTCCTATCGGACAATGTTGTCGGAAAATCCGACCGTGTGTAGGCACCATCGGATAGTGTACGTCGGATTGTCCGACGGACAAAGTCCTATCTCCTGCTGGATAGATTTTTCTACAACAAAGTCCGATCACACCAAATCCGATCGTGTGTATCGAATTCCTGACGGACAAAGTGCCACGCATGCTCAGATCACATTACAAGACCAAAGCTATTGGCTACTAGCCTCTACGTAGTCCCGTCGTACGCAACAAACGTCACCACGTTCAGAATGATCGGATTTTCCGACAACTTTGTCCGACCGTGTGTACGCAAAACCAACATCGGACAAAGTACGACGGACATGATCCGACGGACCTGGTCCTCAGATAATCCGCGCGTGTGTATGGGGCTTAAGAAGATAAGGGCCTATTTAAACCACCTAGAACAGCAATAGCGAACCTTGGCACCCCAGATGTTTTGGAACTACATTTCCCATGATGCTCATGCACTCTTCAGTGTAGTTGTAAGTGCCAAGGTTCGCCATCACTGACCTAGAAAAACAGCAGACACTGCCGAGGACTAGAAAGCTCTCTTCTCCTCCACCACCTCACATCCACTTAGTGACCAGATGGAAGCAGAAATTACTACCTGTATATGTGAGTATGAAACAGCGGTAGGAGGAGGTGCGAGATGGGTTGAGGGAAGGCTGTCTGAGTTCCTGGTATTTTTCTGCCATTGACAATTTATAACCCACATATTGCCAACGTTGTCCATTTGTTGTCTATTATGTTAGCAACTCCTACTAGTCCTGGTAAGGACACTCTCTTCGTATAGTTTGCATGTTAACCTTGTGCTTACCTGGGTTTCGTCCACATACTCCAGTTTCTGCCCATACTCCAAAGACATTCTGGTAGGTTAATTGGCTATTTTCCAAATTGGCCCTAGTATGTGTGAATGCATGTTAGATATTGACCTTGGATTGTAAGCACCTTTGAGATTAGGGTCTGATGTAAATGTACAGTATGTAAAGCACTGCAAAAATTGTCAGTGCTGTATAATCACCTGTAATAAATAAAAATGTTTTAAAAAACCCGTATTGCCACCATTTTGCATTGCCTGTATACTGCAATGATTACTAGTTTTGTTGTTTAAGCATTGACATGACTGTCAGTGCATCACCAGGACATGCTCCTGTATTGTTACAGTTGCCAGCATGTAACCCATGCATAGCCTCAGTTGTTGGTGTGTTCCAAGTGTTTGTTGCCCATTATTTTGTCCCACTTGTCATTGTTTAGCCAACATGGGTCTGTGCTTGTACTGGCATATTTGTTCATGTTTTATCACAGGTTAGTGTTGAGGGGCTATTTATATGAGTGCATAAAATCAAATAAAATCAGCTCTGTTTATTATGGGGTTCATATTAATATAATTGAAACCCCTTCCCCACAGGCCAGTCACTATACAACCATGCCTCTTAAAGACAAATATATTTTTACATAGTTAGATTGGACCAGCTTGGATATATACAATACCTTGCCAATGCCGCAAGAAGCTGGAAACAACTGAAGTAGACACCGCTATTCCAGTGCATCGAACACTTGCTTTCAGTCATGCGTCGGGTCTCTGAACAGGTGGGGCAGTGATGTCACACTTTCCACATTGTCCAATCAGAGAATGCTTTTCATTCATTCAGAAGATGCAAAGCGATCTCTGAATGGCACCCATGATGAGTGGCCAGCCTACTTTGTTCACAATGCAGTAGATTGGCTGCTCGGCATGGGACCCCGGAAACAAGTGGAGATCACTGGAGTAGCAGTGCCTACTACAGTGATTAACAGCATCTTGGGGCATCAGCACCTATGGCATTTACATAGTAACTATACCAAATAAAATATAAAAAATATACCATGTCTGGAATTATTCTTTAAAACTGGTATTTTGGCTGTACCCCTAAATTGGCATTCTAGTGCAAACTGCTCTCCTAGAATCACAGACCATTAGGGTTAGCAAGTATGCATATGCTGGTTGTATACTGTTTCTGGGGCCTGGAAACTCCAAATCATACAAAGCACCAGACACAAATTGTCATTCAGCATGTAAAATTGTACTGACAGATTAACTAGGTTTCAGAAAACTGGAGGTTGGCAGTGCTTTATACCCAGCACTGTAAATGCAATCATTTTGCTAGTGTGAAAACCTGAAATGAAAGGGAAGCAGATTACCTCAATAAAAAAGAGGCTGGCAGATGATGTCGGATGATGGTACATGTAAATTGTTACAAGGATGGCAGCAGCAACAACGAGGACCAGTACGAGTATCCCTATAATTAATCCCGTGTGCAGCGTGCCGTGCGTCTTCTCTTCCGCGCTGTCATCCGTTGAGGCTGCAGTATAAGAAAAGTATAAAATGAATAACAATACTTTGCTTTCCTACCACTCTGTGCATTTAATCAGTACAAGCCTCAGTCACGTATTGTATATGAAAGGTATAGGTAATGGATATTTCCATCAGGAGTCTTACGGTACAACAAAAATGCTGGACGTGATGGTATAAAATGATCAAGGGCCAGGTTTGACGGGCTTGTGTTCATAGGCAAATGCAGTGTGCTTTTGACATCAGTTTAAGACCGTTCTAAAACAAATCCAAATTCATTGGCAGGTGCAGTTGACCTTCTACTCACTTGCTTCAAGCTGCTTTTGCATTTCCAAAATCTTGTATGGAAAAAAAAGCAGTTCTGGCAAGAGCAAGAGCCATTTGAGAGTCTTCTTAGCTTGGGCCTGATGGAGAAACATCATTTTTTCTTCCTTGTGGCTCACTAATGTAAAAGGAAAGCCTCCTCCAAGAACTGGTCAAGGAGTCATATAAGGATATATGTATGATTTACCTTAAAGGGGTTGTAAAGGTACATTTTTTTTTTCACCTTAATGCATTCTATGGGCATTTTAGGGCATCAGCACCTATGGCATTTACATAGTAACTATGTAAAAATATACCTTGTCTGGAATTATTCTTTAAAACTGGTATTTTAACTGTACCCCTAAGGTGAAAAAACATCCGACAATGCCGCCCCCCCAGCCCCCCTGTTTTACTTACCTGACCCCCTCGAAAGTCCTGCGCACGCCCCCGACATCCTCTTCGCCGCTCAGCCTGGCCGTTGATTGGTTACAGTGGATGGATTGAAAGCAGCGCAGCCATTGACTCGCGCTGCTGTCAATCACATCCAATGACGCGGCGTGCTGGGGGGCGGGGCCAAGTGATACAGTGATCGGCTATGGCCACCAGCTGTATCACGGGAGCGCGCCCACAAGCACTCCTCACCATGCGAGGGAGCTCGCGTGAAGGTGAGAAGTCCTTGCGGGGGGAGCCGAGACAGCCGCTGAGGGACCCCAGAAGACCAGGTTCGGGGCCACTCTGTGCAAAACGAGCTGCACAATGGAGGTAAGTATAACATGTTTGTTATTTTAAAAAAAAATATTACCTTTACAACCCCTTTAACTGACCTAATGCTTGAGGAATGCAGGATGACAGAGCCCTCTACCCCCCTTAAAAGGTGATATCACTGTCCAAACAACTTTGATTGGTCATTTACTCACATACTAGCCTGTATCTGCCACAGCCCGAATTAGAATAAGCTAGTCCTCTAACAGAACGTCGAGAAGCAAGTGTCTGCCATGATCATCTGCCAACTATTAAAAACGGGTGGGGACTTTGGGAAGAGCATCTAAATTCTACCCTTATATATTCTTTTGATATTATTGCATTTGTACATTTGTCACTATATCTTTCAATATTCAATTAAATGTTATATACAGTGCCTTGAAAAAGTATTCATACCCCTTGAAATTTTCCACATTTTGTCATGTTACAACCAAAAACATAAATGTATTTTGTTGGGATTTTATGTGATAGACGAAAACAAAAAGTGGCACATAATTGTGAAGTAGAAGGAAAATGATAAATGGTTTTCAACATTTTTTACAAATAAATATCTGAAAAGTGTGGCGTGCATTTGTATTCAGCCCCCTTTACTATAATACCCCTAACTAAAACCTAATGGAATCAATTGCCTTCATAAGTCACCTAATTAGTAAATAGAGTCCACCTGTGTGTAATTTAATCTTAGTATAAATACAGCTGTTCTGTGAAGTCCCCAGAGGTTTGTTAGAGAAGCATAGTGAACAAACAGCATCATGAAGGCCAAGGAACACACCAGACAGGTCAGGGATAACGTTGTGGAGAAGTTTAAAGCAGGGTTGGGTTATAAAAAAATATCCCAAGCTTTGAACATCTCACGGAGCACTGTTCAATCCATCATCCGAAAATAGAAAGAGTATGGCACAACTGCAAACCTACCAAGACATGGCCGTCCACCTAAACTGAGAGGAAGGAGAGTATTAATCAGAGAAGCAGCCAAGAGGCCCATGGTAACGCTGGAGGAGCTGCGGAGATCCACAGCTCAGGTGGGTGAATCTTTCCACAGGACAACTATTAGTCGCGCACTCCACAAATCAGGTCCTTTGTGGAAGAGTGGCAAGAAGAAAGCCGTTGTTGAAAGAAAGCCATAAGAAGTCTTGTTTGCAGTTTGCGAGAAGCCACGTGGGGGACACAGCAAACATGTGGAAGAAGGTGCTCAGGTCAGATGAGACAAAAATCCAACTTTTTGGCCTAAAAGCAAAACGCTATGTGTGGCGGAAAACTAATACTGCACATCATCCTGAACACACCATGGATGCTTTTCTTCAGCAGGGACAGGACAGCTAGTCAGCTAGTCAGCATTGATGGGAAGATGGACGGAGCCAAATACAGGGCAATCTTAGAAGAAAACCTGTTATGCCGCATACACACGGCCGATTT
Source organism: Lithobates sylvaticus (assembly GCA_028564925.1). Taxonomy (NCBI): domain Eukaryota; kingdom Metazoa; phylum Chordata; class Amphibia; order Anura; family Ranidae; genus Lithobates; species Lithobates sylvaticus. The sequence continues at coordinate 479,941,182 of CM053030.1, forward strand.
TCCGACCGTGTGTATGCCCATCGGTCTTTTTCTGTCGGCATTTCCGATGGACTTTGGATTGAGAGCCTGTTCCTAATTTTTCCTGACGGAAAACCTTCGGATCGGATCGGATTTTCCGATCGTGTGTATGCAATTCCGACACGCAAAATTCCGACGCATGCTCGGAAGCATTAAACTTACCATTTATAGTGCCGTTGAACATTTTGTATTTCGTTGTGTTATTGACCAACGGAATTTGGTGTGACCATGTGTAGGCAAGACAGTTTGAGCGAAATTCCGTCGGAAAACCATCAGAGATTTTTCTGATCGTGTGAATGCGGCATTAGAGTCTGCAAAAGACTTGAGACTGGGGGGAGGTTCACCTTCCAGCAGGACAACGACTCTAAACATACAGCCAGAGCTACAATAGAATGGTTTAGATCAAAGCATATTTATGTGTTAGAATGGCCCAGTCAAAGTCCAGACCTAAATCCAATTGAGAATCTGTGGCAAGACTTGAAAATTGCTGTTCACAGACACTCTCTAGATGTGCAAAGCTGGTAGAGACATACCCAAAAGACTTGCAGCTGTAATTGCAGCAAAAGGTGGTTCTACAAAGTATTGACTCAGGGGGGCTGAATACAAATGCATGCCACATTTTTAACATATTTTATTTGTAAAAAATGTTGAAAATAATTTATCATTTTCCTTCCACTTCACAATTATGTGCCACTTTGTGTTGGTCTATCACATAAAATCCCAATAAAATACATTAAAGTTTTTGGTTGTAACATAACAAAATGTGGAAAATTTCAAGGAGTATGAATACTTTTTCAAGGCACTGTATATACTTACAATTGTTGATGATCTTGGCACATATTGAAAAACCCTAAAAAGTGTAAACTGTCACGTAACCAAAAGAGGGCCTTGTTCTGCCTTGATGGCCATGCAAAGTTGTCCCATATACCCTTACACCTTCATCAACGATTGTATCCTAATAATTAGCATTGAATATTTCATTTTTCACATATTTAAAAGATAAATATGTCACAAACCTGATCAATTAAAGCCCAATTGCAGCATTTTTCGAATGAAAAAGGTAGCCCATCTGTTACAAAAATCATAATATTCAGCTCCTCTCCTATACTGCCCCCCGCAGACCCAACAATCTGTGATCCAATGCTGGTCCACTTCCCTGTTGAATGTCATCCAGCTTTACTCCACATACTTTCTGTGAGTGCAGGATGTCATGAACCTGGCATCATTGTGCTCCATACTCATAGTGTAATGATGAAGAGAACATTGTTATTTTTGGAATAAAATTCCTGTATCTCTTTAGCCTACTGAGTTCTTTTTGATTTGATGTATACATTTCTATAAAATACTAATTTAGTAACAAAAATATTATATTACAATAAAAAAAATTTCAACCTCTAAATTATTGCATTTCCTATTTCCAACACTCAGTAAAATAGAAAAAAATACATACCCCACAATCCCTTACCTTTCCTTTTTATCTTTTCTAATTCCATTAACCACTTGCCGACCGCCCCATGTAGATATACGTCGGCAGAATGGCACGTACAGGCAGAACCACGTACCTGTACGTGCCATTCTTTAGGCGGTTGGGGGGTCCGATCGGACCCCCCTCCGCCGGCGGGGACGGTCGGCATCGCTTCAGGAGCGATCCGGGACGAGGGGACGGCCAGTGGTTTCTGGCCACCCCCTCGCGATCGCTCCTGGCGAATGAAAAGCTTCCCCTTCCTGTCTATTGTATAGACAGGAAGGCGGAAGTGATGTCACGCTCGGTGCGCCGGTCTATGTGACCGGAGACGCCGAGCGGCGAACATGTTAAGGTTAGTGCACAACACTACACTGACACCAGTACAGTTAGGCACACAAAACACCCCCCTGTCACCCCCTGATCACCCCCCAGATCACCCCCTCCCCCCCCAGTCACAGTGTCACTAATTGCAGTGATCATTTATTTACTGATCACTGCATTTAGTGTCAGTGTGACTGTAATAACTGTCAGGGCAGTTAGTTTTAGGTCCTAGGTAGCCCCCTACCCCCCCCTAATAAAGGTTTAACCCCCTGATTGCCCCTAGTTAACCCCTTCACCCCCTTTTGCCAGTGTCACTAAGCGATCGTTTTTCTGATCGCTGCATTGTGTCGCTAGGTAACCATTTTTTTTTTATTTTAACCGCCATGTTTTATATAGGTTCATAAATAGTTTTATAGGTCAGGTACCCCCATATTACAACCTAAATAAAGGTTTTAACCCCCTGATTGCCCCTAGAGTTAACCCTTTCACCAGTAATCACCGTATAACTGTCACTGGTGACGCTGGTTAGCCAGTTAGTTATTTCGTTATTTAGGTTCCCCGTCAGGTTTTTATATAGCGTCAGGTACCCCCATATATTACCTAATAAAGGTTTAACCCCCTGATTGCCCCTAGTTAACCCTTTCACCCCCTTTTGCCAGTGTCACTAAGCGATCGTTTTTCTGATCGCTGCATTAGTGTCGCTAGGTAACCAGTTTTTTTTTAGGTTAACCGCCATGTTTATATAGGTTCATAAATAGGTTTATAGGTCAGGTACCCCCATATTACAACCTAAATAAAGGTTTTAACCCCCTGATTGCCCCTAGAGTTAACCCTTTCACCAGTGATCACCGTATAAAATGTCACTGGTGACGCTGGTTAGCCAGTTAGTTATTTCGTTATTTAGGTTCCCCGTCAGGTTTTTATATAGCGTCAGGTACCCCCATATATTACCTAATAAAGGTTTAACCCCCTGATTGCCCCTAGTTAACCCTTTCACCCCCTTTTGCCAGTGTCACTAAGCGATCGTTTTTCTGATCCCTGCATTAGTGTCGCTAGGTAACCAGTTTTTTTTTGTATTACTGTTACGGGTGACGCTGGTTAGTTAGCTTGTTTTTTATACTGTCAGGGCACCCGCCATTTATTACCCAATAACGGTTTAACCCCCTGATCGCCCGGCGGGTGATATCAATTAGGTTTTAGGGTCAAATAAGGTCTGCGTCGCCCCAGGTTAGTGCCAGTACCGCAAACACCCACGCGCAAAGCATACACCTCCCTTAGTGGTATAGTATCTGAACAGATCAATATCTGATCTGATCAGATCTATACTAGCGTCCCAGCAGTTTAGGGTTCCAAAAAAACGCATTGTTAGCGGGATCAGCCCAGATACCTGCTAGCACCTGCGTTTTCCCCCCTCCGCCCAGCCCAGCCCACCCAAGTGCAGTATCGATCGATCACTGTCACTTACAAAACACTAAGCACACATAACTGCAGTGTTCGCAGAGTCAGGCCTGATCCCTGCGATCGCTAACATTTTTTTTGTGGTAGCGTTTTGATTCAGTCGCTAACAGTCAGGAGCTTTTTTACCTGTGAATCTCAAAAAAATAAAAAAAACAAAAATAGTTGTCGTTTTATTGTTCTCTCTCTCTCTCTATTGTTGCTCTTTTTTTACTCCATTCTATTCTGCAATGTTTTATTATGTTTTATCATGTTTTATCATGCTTGCTTTTCAGGTATGTAATTTTGTTTACTGTGTTTTAGTGTTAAGCATTTTTTTGTTTTCAGGTGCGCCATTCAGTTGCAGCGCGGATTTATTTATCTTGACAGCAACAGCGTTTGCTCCCACGATACATAAAGCCGCGACTCCAACGCTGTAGGAGGTGATTTCACCACCACAGTTAAAAAAAAGAGCATATATGCCGAAGCATGGGGGCAGCAGGGGGCGGGGAGGAGCGATTGGCTCCTAATGCCACGTACATACGGTCGAAATTCCGACCGTGTGTACACGGCATAACTTTTGCGGGAGGATGCCCCCATGCATCGGCATATATAAATGGTGCATGTATGCCCATCATTAGAAGTGGGTGGATGAAGGGAGGTATTCTAATGGTGGGCATACCCACCAATCAATCTCTTTTTTTCGTTCAGCCAAGAGGCTGCATGAAAAAAAAAAAGATTACAATATATGTCCAGTATGTTGCTGGACTTTGAATGGTTATACCAGAATGATGCCTGCAGGTTTAGGTATCATCTTGGTATCATTCTTTTCAGCCAGTGATCGGCTTTCATGTAAAAGCAATTCTAGCGGGTAATTAGCCTCTAGACTGCTTTTACAAGCAGTAGGAGGGAATGTCCCCCCTCCCGGATATAAACCGCGCCATTGGGAAATTGGGAAAGCATTTTATCACACCAATCTTGGTGTGGTCAGATGCTTTGAGGGCAGAGGAAAGATCTAGGGTCTAATAGACCCCAATTTTTTCAAAAAAAGAGTACCTGTCACTGCCTATTGCTATCATAGGGGATATTTACATTCCCTGAGATAACAATAAAAATCATAACAAAGAAAAAAAATGGAAGGAACAGTTTAAAAATAGAATAAAAAAGCTAAATAAATAAAAAAAAAAACTAAAAAAAAAAAAAAAAAAAAAGCACCCCAGCCCCCCCTTCTCTTGCGCAAAGGCGTACACAAGCGTTGGTCTGGCGTCATATGTAAACAGCAATTGCAGCATGCATGTGAGGTATCACCGCGAAGGTCAGATCGAGGGCAGTAATTTTAGCAGTAGACCTCCTCCGTGAATCTAATGTGGTATCATGTAAAGGCTTTTAAAGGCTTTTAAAAATGTATGTAGTTTGTCGCCACTGCGTGTTTGTGCGCAATTTTAAAGCATGTCGTGTTTGGTATCCATGTACTCGGCCTAAGATCATATTTTTTATTTCATCAAAAATTTGAGCAATATAGTGTGTTTTAGTGCATTAAAATAAAAAAAAGTGTATTTTTTCCACAAAAAATGCGTTTGAAAAATCGCTGCGCAAATACTGTGTGGAAAAAAAAAAAAAACACCCACCATTTTAATCTGTAGGGCCTTTGCTTTAACAATATATATAGTGTTTGGGGGTTCAACGTAATTTTCTTGCAAAAAAAAAATATGTTTTCATGTAAACAAAAAGTGTCAGAAAGGGCTTTGTCTTCAAGTGGTTAGAAGAGTGGGTGACGTGTGACATAGGCTTCTAAATGTTGTGCATAAAATGCCAGGACAGTTCAAACCCCCCCCAAATGACCCCATTTTGGAAAGTAGACACCCCAAGCTATTTGCTGAGAGCAATGTTGAGCCCATTAAATATTTTTTTTTTTTGTCCCAAGAGATTGAATAATGAAAAAAAAAAAATATATATATTTTTTTTTACAAAAAGTTGTCACTAAATGATATATTGCTCAAACATGTCATGGGCATATGTGGAAATACACCCCAAAATACATTCTGTTGCTTCTCCTGAGTACGGGGATACCACATGTGTGGGACTTTTTGGGAGCCTAGCTGCGTACGGAACCCCAAAAACCAAGCACCGCCTTCAGGCTTTCTAAGGGAGTAATTTTTTTATTTCACTTCTCACTGCCAATCACAGTTTCGGAGGCCATGGAATGCCCAGATGGCATAAAACCCCCCAAAATGACCCCATTTTGGAAAGTAGACACCCCAAGCTATTTGCTGAGAGGTATTGTGAGTATTTTGCAGATGTCGCTTTTTGTCACAAAGTTTTGAAAATTGAAAAAAGAAAAAAAAAAATTTTTTTTTACTTTACTTTCTTCATTTTCAAAAACAAATGAGAGCTGTAAAATACTCACCATGCCTCTCAACAAATAGCTTGGGTTGTCTACTTTCCAAAATGGGGTCATTTGGGGGGGTTTTGTGCTATTTTGGCATTTTATGGCCTTCGAAACTGTGATAGGTAGTGAGGAGTGAAATCAAAAATTTGCACCCTTAGAAATCCTGAAGGCGGTGCTTGGGTTTTGGGGCCCCGTACGCGGCTAGGCTCCCAAAAAGTCCCACACATGTGGTATCCCCATACTCAGGAGAAGCAGCAAAATGTATTTTGGGGTGCAATTCCACATATAACTATGGCATGTGTGAGCAATATATCATTTAGTGACAACTTTTTGAAGAAAAAAAAAATTATTTTTTTTATTTTTGTCTTTATTCAATCACTTGGGACTAAAAAAAAAAATATTCAATGGGCTCAACATGCCTCTCAGCAAATAGCTTGGGGTGTCTACTTTCCAAAATGGGGTCATTTGGGGGGGTTTTGTACTTCTCTGCCATTTTAGCACCTCAAGAAATGAAATAGGCAGTCATAAATTAAAAGCGGTGTAAATTCCAGAAAATGTACTCTAGTTTGTAGACGCTATAACTTTTGCGCAAACCAATAAATATACGCTTATTGGCATTTTTTTTACTAAAGACATGTGGCTGAATACATTTTGGCCCAAATGTTTGACTAAAATTGAGTTTATTAGATTTTTTTTATAACAAAAAGTAGAAAATCTCTTTTTTTTTCAAAATTTTCGCTCTTTTTCCGTTTATATCGCAAAAAATAAAAATCACAGAGGCAATCAAATACCATCAAAAGAAAGCTCTATTTGTGGGAAGAAAAGGACGCAAATTTCGTTTCGTTACAAAATTGCATGACCGCACAATTACCAGTTAAAGTAGTGCAGTGCGAAATTGAAAAAAGACCTCTGGTCCTTAAGCTGACAATTGGTCCGGGGCTGAAGTGGTTAAAGTGTAACTAAAGGGAAAACCTCTTTTTTTTGTTCATTCTGGATAGCATAAGGGAGGGTTATACCCCTGTCAGTTTATTTTTTTGCATTCTATGTCCCATTGGACAGTTCCTGTCCAATAGCCAAAACAGGAGGTGAGAGGAAATTCCTCCAAAGTAAGGGAATCCTGGTGTGTCACCTGAACAGTGCCCCCATTGGAAGATTTTCTCCTATTGGTGTTCTAATATCAACCCAAAATTTGGAATTTTCTTTTACTTTCGATGACAACAGTAAACAGAACAAATTGAGAGGGGTGATCTCCCTAATGTGGGCACAAACTGCAAAAAAAAAAAAAAAAAAAAAAAATTGACAGGGGTTCAAATCTCTCTCCACTCTATCCAAAACTAAAAAAAAAGGTTTTGCCTTTGTCTACACTTTAATAGTTTGTGAAAAGACTATAGAATTTTAACACATGTATGCAACACATGTTTGTTTTACTCTGTATTTTTTATTTGAAATGTAATAAATATAATTGACTTGAAAAAACGCACTTTTAGGTTTTACTTTTTTGCTGACCAATTTTTTAATATTTCACATACATGTTAAAATATAAATAACATGTGGGAATGCTGCGCTGTGTTTTAAAAAAATATCTAAAATTTAGGCAGCTAACACATAAGCAGTATATACAACTTAGTATGTACTGTTGGTAAATGATATAAAACTGTGGAAGACTGCCCTCTGTATCATCTACCCCCACCGCGCCGCAGGTGTGTAGGCTATAAAATTAGTGAAGGTATAAAAGTGCAAGTGTAAAACATATATATATAAATAGATCAAACAGCAGCTACTTAAAATATATAAACATGTAAAATCTGCAATTCAACCTAAAAATGCAACATAAATAGGGTGAATCAGTAGCGCTAGTGTACAAAATAGTGAATAAATACTATGCAAAATAAATATTGTGCAAATATATATATATAAATATCAAAGTGCAAAAATAGTAGTGTATAATTGACTCAACGTATAACTTAATAGCAGCAGTGTATCTATTTCTCTTAGTGACAAGTGAAAAAGTTCATAAACATATAAAGTCCAGATTGTAAATAAATAAATAAGTAAGTGATTTTCCAAGTGTCTTCAAACACAGTTTCAAACTTGAGTCTTCTAACTGGCTTGAATCTGCCACCACACCACGTGTTTGTGATCACACTCCCTCTGAAAGGCCCACTCACCAGCTCACAAGGCCTCACACTCTCGTGTTTGGCAGCAGCGTGTTTTACCCACTTCAGGGGTTATTGAAGGTCAGCTTGTTTGATCCGTTTAGCTCTCAATGCGATTCCATATGCAAAACAATGAATAAAACACTCCACATAGTGTAAAAACGTATGATAAAATTTATTCACGCAAAGCACTCCAATGGTCACACTCACATTTCAAAGATTAAAAACAAGCCTCCAATCCAAAAGCACGGCAAACCAACCAACGCTGATATATAAAAGTATAAAAATATATATACTGCGGTCTCGGCGGACCAAGAGAAAGACCCTGGTGGTGGTATAGTTGTAATCCACAGTGGCGTAATATATAAATAAATAAATACAATCTTTACTTTTTGCTCTGTAGCCTCATTCCCGACATGTTTCGTCGATTGGACTTATTCATGGAACTATACCACCACCAGGGTCTTTCTCTTGGTCCGCCGAGACCGCAGTAAATATATTTTTATACTTTTATATATCAGCGTTGGTTGGTTTGCCGTGCTTTTGGATTGGAGGCTTGTTTTTAATCTTTGAAATGTGAGTGTGACCATTGGAGTGCTTTGCGTGAATAAATTTTATCATACGTTTTTACACTATGTGGAGTGTTTTATTCATTGTTTTGCATATGGAATCGCATTGAGAGCTAAACGGATCAAACAAGCTGACCTTCAATAACCCCTGAAGTGGGTAAAACACGCTGCTGCCAAACACGAGAGTGTGAGGCCTTGTGAGCTGGGCCTTTCAGAGGGAGTGTGATCACAAACACGTGGTGTGGTGGCAGATTCAAGCCAGTTAGAAGACTCAAGTTTGAAACTGTGTTTGAAGACACTTGGAAAATCACTTACTTATTTATTTATTTACAATCTGGACTTTATATGTTTATGAATTTTTTCACTTGTCACTAAGAGAAATAGATACACTGCTGCTATTAAGTTATACGTTGAGTCAATTATACACTACTATTTTTGCACTTTGATATTTATATAGCACAGTATATACAACTTACAGCATAAATCATAGTGGAAGTGTAGCGCCTTTAAACACGGGTGTAGCAATGTTCAAACATAAAACATGTTATTAGCTTAAAAAGGACAGTCCATGTTTAATAATTCCATCAATAATAATAATAATTCCATGATAGAGACACCAAACGAGTATACAGCAGGGCAACAGTGTCCAATGGAATGAACCGCCACCAATGGAAACAATGCTAACACACCGAATAAAGTAGCTGCCGTTACAGCAGCATGAAAGCCTTAAACACACATAGAGGTCCCTCTGGATATCACGCAGTGGATCGCTTCCACCAATAGATCATATCGGGATCCCACTGAGGATAAAATAAGCTCACCCAGAGCCCAGAAGAGTTCTCATAGTGTATTAAGGGTTATTCCAAATGTAAAATACACAGCAAGTGCAAAAAAGTAAAACAATAAAAACTCACATAGATTGCGGCTGGCGACCCAGAATCACACAGCAGCGAGACGTCAGTGCCAAATGCCATGCCCCAACGCGTTTCATCCAAAAGGACATTGTGAGGGGGTTCCGTGTTTGACAGGACTATTAAACATGGACTGTCCTTTTTAATCTAATAACTATACTCATGTTTTTACATGTTTTATGTTTGAATATTGGTACACCTGTGTTGAAAGGTGCTACACTTCCACTATTATGTTAAAATATACATTTATGGCTTGAATATTTACTGGGGAACCCCAAAACTATAAATGTTCTGGAAGTAAAGGACCTACAGAATAACATGTTCATTGTCACAGTTTTTAGCTCACGCAAAGTACGCAAATGTTTATGAAATCTATAAAGTACTTTCAGTAAAAAATACATTAAAATGTATTTTAGTGCACACACAAAATAATCTTTACATTTTTCAATAAATATAAAAGATGAGACAGTTTCAAGTTAATAAATACAAAATATGTCAATCCTTAAAATGACATGTGCCTGTGAAATGGCAAAAAACCCTACAATACCAAACATGGCCAAAAAGCAACCTTTTAAAAACCTTCATCCATTTATAGTGGTTGGAATGTGTCCTTTCCTTGCACACTTTGTACTATAGGTGTCTATATTTCTCATCCCTCAAAGCTGGAAAATATGGTAAAACTGACCAAGAAAACAATAATGGTAAACCAGAAATGAGTGACCTCACTGGCTACAAGAGGTGCGTGTATCACAAGAATGACTGGCCAAAAATAATAAAATGTTGGATATCCTAATGGAGTGTATCTATGAATAAAAATCTAATCTTTCCGGGTACAAGCCAACAAACTTCTTCATCGGAGCTTTAGTTGTTGAAAGAAAGAATATGTAAAAAAACAACTAGCTGCCTATCCAGAATAATTATCATGTATTAGTGTTCTGTAGTTATTATACTCAAAACCTCCTCCAATTATTTAGAGCCCTATGTTTCCATCCTGGGTTTCTTTTGAGCTCAGGTGTGTGTCATTTCTGTCAGGTGAAGCCTTTCAGAGACATTTACCATTGTGATTAATTCCAATGCTTTGGATTGGTTGTAGATTTTCTATACCAGTCACAAGGTACCCTATATATATATATAGGTATTTGTACTCTGCATTTAGCTATGATTAAGCGCCTTTGAGGCGTGAAACGCGTTAGCTATCCACTGTTTGCTGTATTGTTGATGATGTAACTGTATCTTTTGGATTTTACCCATTATTAATAAAGAAGCCTTGTTGAAGTGCGGCCATCCAGACCTTCTTTTTCTCCTCTACTATGAGCAGAGCCAGCACCAGCTAAACCCAATTAGGGTGGATACTACTTCCTTTGTGGGACTACAGACTAGAGCGGTATCTTCACACTTATGTTTACATCCTATTTCAATCACTAAAGTCCTGAAGAAGGGGGCATCTTAAGTCTCCTAAATGCTTAGAAAAAAGCCTTTAACTTGGACTTCCAAATACCAGTTTGGTGTTTCATTCTTCTCTCCCCACCCCAGTTCCACTTGAAAACTGACCATAATAAAAACATTGCATAAGCCGTGGTTACCCTGAAAGAAACCTGGATGTTAAAATAAACATTATCCAGAGATACGGGCAAGTGGAAGGAATATACAAATCTAGACTTTACTTGTTAGAAATGGACCTGCCTCGCCAAGCCGAAGAAGACTTTCTATCACATCAACAGGCTAATATGGATTCCCAGAAGCTAGAACGTTAAAGAAAAATTTCACAATTTGCATACAATTTCAGTTGTCCAAATCTTTTGAAATCCTGACTATTATGACATTTTGGGATGGGTGAACGGTTCGGCCTGAGCATAAGTTCGTGCTGAACTTTGGTTATTCGGATGTTCCGAGAACAACGAACATTATGCGGTGTTCGTGGCAAATTCGAAAACTGCGGAACCCTGTTAAAGTCTATGGGACACTAACAGGAAAAAACAAAAGTGCTTATTTCAAAGGCTTATATGCAAGTTATTGTCATAAAAAGTGTTTGGGGACCTGGGTCCTGCCCCAGGGGACATGTATCAATGCCAAAAAAGTTTTAAAAATAGATTTTTTTTCGAGAGCAGTGATTTTAATGGTACCGTATTTGCCGGCGTATAAGGCGACACGGCATATAAGACGACCCCCTACTTTTCGATTTAAAAATTTGGTTTTGTGCAGTACTCACTATATAAGACGACCCCCCTTGAGCGGTAATACCGTATCTTCAGAAATGAAGTTGGCGCCAGGTAACATGCTGTCCCACGTCCCACACAGTATACATACAGTATACCGCCCTGAGCCAATCACAGCAAGCTATGCATTCTATTATTGAATACAATGCCTGCTCAGATTGGCAGAGGCTGTTACATCATCAGCCCGCGCCTCTGACTCTCACAGCCAATCCGAGCAGGCTACTGTATGTAGCCTGCTCCGATTGGCAGAGGTTGTTACTCCAATCCGAGCAGGCGCTGTATTCATTAATAGAATACAACGCTCGCCAGGATTGGCTCAGCGGTGTATACTGTATGTATACAGTATTACCGTACACTCCGGAGGGCTTATCATCCGGCGGGCGGCTGGTATAGGAAGGCGATACCCTTTATACAAGTTTGATTTTACTTTTAAACAGGAAGAAGAATGTATTTCATTTTGTGCAGTTAGTATACCCGGCGTATAAGACGACCCCCACTTTTTGCCCATTTTTTTTTACTGTAAAAGGTCGTCTTATACGCCAGAAAATACGGTAATTTTGATGGTGGGGGTACAATGTACCTGTTAAGAATTTACAGAGGGAGGAGGCCAGGATCTGGGGGTTCCCTTGTTAAAGGGGGCTTCCAGATTCCAATAAGCCCCCTGCCAGCAGTCCCCCACAACCACTGGGCAAGGGTTGTGGGGATGAGGCCCTTGTCCCCATCAACATTGGGACAAGATGCTTTGGAGGGCTACTCCAAAGCACCCTCCCCATGTTGAGGGCATGTGGTATTGGACTGGGGGGGAACCCATGTCGTTATTTTTTTTCAATGAGTTTTATCTATATTGCCAAAACCTGACAATTCATTACAGCCGCGATCAGTTTTAAATTACTTTTTTTCCTTTAGAAATAAAATTTTGCTGTGGTACTGTTCTAAACACGGGAAAACTGCATACTATAGACACCCCCAAGGCACGATATTTAAAGGAATATTTCATTTTTATTGTTTCACTTTAAGCATTATTAAAATCACTGCTCCCGAAAAAACGTTAGTTTTTAAAAACATCTTTGCATTGATAAATGTCCCCTGGGGCAGGACCCAGGTCCCCAAACACTTTTTATGAGAATAACTTACATATAAGCCTTTAAAATTAGCACTTTTGATTTTTCATGTTCGGCTCATCCTTAATGACATTCTTGTTCTTTTCATTGAAGGTATACCACATTTTTTCACCATATGTTCAGTTTCAATTGCCCATATTTGTGACAGATTTACTCTTTTACTCTCTTTACTTTTAAAGAGGAACTGCAGTCTACTCACATAATTTGTAATGATAACATCTTTGCCATTCTGAATCTTCCCTTCAAACACTTTGCATATTATTTTATATATACTGTGATTCTGTACTTGCCAAATATGCTGCAGAAATCTCCCTCCACTAAGTCTGGCTGCAGCTATTTTAACTGTGGACAGCTGAAGCTGCTGCCTGTTCACTTCTTGGATCTACACAGACACACAGAGGCACACCCCAAGCTCTGCAGCCCTGCAGCTCTCATTGGCCCTCTTATGACTCATCCTCCCACCCTTCCTGGCAAACTCCCACGAGAGTTAGAGGGAGCTGTGCATGATGTCATAAGCCTAAGTTTTTTACCAGACAAGAAACAGGAAGTGGGCTGTATAAGGTACTTACTGGCAGAAAAAACGATCTATATTACTATCCAAAATTAAAACAACAAGATCAGAAGGTTTAATAGATGCAAAGTTGAAAGAAAAGACTTTAACTCACACAGGAAACAAGTTATCTTGGCCAAGCTGTACAATTCTATTATTTTGTGCGCAGCCAATCTTTGATGACACTGTCCTTCCCACGTAGTTTTACCCTAGAGTGTGGTATCATATCTTTGTGCCTACCATGAAGGGCGCTTGCACTCTGACTGCCTCCCTATACACCTCCCTACCTACTCCTTATGCCTAAACTAAAAAACTGTCCAACCTGCTAGGTAAAGTTGCCAACTTTTTAAAATAATTCAACAGGTTGTTACGTTGAAGGCTACATTTTGTTTGTCTTAAAGAAGCTCCTAATAAAGAACCTAAACATTTTTCACATGGAAAAAGGTCACATTATCCCCGTACCATATCTCCAGGTATTTCCATCTGCTAAGGCAACAGTAGGAGCAGCAGGGGAGTGTTGGCAAGATATTAGTGGATGGATGGGGATCTCCTTTACACAGACACTGTCCCTTTGCACTGAATGGGCAAGGGGACAATTTTTTTACTTATTCCCTTCCATCCAATTAAAGGAAAGGCCTTCTGTAGGACTTGTTCTCACTAGATCCACTACAAAATGCACAAATCCACAAGCAGTGCTCTAATGCTTTTAGATGCATTTTGAAGGACCCTATTCAACTAACTTAAGGTGGTCTGATTGGGCTGACTTTTGGCAAATGCCTGCTTAATTGTTGTCCATCTCATCAAATAAAGTCACTGTTTGGTTGTACAGGCAGCTTAAAGTGCCACAGCTGCCTGAATACAATAGCCAGCCGTGGAGATTCCTCCATTCATGCTGTTTGGTTTGGGTGGGGAATCAACTGATTTTCTCGTTGGGCTGAATGAGAGAAAAAGTCTATGGCCAGTGCCACCTTTAAATGCAAAAGCACTGGTGATTGCATCACAAATGTAGCAGGCAGGACTTATTTTCAACACATCTCAAGGCAATGTGTTGGTGTAAATGGCTTCCTTGAAAAAAAAAAAACATGGATTTTCTCATGCCTGTGCATTTTGGCTGTATTGGCAAATGCAGCTAAATACTTGACAACATGTTTGCCGAGAATGAACCCTTCACAATTGTTTCCACTTTTTTTGTTTTTTTAATACTTTTATTAAAATTACTTTATAAAGGAGCTTCTGTTTGCTGAAACATTGGTTGGCACCTGCTGCTGCAGGCTACAATCCAAATAGAGAACTCTGTGGTCCATTTGTGAAAGAAATTAAAAACAGGCAGGATAGGGAGACAAGGATGGGGGACCCAGTATGTCACAGACTGAAGATCAGGTCATGAAAGAGGATATCACGTTAATCTACTGTGATATATTATATCTGTATAACTGGGAGCCAGTTCTGTCATTTCAAATTGACAATGCTGAGCATGAAAAAAACGTGATTAGAGCCTCCGGGAGGGAGGCTTTTGTACCTGAATTATCAGAGGACCATGAGAGCAGACGTCAGGATAATGAAATATACCATAGGCACATAAGGAGAGACTTTTCTAAACAGTGTAGGAAAATAACGAAACACAGTAAGTAACTGATGATTTCCATAATCAAAACTTCATTCCTTCACCTCAAGGTTATTCTCCTCAAGAGGAATTGATTTCAATCTGTTTTCACCGAAGACAATAAACAAGACTGTCAACTAGGAAAATAAGCTGTGCTGCACACACAAGCAACGGTTTCTATGTATGAGCCCCACCATGCATGGATTCCTGTGGGCTTAGTTGCCAGAAAAAAAGTTTATTTGACCCTGAGCAGCCTTTGTTGCAAACTTAAAGTAAATATGTCATGTATGAAGACTAGTGTTGTGGAGTAGATTAAAACAATGTAGGAAAGGCATATACTTTTCCTAAATTTTACATCAGGGTATCTGGTATTTGGCACAACCAATGCTCACTTTCAGCTGCAAAATTTGACATCAGTACGTTTTTTCATATCATGTCTGGTAAAGTCAAAATATGAATTAGCTTTCCATCTATAAGTTGGGAAATGGCATTGTGTTGCACCCTCTAGTGTAAATAGTTTTTTTCTAGTGCAGGTCAATGTATGCAGGCTTGGCTGGCAACCAAGTCTGTCCGTTTTTTTGTCCTGGGTTGGGTAGAAAGCCAGGGAGAGCTGGATAACTCACAGGCAGCATCACTGAGACCTCTCCCCTATTTCCACAATGTGCTGGATACTTCTGGAAAGATGGGAGGAGAGCTGTAGCTTTCTGGAGTATTCTGAGGGCACTGACCAATCCCAAACTTGGACTGGCAGGGGGTAGGCCCCCTCAAATACTTTAGGTCAGCCCAGCTGGGGAGAAGTTGTGTTTGGGTGAAAGCTGGAGATGGAGTGTTAGGCTGTCTTGGCCTTTGAGGGAGCTCTCTAGTCTTGGGGGGGGGGGGTGAAATTGGGACTGGGCTCGTGTGCAGACAGGGCTTTCCTAAAACCACAGAGGTGCCCTGGCCAGGAGGCACTGGGAGCAAAGAGGACAGTGGGAGAACACTGCCAGGCAAGTATCCAGGAGGAACAACAGGAACAGCCAGGAGGGCTGGTGAGTGACACACAGTCAGGAAGACTGGGAGGCATGCCTGAGAGGACTGGGTGCAAGCAGTCTGGGATGGGTGCAGAGACAGTAAGGAAGACTGTGGTGGCATGGGCAGTGGAAAGAGGCAGCTGCAACCAGGAGGGCTGGCAGGGCCTGAAGCGGTGGTACTAGGATCAGTAGCCACATGGGACAGCTACCATGAGGACTACCATATTTGCTACACCATATGGGCTAACAGTCCCTGCCTGCAAAGGGCATTTGATTTGGGCCTGGCTGAGCTAGTGTCAAACTTCAACAACAGTACTAGCTGGTCTCGGAGTGATAGTCTGCAATCAAGTGTGTATGTGCTGGAGGTGAAGAGAAGAGGTTGTACATCTCACATTTTGAATGAATGAATATTTTGAATGCATTTTCTCTTTCTCTTTCGAAATAATTTTTTTGAATCATAATGGTTGTGTGATAGATATCTCCACCTTATAAACTTCTTTAAATAGTAGCTTCTACTTAAACATATGATCTTTTCTTTATGAAACAGTTTTTCTATGTTACTTCACTTTTCCTGGTTCCCAAACTTGCCTGGGAGCCTGCCTATTTTGGCCTTGAGACACCCAGATTTCTGGTGCCGGCTATGTGGGGGAGTTTTTTCTTGCTTCTAATCAATCCATCATCCTACTTGGGTTTAAACTTTAAATGGTGTTGAGGGATGTACCGAGGGGTTATATTAGATTGTATCTCCATTTATATAGATACATGACAATATACCATGAAGGTTGGTTATCAGTTGTGAATGTTTTCTGATGTTAACAATGTATATTTGATTCATATGCTTTTTTGTAGATCATTTTCTGACCTAATAAACTCCTGAAGAAGGGGGTAACCCCAAAACATGTAGAGTGTGCAACTGGAAGAACAGTTTCTGTATATAACAGTGCGGAACCATTATATACATCTAATTTCTTCCAATTTGTGTCAGATAAGTGGACGCTCCACTATTAGTAGCATCCAATGTCTAGTATCTACTTATTCAAGGCTTTTTATTATGTGTATTTTTTATAATAAATTTATATTTTTTGTAAACTGACTTCTGTAAGTTCATATGGTACCACGAAAGTCCATGCTGCAACCACAATAGTTCTTTTTATCTAATACTTTGTTAAAGTAACCCTGTCATCAAGTGGAACAAATTAAACCAAGCCCAAGTTGCTTGCACAAGAAGATAATTTGCTACAGGATGTAACCGAAGGGAGGAACTGTAGGAGATGTATCACAGGACAAAAAATTGTTTTCAAAGTTTTGCTTCCTAAAAATCTTTTGGAGATTATGATAGACCTCTTCAAACTGAACACAAATATAATTTCAGAATAACTGTATCGTAGTAAATATGAAATTAACTTTGAATGACTATAAATGTATTTAAAGGGGTTGTAAAGGTAAACGTTTTTTCACCTTAATGCATTCTATGCATTAAGGTGAAAAAACATCTGACAATGCTGGCCCACCCCAGCCCCCCCCCCCCCCCCCTTTTACTTACCTGACCCCTCGAAAGTCCCGCGCTCGCCCCCGACATCCTCTTTGCCACTCAGCCTGGCCGCTGTATGGTTACACTGGATGGATTAAAAGCAGCGCAGCCATTGGCTCGTACTGCTGTCAATCACATCCAATGATGCGGCGCGCCAGGGGGGCGGAGCCGAGTGATACAGCGAGCGGCTATAGCCGCCGGCTGCATCACGGGAGCGCGCCCACAAGTACTCCACACCATGCGAAGGAGCTCGCAAGAAGGTGAGAAGTACTTGCGGGGGGGAACCGAGACAGCCGCAGAGGGACCCCAGAAGACCAGGTTTGTGCAAAACAAGCTGCACAGTGGAGGTAAGTATAACATGTTTGTTATTTTTAAAAAAAAAAAAAAATTCCTTTACAACCTGTTTAATCTCATAATGTTTCGACATAAGTTCAACAGGACTAAAAGTGTTTTGCAGGAAAATTAGTTTTGTACTAAATGTCTGGAGCATCTCATTGCAGTGTCCAGCAATGATTGATTCCAGTTGCTCTGATACTGTTATTCCTAATATTCCAAAATCTCACTTTCATCACTCCTACTGCCGTCCACAGTGTTCATCAACTGTGGTTCTGCTTAGTCCCAGCCTGGAACAACTTGTTGCCAACCTGTAACTTGTTTACTGACTGCGCTTCTGCTTGATCTATAGTATATCTGCTACTGGACCCCGGCGTGCTCACTTCCTCGTGCAGCAATCCTGAAGACCGCAGCCTAGTACTAAAATTAAGCAAAACCCATCTTCACCTTTAGGAGCTCTGGTGAATACTGGCTAATGCTTAGACCCTGTACCTCGGGCGAGCTCGCAACACCCACCAGAGTGACCTGTTTGTATACCTATCCTGCAGGTCGGTTGGAGCCTTGCCACTGCTGTAGCTGCTGGCCTCTGAGCCTGACCCCATGACCATGATAGTGATTCTCTCTGGCCCCCCTAACAGATCTTTGAACGGCTTGTCCTTGATGATGTTTCTGAGAACATTGTGGACTAACAAAAATGTCCTTCCTTAATGTTGACATCAGTTATTCTCTGAAACGTGCTTCAAATAACAAAAACCTTCAGCTTTCTTGGACATCACTTTCACAAAATTTTTATCAGTCTCAGTGTGAAGCAGAGGAAAAAACTTCTTTGTCGGGGAAAAAAGTGGTGTGCCATGTTTTTCAGTTCTGGAACCAATTTTTTGGAGTGGCCATTTCTTTTTAATGTAATGTGACTCCCTTGCGTTGCTGTCCCTTTCACATATATAACAATAGTACTTACTATATCCGAGCTGCATTCCAAGCAGCAGATCCAATACTTTTAGATCTCCACAGATATTTTAGTTGTACTTGATGTACTGGATATGTTTTAACAATAGTTCCATGTTTCTTTCATGTGTGCAGCATAGCCAACAGGTATTGGAAATTGCAAAAGCAGAAGATTTCTATAAAATGATATATGATAGGTTAAACGGCAGGTTATTTTTGTGATTAGCAACCAAATTAGCCCCCGTAAGTGTCAGAGACCTGTAGAGGCCTGAGGTCTGCAAGATGGTGTTTTAGGCATGGAATAAAGCTTAAGGATAGCCGCCGAAAAGGTAAGCCTGCATCATTTTATTTTACAGGCCAGCCTTAGTTTTATTTGCTGCAATTTATAATAGGTTTGCTTTAATAGGAGTGCTTAGATATAGTAAATGTATCTTTCCAAAATCCTTCTTTAATTCTCCAACTGTAAAGTGGATATCTGCATGCAGTCAAGAGTTATACACTTTGCCTGACCCTGGACCCTGCATATAATTATTCAGCATGGCCACAAGCATTTTGCATTATACTGTAATAGTAATCTAGATACAGAATTGGCATAAACATGTTAATTAGTGAAGTTCTGCATGTCCAAGCCCTAATTTAATTAGCAAAGTAGTAAATTAATTAGTAAAAAAATTAACTGTGCAATTCAAAACCTGGATTAGTTAATTCATTAAATAGGTCTGCCATCCAGGGACATCATGCCAAAAAAATAATGGTCGCAGATAGAAACTTATAGTGGTAAAAGAGCACCATGTGGCGTACCAGGGTGGTATGTAACAGAGCAGCAGTGGGAGGACCAGAACTGCCTATCGTATAAAAGGGACAGCATTACTCCACTGGCAAACTTTGCAGCATGCACTGGAAGGTTGAATCTGTGGATCCTATATGCAGCTTCAGTGTGCTTATATTAGTGACTATTGTGGCTTATCTCCACTGTGCAGCAGTCTAATAAGTGGTGCTGTACTTTACTTCCCATCACAGTACAGTCAGATCTTGCCAGTAGGGATGAGCCCGGTGTTCGAATCGAACATCGGCCATTCGACGAAACCAGAACTTTGTGGGCCGTTTGTGATGGGATAGCCATGCCATTTTTCTCAAAGATTTTCATCCATATTGCCAGGACAAGTTATGACATTAAAGCCACAAGCAGTTTTAAATGGCTTTTTTCCTTTACAAATGTCATTTTGTGCAGGGACAGTTCTAAACATGGGAAACACATGCCACTTCACAGGCATACTTTAGACACCCCCCAGGTACCATATTTAAAGGAATATTTCCCCTTTATGCATCATTAAAATGACTGCTCCAGAAAAAACTGCTGTTTTTAAAACTTCTTTTTGCATTGATACATGTCCCCTGGGGCAGGACCCGGGTCCCCAAACCCTTTTTAGGACAATAACATGAATATTAGCCATTATAATTAGCACTTTCGATTTTGAACGTTCGCATCCATTGTATTTAATTGGGTTCTAACGTTCGCACAAACTTTCTGTTCGTTCGCAGGTTCTGGTGCGAACCGAACCGGGGGGTGTTCGGCTCATCCCTACTTGCCAGTGATTCAACTACAAATGGCCAGTTTAATAAGGTGCAAATGTAAGTATATTTGCTTCTCTACCTCAGAGGTGGTGATAGAAGGAATAGAAGAAGAAAGAGAAATTATATATATTGTGACAGTTCGAAGTCCTGCCACTATGGAAATTGATATAGGAATGACACAGGGTTCACACTGATACATAGTGCGGGGCTCCAAGGTGTTTATTGCAAGTGGAGAAAACTGTGTTTTTTTCTAGTTTTTGTAATCCTGGATCAGAGCCTGGAGCTAGAAGGCTTCAAAGTGTCTCAGGTGGGACAAAGTTTTGCTGGAGACCTGCAGACCGAGCGCACAAGTGTGTAGATTCATTATAAGAAAGACTTAACCATAGATCAAATCTCCCCTTTGGAGACAGAGCCCTGCCTGGGGGGGAGCTGCATGCTCCACCCAGGGGGAACATGTGTTCCTGCCATCGAGACTGTACCCCATTTTGCGAGATTCCCTGCTCACATGATTGGCAGAGTTGGGACAGCTGCACAAGCCTGGGGAGACTAAGAAAGCAGAGGTGACTAGCGAGTCCAGGTGACTGGAAGATGTCTGTAAGTCTCTGGAGTCATGTGAGAACCCAGGGTTACTGGAGATCCAATATTTAGAAGCCAAGGAGTGGGTAACGTGTAGCAGGGGTTCTGCATCTGTACTGGCTGAGTGAACCAAGAAGAGTTGGGTGAGCCAGGTCTAAGAGACCAAAGTAAGGAGAACAGTGGCGCTGCTGGAAAGATAGTCAGGTGTCTCCGCATTTATCTGTTTGTGATTTACATTAATTGATTCTGAGACGTGGCACTGTTGTATTGGTAGGTTTAATGGACTCCCATTGTGCCTCCCAATGGTTCTCCATTCGATTTATTCTTAATCCACTGCAGAACTATTATTATGTCATCCCTCTACTTCCTTTTCTTGCCCTCCTGTTCGCATGTTCACTGTGAGCAGATTACATATATTAGTTACACTGAAAAATATACTTATCGTTTCACTGAACACATAACTGCATTAATTGTTTTTTCCTGCTTAAAATTCTGATTTAATTATCCTCCATGATTCAGAACCTTTCACTACCTGAAAGATCTTATGAAAAGCGATGCTTCATCTATTTACATTTTTCCACTGAACATGTACCCTGCTTTGAATTCTACTTCATAACAATATCTTCATGTTGCCAGCATTACAGAAAAGGTCAGCATTGGGTATTTTGCCTGAGATGAAAAGCGATACTTCTGATTTTTTTTTTTTTTTTGTGGTAGATTTTAAATGAGATAAAACAATGACATTTCCTGTGAAAATGAAAAGTCTAAAGCTGTATCTTCTGCTGTTATATTTCCTTGTAAGCTGTCAAGTCCATGATATGTCACTTTGCTGAAAAATCTTAAACTCTAATCAACAGCTTCCATAAGCACAGGAATATTGGGATGAAACATCAACCCTGCCACAGTATGGGAGAAGGAGGCATGTAGTGCAGCATGGGTATGAGGCATATGCTGTGTCTCCATTGTCCTAATAGGCAATGCAGCTCCTCCTATTCCCTGGTGGCTTTATTAAAAAAAAAAGATCTATCTATCTATCTATCTATATATATATATATATATATATATATATATGCAGTATATATACAGTATATATATATATATATATATATATATATATATATATATACCTACACACACCAATCAGCCATAATATCATGACCTCTCCCCTAATGTTGAATAGGTCCCTCTTTTGCCACCCACACAGCCCTGACCTGTTAAGGCATGGACTCCAAAGAATTCTGAAGGTATGCTGTTATATCTGGCACTGAGCTGTCAGTAGCAGATCCTTTTAAGTCCTATAAGTTGGAAGGTGGGGCCTCCATGGGTCAGACCTGTTTTTCCGGCACATTTCAAGATGCTCAATTGGATTGAGATCTGGCTCCATGGTCTGGCTCCAGACACAGGTCAGCATGGACACACTGACCGGTCTGGGGCTACGCAGCCTCATACACAACTAACTGTGATGCACTGTGTGTCCTGACCCCTTTCTATTGGAACCAGCATTGACTTTTTCAGCAATTTGAGATACGGTATCTCTTCTATTGGATCAGACTACATTGGTCAGCCTTCCATCTCCACGTTCATCAATGAGGCTTGGCCACACATGACCCTATCACTGGTTTGCAGGTTTTCCTTACTTGGACCACTTTTGGTAGGTTCTGACCACTGCAGACCAGGAACATCCCACAAGATTTGGAGTTTCTGTGACACAGTAGTCTGGTCACTACAATTTGGCCCTTGTCAAAGTTTCTCAAATCCTTATGCTTGTTCATGTTTTCTGCTTTCAACACATCAACTTCTGGGACAACATGCTCACTTGCTGCCTAATATATGCCACCCACTTTTAGGTGGCATTGTAATGAGATACTCAATGCTACTCATTTTACCTGTCAGTGGTGATAATGTTATGGTTGATCAGTGTATATACCCTATAGTTCTGAAGTCATGGCAATGGTACTTGTCCATCTGCTGGGTAACTATAGGCAAAAAGTGCTGAAGTTCTAATTACTTGGTCCTCTTTCAGTGAGAGGACAGTGAAGGCGCAGCAATACACTGTTAAGGCCATTCTGTAATCCCAACTCACCAGACACTAGGTACCACCTCATTCAACTGTCAAATGACCTGGGATTCAGCTTCTCCCCAACACCTACAGTAGCCTTTCTCTGCTTTCCAATATAAAGGAACCCTTAAAATAACTTTCTCATCTTACAACTCATGATACATTAGTGTGAAGGTCATTGGGAAGAATGTTCCCTACACATTATAATCACTGGGACTAATGTTGCCTACGCTTGTGGACACTGGGAAGAATTATCCCCTTACAGATAGCTAAAAAGATCAATGGTATCAGTTGGAACCTATCTGAGAGGCAGAATTTGCTCATTGCTCAAGGAATCCCTAGCAACCTCTAGAGGACCGACAGAACCACTCTCCACATTGTAACCCCTTTTCCATTTTTGGATATACAGGAAAATAAGAATATTATCCTCTTCATCAGCACTTTAGCAAGATACGTACAATGTCCATGTGATTTCCACTTAGTGCATCCTCCTTTTTCCTTCTCTCCCCTTCCCCCGGATATTTTACTCTCCCCACTCCATTTTGGCTTGAGTCTTTCCGGGACCTCTGTGTAGATACCCCCATCTATAGACAGCCATTGGCATCTGCACACACTCGTCATTTACGGGTGTGGGATATCTACAAACAGATTCCCGGCGTCCGGACGCATTGTTTTATGTTGTTTTGTAATTGTCGTTTTGTGTTTTTTTGTCCAGTTTGTTGTTGCAGCTTGGATCTATTTTGACATGATATTTCTAAAGGTGGTTATTCAGCTGCACATGTCAATCATTTTTCATTGGTTCGATTGTGGAATCATATGTTAATTGGTTCTCTTTTTTGTATTTACAATAAATGAATTTTTTATAGTATTACCTTCATCTGTGCACGTTGTGACACTCTTTTGGTCATCTGGTTCCTGTCTTTCTAGACAGGAACATACCAGGTTTTTTTGTATATGATATGACAGAGTCTTGACCAGAGTGAAACTGTCCACATTGGACTAGCAGGATTTGAAGAGAATTTTTGGTGCCCCATGTGACACCTTGATTATATATTCCCTTATTCCCCGTTTTTTGTTAGTTTATTCAACCTCTAGAGGAACCTTGGGGTTCCATAGAACCCTGGTTGAGAAGCCCTGACCTAAAGAATATCTGAACCCTAGAACAAAATATAATTTGTTGTGGCTTTCCAGTCCCTTTGTTCTAAGGCTAAATACAGTCAGTTAGTACAGAAAATATCTGTTGATCTTGCCCGAAATACAGTTTCCCTCTCACGCCCTGTGAATTGAACTGAAATCACAAAAAACATTATCTTTTATCCAAGTTACCTTCTGTAAATTACTAATTCCCATGTCCCAATGTAATGGAAATGAATCAAGAATGCAGCCCAGTGTGACAACCATGGCTCCCCCCAAAGATACAGTGTAAGCGAGCGTAGTCACCCAGGGACAAAAAAGTGTCTTTCTCACTGTGGATTATTTTGTTCTGGGTAGAGTATGGCTAGGTTCACTTCACTGGCACATTCCTGGTTGCTAGTGGACAAATATCCCAATCTTGTGTCCAACATGTGTTGTGAATGTAACCTGTTGCTGAACTGGATTCGATTTTTAAAATTTTTAATTAATCAAACAAATAGTATATTTGTTATAATTTCCTCTGGCACAGTTTATATGTTTTGTATACTGTACCTGCTGTGGAATTTCTTTTTATATAATTGATCTTTGTATCTTGTTCTGCTTACAAAGTTTTCCTTTGAACCCGCTTAGACGGATGACAGTGCTGTCCTGTCTTCTTCCCTATAACTCATTACATGCATCTATCTTAATGTGCCTCCAGTTAGGTTTCTGTGTTATGATCTTGGTGTCCATGCTTGCATTTTAATGATTCACATTCTAATTAGTTGCTTCATTGTTACAAGAGATTCCATCACTGACAAATTATCCAGGAGATCACCATAGGTCTTTTTTTTTTAATTGGAACTCTTGTGCAGAAAAGGACGTCAGGGAAAACAAGATGAATTAATGAACTTTCTTTTAATTTGTACAAATGTTGCTCAGTTGGAAGCCCAGGAGCAACATGTGACCCTTCAAAGTCTCCTGTATGGCCCCCCTGAGCTTTAGAAGGGTAAACATTAATTTTATGGCTTTCTTGGTGATTGCTGTAAAGTTGCAGAAGAGAATGGAGATCCCCTTTACCTCCAATGCACTTTACTCTCTTTTCCGTATACCCACCGTACTTTTTCCCAAGTACTAAATCCATCTGATGAATTCTTCCCCTTCTCAGGCTCTTTGTTTCACCAACTTCAAAAGTGCCCTTCCTACCTTTCCCAGATGCTGTCACTATGAACATTTTATTTTATGTTACAGATAACCCAGCTAGAGAACTCTCTTAGTTATTACTGTCATCAGGTGTCAAGTTGATCAGTCTAGTTTGTAGATCTGCAGTCCCCCAAAGCAGCCAATGGGAGAGTCAATTTGCTAGAATCTGTTTTCTAGTCTTTCATTCAGAAGGGTAATTACTTGAAACCCATCTTTGACTTGCCACATGACTACTTTCAAGTAGAACTTCACTGAAAAAGTGAAGTCCCTTAGGTTTATTCCCACCTCCAGCTTGTAAATGAGGTACAGTTTTTTGGTGGGATGGGAAGTACCGTTTTTTTTTGCGGTACCCAGCCCCCTCCCCTTCTGCAACTTCCTGGGTAACATGGCACATCCCAGAAGTCTGCAGGACCATTCACAAAGCACCGCATGAACTCGTGTATGCACAATGGGGTCCTGGCTATGAGTCCTCAGGAAGCCACAACCAGCTTTAATATCCAACATGGCGGTGCCGAGGACTTGCAGTAAGAAGAACTAACTGTGGGAAGACAGTGCTGGGCCCCAGGCATTGGTATGTACCTGATTTTTAAAAGTCAGCAGCTATAGTATTTGTAGCTGCTGACTTTTAAAAAAGAAAAAAAACAATCCGAAGTTCCTGTTAAATGTTGAAATTAGTTTTGCCATGCAAATGTCTGTTCTGTAAGATGATGGGTTGAAGAGGGAGGCACTGTTACTGAGACAGCAAAAGTGAAAGTTATAAAGATGGGTCATCCCACTTATCCTATGCTATGATGCCATAGAGTGGGAACACAAGACTGCGTCCATTACTTTACCAATCTTTTTGGCAAGCAAAACTATTTGTATATACTGTAGGTGTTTTAGCCGAGTTAGGTGTTTCCAGCTCTTTAACTGGCGTTAAACTGCAATGAAGCATATCTGTTCAATTTTATGAAATAATCCTAAAAACAAATATGTTTACTTTGAGGGATCTGAGAAAAAAAAGAAATACACAGTTCTAGACAAATCTCTAATGCCGCGTACAATTTCCGATGTAAACAGTCCGATGGGAGCTTTTCATCGAATTTTACGACCGTGTGTATGCCCATCGGTCTTTTTCTGTCGGCATTTCCGACGGACTTTAGATTGCGAACCTGTTCTTAATGTTTCAGACGTAAAAACTTTCTATCAGAAATTCCGATCGTGTGTATACAATTCCGACATGCAAAATTCTGACGCATGCTCGGAAACAATTCGATGCATGCTCGGAAGCATTAAACTTCCCTTTTATAGTGCTGTCAATTGTGCTGTATGTCGCAGTGTTAATGACCGTCGGAATTAGGTGTGACCGTGTGTAGGCAAGACAGTTTGAGCAGAATTCCGTCGGAATTCCGATGGGAAAACCATCAGAGCTTTTTCCGACAAGAATTCCGATTGTGTGTACGTGGCATTATATTGCTTAGACAACCGGAGCCCTCTTATAATTGAAGGCGTTCGTTTTTAGCCAGCATCTTTCTTTTGTTTGTGTAAATGAAAAGACGAAAAACTACAACATAAGGTAATTTCCAAACACAAGCTTGGAAAAGAGCACCTGTTACATCAGACACCCACTTTACACTTTTCTTATAGAATTGGTGCTCAACGCTCAGCTTTCATATTCATTGACATTCTTCGATTTCCCCATAGAGCTACATTAGAGCAGAACTAAACTCTCTGAATCAGAATTAACTATTTTTAATCCTTATTCGGCCTTCTTGCCCTTAATCAAGATGGTCACTGCTAGAAATGCTAAGAAATGCTAGTGGGGTGTTTTTCAAAGTGAATTCTGAACAAAATAAAGCATGGAGACATGAATGGATGACTGAGTTTGCTTTGAATATTAAAAATGAATTAAATACCATTTTCTGTTTGTGCATCAAAGTCTACTGTGTGTAGGGGAGGTGTGTGATACTGTAGTAGTTTATACTCTTGGATGTATCATCCCTAGAATTACAGGAAAAAAAGGAACAACTCAAGAAATGGGAACTTTGATTTATACCTCCAGGAGTGTAATATAAACACAAACAATACAGTTTTAAAATATTAACACTTTATTCAGACATATCAAAATAAAATCAATTGTACAGGTTACCCGTCCAAAGTTTCCTGTGTGTGTGTAAAATAGAAAAATAACCGGCAACATCCGTAAGAATTATTTAATGGCACATATAGAAAAACAAAAGAGCAGACGCGTTTTGGCTGAAGAGCCTTGGTCACACAGTTCCTGGGTATGTGGTCTTAAGATCAAATTGTCGCTTCATCAGGACCTGAGAGCTCAGCATAAATGAGTTTATAATAAACTTGTTGGAGAGTGGTCGATAGCAGTGGTCAAGTTGAGTCTTTTTATTGCACGTATAGATGGGATTTATGTGAACTTATTGAAGTGAAGTTATAGGATACATAGCAGCCCCCTTTGAGTGTGAGGTGACTCAGAATTGGTGTTTCTCCATGGGTCCAGCAGACCTTGCTATTGACCACTCTCCAACAAGTTCATTATAAGCTAATTTTTAGATCTCAGGTGCTGATGAATCGGGGGTTCCACGCAAAATCCGTCAACCTAGACAATTTGATCTCAAGACCACGACACACAGGAAACTATGAACGGTTAATCTGTACAATTGATTTTAATCTGTTTTAATGGATATGTCCGAATAAAGTGTTACAATTTAATACTGTATTGTTTGCGTTTATATTACACTCCTGGAGATATAACTCAAAGTCCCCATTTCTTGAGTTTTTCCTTTACTTTCTGCATTTTCTGTTTGTGGCACTCAGATACATTTAAATTCCACTTTAAACTGTATCTACAGCCAACATTTTGACATAAAGTATATGTGAATCCTTGTGTAGGAGAATGGATGGAAGGCGCGTGATCAACCGCTTGTGTCAAATTCATACAGTTTATTCATGTATAGTGGAATACATACCGTACATTGAATTAAAATACCAATAAATATATATATATATATATATATATAAAAAAGGAAGATCAATGATCAAGCGCCTTCCATCCACTTCTCCTACACAGTTTTCTCCAGACCACCCCTGGTCAGTCTAGGCAGCAGGACACGCATAATCATTTTCTCCAGTCTTATTGGTTAGAATAGCACTACAACTTCACAACAACAACGCCTTCACCAGCGCATGACCAATTTTTCTTTTCTTCATATGTGAATCCTTACCTTGTAAAACAGACCATTTAGTTAAAGATAGAAATGAAAGGAGTTGCATTTGTGTATATGTGTGTGTGTGTGTGTGTATGTGTATGTGTATGTGGAAGGCCAACATGGTGGCCTGAATTTATGGGAGGAGCCCGGGAGGGTATTTAACTGGCCCACTCACCTGTGGTCTTCGTCGGTTCTGGTGCGCGATATACTACGTCACTAAGCCGACTACTCGATTCGCTAACGTTCGTGAGTGCCAGACGTCTCGTGGATTTTTCCCGTTCGAAGGTTTTTGTACATTGTATCTGGCTCGGCTGACGCAGGTAGGGGTCTCGTTTGACCACCATTTCACTTATGAACGTTACTTACTTTGTCACGAATCTCGTTGTCCACATACGCACGAGTCATTTATTAGTACCCGTACGTTGCATCCATACCGCTATCTGCATAACAGCAGCCGGTGGCTTACGCATCACCTGATTCGGAATCAGTCGCAGTAACATTTCACACGGTCACATTTCAGCCATTTCACCATTTCAGTCATTTCACCGTTTCACGGTCCTGCACCGACACGCCGGTTCGGATCTATCAGCATCCGATTCGTCCCGGTATGTCCCAGCAGTCGAACCCCATTTCATACATGACCCAGGGAGCGGTCGTTTTAGCCGCAATTTCTCGACTCACCGGTCGAGAAAACACCTCTGTCATGGCATCATTTCACTGTCACGTATCACGTTCTGATTCGAGTCTAGGCGCACCCCGGTGCCTCGATTCGTACCGGCGCGCCCCAGGTGCTCCCAGGCCCCATTTCATTTCGTGCTCCAGAAGTACGGTCGCTGTCAGTCGAAAAAATTTTAGGCTCACCGGTCGGCGCCTCTGTCACGAGAAAAACATTTCCCCTCACGAGTCACGTTTTGATTCGAAACCGGTCGCACCCTCGCGTATCGGTTTCGCCTCCAACGGACCCCAGGTTTGTCGGCCCCATTTCAGTAACCACCCCTGAGTCTGCCCGTCGTCGGTCGTTTGCGACCGACCGCTCCGCACCTCATGGAATGGTTCCCCTCATTTTTCTCACCGCCAGGCCGCACCCCGCTTCGAACCCAGTCGCACTGCGCGCCGGTTCGTACCGATGTGCCCTGAACATCCTTTGGCCTCATTTCAGTACATGCTCCAGAAGTCTGGTTCGTTGACAGTCGCCGTCGCGGCTCGACCGTTTCATACTCCTGTCATGCCAATCAGTTCGCTCTCACACAGAAACGTCCCGATCCGAATCCGATGGCATCCACCATGCATCAGTTTGCCTCGACGTACCCCAGTCGAATTTGCCTCATTTCATTCCAATTCTCGATCAGTGTCACTCAGCAAGTCACACTCATAAACGACACTTTGCGCCCACGACATGGCACAAAACGTTCCTCATTTCACTCCAAAAAAAAAAGGAAAAAGAAAAACAAAAAAAGGAAAAAAAAAAAAAAAGGAAAAAGAAAAAAAATATATAAAAAAATAAAGTATATATGCTCACACGGGGGACACACCCCTCGAGGCACACCTCACCAGTTGTCTTTATTTTCCTTCTCTAGGTCAGTCCAAGTTCAGTAGGTCCACCCTGCAACAGGTTGGACGGTGTTTCTCCAGGTAAAATATAGAAACTCACTGTGTACACACGTCCACGTACGTGCGCACACTTGTCCTTTCGAGAGCACAGCAGCTGGGTACGTATGTTTACACAAGGAAAGAAACAGTCTTGGCTTATCTCATCCCCTTAACAGGTCCGGTCGACCTTCTTACGACCTCAGACGCCACAAGACATCGCCTCAGGGTACAGCCCATCCGAGGACCATGTCGCAAGCGGGCAGCAAGGATCTCACCGCCCCCTTGTCACCTTCCCCAGTGTCTGTAAGCGACAGCAACCAGTCCCTCAGGGGATGGACCATCCCCAGGCTAACGGCAGAACTTAGACGCAGGGGCGTGCTGTTCCCTGCCACGGCCAGGAAGGCGGAGCTCTTAAGGCTCCTGTTCCCTCCTCCTGCCATGGTCGGGCCCAGCACTCAACAAGCTTCCCTCCAGTCTATATCTACGGCCATAGCACAACTCCACACCATGGTGTCGTCCTTGGCGATCACAGTCACGGACGTCCAAGCCAGAGTGACTCTCCTGGAAGCTCACCCGGACCCGGCCCCGCTGAAATGCAGCCTCTAACACCAGTCGCCACAGGTACCGCAGGGACAAGTCCCGTCGTCTGCCCAGCGCACCTGGTTCCAGCCAGCATTAAGAAGGACATACTGGATGGCAAGGACGTCAACCTCGCCTCCCTACTCATATCAGTCGACGACCTAGCCGAAAACAAGGCCTATACCTGGGGAGATGTCTCGGTGGTCCTCAAAGCTAAGGACCCCAGACTCAACCGCAAATTGTCCCTCCCAGAATTCGCGTTGACATTTGGGATGCTTAGAGATGTCATATGCTCAGCTTCCCACACCGTGGTAGATTTGGGCTACAAGTACGGCGGGTTCTCATTCTATGACTACCACCGCTCCTTTTCCGCAAAAGCAGCCGCCAGGATGGCGCAGTTCCAGTCACCCACGGATTGGAGCCTAATGGACACAGAACTAATCTGTCGCCATTTCGCCAGGCTGCGCTCACCATTGTGCGCAGTCTGCCAATCCTCCACGCACACCGCCACCTGGTGCTCCAGTGCAACAGTCAGCCACTCGGTCGAGTTTCCCTCGACCTCGGCTCCAGCTCAAAACCCGCCAGCACCGACACAGAAACCCCAGGTCGACAAACTCGGACGCCCCGTCCGGACCATGGGAGGAGCGGCCATCTGTAATAATTACAACTACGGCTCGTGCAACTTCAGCCAATGCAGGATGCTCCACGTGTGCGTTGTATGCCACAGGGCGCACCCGAAAAATTTATGCAAGGTCAAGACGAAAAACCTGTGACTGAGCTGCATAAACATCCTATGGTTGGGAGTCTATCTGGACTCACACCCCATCCCATCACTAGCCACGTTCCTCATACAAGGATTCACGGCGGGCTTCCACACCGGCCTTGTCTCCCTGCCCCACACTACCTACGAGTGTAGGAATCTCAAGTCAGCGGCCACCGACGAGCAAGCCATAGACCAACTACTCCTAGCCGAGCTGGAGCGCGGTTTCGTCATAGATCCCTTCACACAACCCCCCTTCAACACCTGGAGAGTCAGCCCTATTGGGCTTGTCAAGGGCAAGTTCTCGAATAAAGTTAGTTTGGTGTACGACCTGTCTGCGCCTCATTCTTGCCACGTCCCCAGCCTCAACTCCCTGATTCCCTCCGAGGAGTTCTCCTTAAAATACGCCTCCGTCGACATGGTGATCCAGGCCATCCTTAAAGCAGGCACAGGGGCCTGGCTGTCCAAAGCCGACATATCGGACGCCTTCAAACTTCTGCCGATTCACCCGTCTCTCTGGTGTTGGCACGGTATCAAGTGGAGAGACAGGTACTACTTCGCCACCAAGCTCACGTTCGGCTCCAAAAGTAGCCCCTTGCTCTTCGACACTTTCGCTCAATCCCTCACCTGGATTCTCCTACACAAGGCCCAATGCACAGAAGTCATCCACTACCTGGATGACTTCTTACTGATAGAGGTGACTTCTTACTGATAGAGCAGCCCAACGTGTCACCAGTAGACCTCGACAAGTTGAGAGTCGTCTTCCAGAACATCAATGTCCCCATAGCTGAGCACAAGGTCGACGGACCCACACACTCCATCACCTTCCTCAGAGTTGTCTTGAACACATGCTCCATGCAGGCCAGCCTCCCCCTCGACAAGTTGACCCGCATCAGGGCAGTTCTTCAGGACTTCACCCGCATGAGAGGGTGCACAAGACGACAGCTCCAGTCACTACTTGGCATGCTCAATTCATTATAAGCTAATTTTTAGATCTCAGGTGCTGATGAATCGGGGGTTCCACGCAAAATCCGTCAACCTAGACAATTTGATCTCAAGACCACGACACACAGGAAACTATGAACGGTTAATCTGTACAATTGATTTTAATCTGTTTTAATGGATATGTCCGAATAAAGTGTTACAATTTAATACTGTATTGTTTGCGTTTATATTACACTCCTGGAGATATAACTCAAAGTCCCCATTTCTTGAGTTTTTCCTTTACTTTCTGCATTTTCTGTTTGTGGCACTCAGATACATTTAAATTCCACTTTAAACTGTATCTACAGCCAACATTTTGACATAAAGTATATGTGAATCCTTGTGTAGGAGAATGGATGGAAGGCGCGTGATCAACCGCTTGTGTCAAATTCATACAGTTTATTCATGTATAGTGGAAGGCCAACATGGTGGCCTGAATTTATGGGAGGAGCCCGGGGGGTATTTAACCGGCCCACTCGCCTGTGGCCTTCGTCGGTTCCGGTGCGCGATATACTACGTCACTAAGCCGACTACTCGATTCGCTAGCGTTCGTGAGTGCCAGACGTCTCGTGGATTGTTCCCGTTCGAAGGTTTTTGTACATTGTATCTGGCTCGGCTGCCGCAGGTAGGGGTCTCGTTTGACCATCATTTCACTTATGAACGTTAGTTACCTTGTCACGAATCTCGTTGTCCACATACGCACGAGTCATTCATTAGTACCCGTACGTTGCATCCGCACCGCTATCTGCATAACAGCAGCCGGTCGCTTACGCATCACCACTGATTCGGAATCAGTCGCAGTAACATTTCACACGGTCACATTTCAGCCATTTCACCATTTCGCCATTTCACGGTCCTGCACCGACACGCCGGTTCGGATCTATCAGCATCCGATTCGTCCCGGTATGTCCCAGCAGTCGAACCCCATTTCAATACATGATCCAGGGAGCGGTCGTTTTAGCCGCAATTTTTCGACTCACCGGTCGAGAAAACACCTCTGTCATGGCATCATTTCACTGTCACGTATCACGTTCCGATTCGAGTCTAGGCGCACCCCGGTGCCTCGATTCGTACCGGCGCGCCCCAGGTGCTCCCAGGCCCCATTTCATTTCGTGCTTCAGAAGTACGGTCGCTGTCAGTCGAAAAAATTTTAGGCTCACCGGTCGGCGCCTCTGTCACGAGAAAAACATTTCACCTCACGAGTCACGTTTTGATTCGAAACCGGTCGCACCCTCGCGTATCAGTTTCGCCTCCAACGGACCCCAGGTTTGTCGGCCCCATTTCAGTAACCACCCCTGAGTCTGCCCGTCGTCGGTCGTTTGCGACCGACCGCTCCGCACCTCATGGAATGGTTCCCCTCATTTTTCTCACCGCCAGGCCGCACCCCGCTTCGAACCCAGTCGCACTGCGCGCCGGTTCGTACCGATGTGCCCTGAACATCCTTTGGCCTCATTTCAGTACATGCTCCAGAAGTCTGGTTCGTTGACAGTCGCCGTCGCGGCTCGACCGTTTCATACTCCTGTCATGCCAATCAGTTCGCTCTCACACAGAAACGTCCCGATCCGAATCCGATGGCATCCACCATGCATCAGTTTGCCTCGACGTACCCCAGTCGAATTTGCCTCATTTCATTCCAATTCTCGATCAGTGTCACTCAGCAAGTCACACTCATAAACGACACTTTGCGCCCACGACATGGCACAAAACGTTCCTCATTTCACTCCAAAAAAAAAAAATAAAAAAAAAAAAAAAAAAAAAAAAAAAATACAAAAATAAAAAAAAAAAAAAAAAAAAAGTATATATGCATAGACGGGGGACACACCCCACGAGGCACACCTCACCAGTTGTCTTTATTTTCCTTCTCTAGGTCAGTCCAAGTTCAGTAGGTCCACCCTGCAACAGGTTGGACGGTATTTCTCCAGGTAAAATATAGAAACTCACCGTGTACACACGTCCACGTACGTGCGCACACTTGTCCTTTCGAAAGCACAGCAGCTGGGTACGTATGTTTACACAAGGAAAGAAACAGTCTTGGCTTATCTCATCCCCTTAACAGGTCCGGTCGACCTTCTTGCGACCTCAGAAGCCACAAGACATCGCCTCAGGGTACAGCCCATCCGAGGACCATGTCTCAAGCGGGCAGCGAGGATCTCACCGCCCCCTTGTCACCTTCCCCAGTGTCTGTAAGCGACAGCAACCAGTCCCTCAGGGGATGGACCATCCCCAGGCTGACGGCAGAACTTAGACGCAGGGGCGTGCTGTTCCCTGCCACGGCCAGGAAGGCGGAGCTCTTCAGGCTCCTGTTCCCTCCTCCTGCCATGGTCGGGCCCAGCACTCAACAAGCTTCCCTCCAGTCTATATCTACGGCCATAGCACAACTCCACACCATGGTGTCGTCCTTGGCGAACACAGTCACGGACGTCCAAGCCAGAGTGACTCTCCTGGAAGCTCACCCGGCCCCGGCCGTCCCCGGCCCCGCCGCAATGCAGCCTCTAACACCAGTCGCCACAGGTACCGCAGGGACAAGTCCCGTCGTCTGCCCAGCGCACCTGGTTCCAGCCAGCATTAAGAAGGACATACTGGATGGCAAGGACGTCAACCTCGCCTCCCTACTCATATCAGTCGACGACCTAGCCGAAAACAAGGCCTATACCTGGGGAGATGTCTCGGTGGTCCTCAAAGCTAAGGACCCCAGACTCAACCGCAAATTGTCCGTCCCAGAATTCGCGTTGACATTTGGGATGCTTAGAGACGTCATATGCTCAGCTTCCCCCGGCAGAAGGGAAGAGCTGGATTTATATCTCCACACCGTGGTAGACTTGGGCTACAAGTACGGCGGGTTCTCATTCTATGACTACCACCGCACCTTTTCCGCAAAAGCAGCCGCCAGGATGGCGCAGTTCCAGTCACCCACGGATTGGAGCCTAATGGACACAGAACTATTCTGTCGCCATTTCGCCAGGCTGCGCTCACCATTGTGCGCAGTCTGCCAATCCTCCACGCACACCGCCACCTGGTGCTCCAGTGCAACAGTCAGCCACTCGGTCGAGTTTCCCTCGACCTCGGCTCCAGCTCAAAACCCGCCAGCACCGACACAGAAACCCCAGGTCGACAAACTCGGACGCCCCGTCCGGACCATGGGAGGAGCGGCCATCTATAATAATTACAACTACTGCTCGTGCAACTTCAGCCAATGCAGGATGCTCCACGTGTGCGTTGTATGCCACAGGGCGCACCCGAAAAATTTATGTGAGGTCAAGCCGAAAAACCTGTGACTGAGCCGCATAAACGTCCTATGGTTAGGAGTCTATCTGGACTCACACCCCACCCCCTCACTAGCCACGTTCCTCATACAAGGATTCACGGCGGGCTTCCACACCGGCCTTGTCTCCCTGCCCCACACTACCTACGAGTGTAGGAATCTCAAGTCAGCGGCCACCGACGAGCAAGCCATAGACCAACTACTCCTAGCCGAGCTAGAGCGAGGTTTCGTCATAGGTCCCTTCACACAACCCCCCTTCAACACCTGGAGAGTCAGCCCTATTGGGCTTGTCAAGGGCAAGTTCTCGAATAAAGTTAGTTTGGTGTACGACCTGTCTGCGCCTCATTCTTGCCACGTCCCCAGCCTCAACTCCCTGATTCCCTCCGAGGAGTTCTCCTTAAAATACGCCTCCGTCGACATGGCGATCCAGGCCATCCTCAAAGCAGGCACAGGGGCCTGGCTGTCCAAAGCCGACATATCGGACGCCTTCAAACTTCTGCCGATTCACCCGTCTCTCTGGTGTTGGCACGGTCTCAAGTGGAGAGACAGGTACTACTTCGCCACCAAGCTCACGTTCGGCTCCAAAAGTAGCCCCTGGCTCTTCGACACTTTCGCTCAATCCCTCACCTGGATTCTCCTACACAAGGCCCAATGCACAGAAGTCATCCACTACCTGGATGACTTCTTACTGATAGAGCAGCCCAACGTGTCACCAGTAGACCTCGACAAGTTGAGAGTCGTCTTCCAGAACATCAATGTCCCCATAGCTGAGCACAAGGTCGACGGACCCGCACACTCCATCACCTTCCTCGGAGTTGTCTTGGACACATGCTCCATGCAGGCCAGCCTCCCCCTCGACAAGTTGACCCGCATCAGGGCAGTTCTTCAGGACTTCACCCGCACGAGAGGGTGCACAAGACGACAGCTCCAGTCACTACTTGGCATGCTCAATTTTGCCATGCGGATCATCCCTCAAGGTCGTTCCTTCATCTCACGGCTCTTAGTCTACCTGTCACAGGCACAAGACCCCGATCAGATCCTCAACCTGGACGCCGCGGCCATAGCAGACCTAGCGATGTGGGAAGAATTCCTTTCCTCATGGAACGGAATATCCATGTTTATCCCGGCCATCTCACCCTTCTCACCACAGGTGGTGACAGATGCCGCGGCCTCCACGGGCTTCGCAGCCATTTTTGGCCTCCGTTGGTTCACTGGCCCTTGGCCCCCGCAGATACTCTCAATCCCAGGTTTCAGCCGGACTTCCCCCCTTTTCGAGCTCTACCCAATCGTGGCAGCCGCCATACTTTGGGGTCACAACTGGACCGGGCAGACGGTAAACTTCACGACGGACAACCAGGCCACGGCAGACATCGTCAACAAAGGCAGGTCCAAGTCACTCCCGGTGATGTCCTTCTTACGCAGGCTGGTCCAACTGTCGCTACGGCTCCAGTTCAACATCCATTGCTCTTACATCCCAGGTAAATACAACGTGGCAGCAGACGCGTTGTCACGCTTTAACTACGTCTCCTTCTTCCGACAGATACCAGAGGCCGATCGGGTGTCCGCCCCTATCCCCGCTTGGTCTCAGCTGACCCTAGACTAGAACGATACCTACGTGGGGCCACCCAGCTCGTCAACCAGTCCCTGTCTCACAACACACTCAAAGCCTACCACGCAGTCTGGGACACGTTCAACAAGTTCCTAGCCACCAACGCCGTGTCAACACCCACAGACACCAGGCACATTCTGGCCTTCGTCTCACATTGTCACACACAGTTAAACCTATCCTACAACACCATCCGCATGTACCTGGCCGGCGTACAGCACTTTTTGGCCCTTCAAGATCCCACTAGACCGTCTGTCTTCTCGTCCCACGCCGTCCGAGCCGTCCTACGCGGCGTCCAGAAGCAGCAACCAGAAAACAGAACCAGATGTCGCCCCATCACGAGTGCCATCTTCCGCGAGATGTCCGCCATACTCGCTGGTTCCCCCTTTGGTGTCCTCCTCAGCCAGGTCATACAAGCCGCTATCTACCTGGCCTACTATGGGTTCCTACGTCCCTGCGAATTCACCTGTAACAGCTCGACCAGCCAAACCCTGTGCAGACGCCACCTAGTTCGCCATCAAGACCACTTCGTGCTCCACCTCAGCGTCTCCAAGACTCAGCAAGCTGGCCACGGGGTGGACATCCATCTATACAGAACCCGCAATTCTTGGTGCCCAGTGATGGTTCTCAACCGCCTGCTCTCACTCCTGCCAGAACAAAGGGACACCGATCCCCTTCTGCCTTTCCCAGTCAAACCCCTAAGCACCTGCCAGTTCATGACACACGTAAGGATTCTCCTCCGCAACCTACGCCTCAACCCCAGCGAATACTCCGGTCACTCTTTTCGGATCGGGCCGCCTCAACCGCCTCACAGCATGGGGTCCCAGGCCACATCATCCAGAGACTCGGCAGATGGAAGTCAGCCTGCTTCACCCGGTATATACATGACCCACAGGCGGAAATGTCACGGGCCTTCGCCCAACTAGCCCAATGCTAAAAGTCAATAAACATCTTCAAACCCTACCTCAGTTTTTGCCCCCTTATTTTGGCATACCGTCCATTAGACCAAGGCACACTTCAGGTCCCCCTTTTCATGTTGTAGATCTTATGGTTAAGTTATTCCTCTTCAGACACGTATCGGCCATAGGGCTTCAACCATAAGTGGAAGGCCAACATGGTGGCCTGAACTTATGGGAGGAGCCCGGGAGGGTATTTAACCGGCCCACTCGCCTGTGGTCTTCGTCGGTTCCGGTGCGCGATACCCACCCTCCCATTCCCCCTTCAAGGGTATTTCTCACAACATCACCCTCATCAAATACTCATTTCTAATCAGGGTATGCCCCCTTATTTTGGCATACCGTCCATTAGACCAAGGCACACTTCAGGTCCCCCTTTTCATGTTGTAGATCTTATGGTTAAGTTATTCCTCTTCAGACACGTATCGGCCATAGGGCTTCAACCATAAATATATATATATATAGATGTGCTTCTATAGAAATACAATATACCTGATATACCTGTGCTCAAATCTCAATAGCTTTTACATATACCATATAACCCATCTGGTGCTAAAGGTGTATGAACAATGTGCTTCTATGTCTAACATGGACAGTTTGAAATAGGAAAGCAGGGGGGGGCTGGCAGCATCACAAGGTATTTCACACAAAGGAAGAAATACAAAGAGAACAGAACATTTTTTAACAGACGTAAATGGTACAACAGACACAATTTAGGAATATGAAACCTTGGGGTAACATATTCTTTAAGTTAGAACTTTCATCAGGCCTTTATTACTGTATGTGTCACCAGTAAAGAAATTCACCCAAAAAGCAATTGGAATATGAAATTTTAAAAACTGCCATCGGAGAGAACTCTTCGAAAAGACTTCCACTTATTTTATGTTGAATCTGTGGGACAGGAATGAAGAATATGATTTAATACTACCGGCCTCACTTTCAACTGCAGTCACTCCTTCCCCTTACCATTAGCTAAAGGAATGTAGTTAAAATGTATCCATAGCGAAAACCTTTTTAGTTTTGGATAGAGTGGGTAAGGATTAGAACCCCTGTCAGGTTTTTAATTGTTACCTGTGTACCTGCTGCATAGATTCATCTTCTCTATTGCTCCTGGTGAGCATTGTCACCAAAACAGAAAGAGATGTGAAATCCCCACTTTTATTGTTGTCCCTAGAACAGGAGGTGAGTATATATCTTCCAATAGGGACACCTGCTCTGGGGGGCAAAATCGAATGCCCCCTATACACGAGCGGATTTTCAATCGGAAAAATCTTGGATGGTTTTTCCGACGGAATTCTGCTCAAGCTTGGCTTGCATACACACAAGTTTGCTGAACTTTCGACCGTCAAGAACGTGGTGACGTACAATACTACGACGA
This sequence comes from Lithobates sylvaticus, assembly GCA_028564925.1. Taxonomy (NCBI): domain Eukaryota; kingdom Metazoa; phylum Chordata; class Amphibia; order Anura; family Ranidae; genus Lithobates; species Lithobates sylvaticus. The sequence goes on from CM053030.1 coordinate 479,980,598, forward strand.
GCTGAGAAAATTAAGTTCAATGCTTCTGAGCATGCGTCAAATTGTTTCCGAGCATGCGTAGGAATTTTGCACGTCGGAATTTCTACAGACTATCGGAATTTCCGATCAGGACTTTTTCCGACCGAAAAATTGAGAACATGCTCTCAATCTTTTGCTGGCTGGAACTCCGCCAGCAAAAGTCCGATGGAGCATACACATGGTCGCATTTTCCGACCAAAAGCTCACATCCGACTTTTGCTGGCCGAATTTCCAATCGTGTGTACGCGGCATTAGAGATATATTCCCCCCACTCAGTAGAGATTTCTCATTGTGTCTCTAGGGCAGGAAGAGAGGGAAGTTCTCATCAATGACACACAGGCAGAAAAAGCTGACAAGGTGCACGTTCAAGCATGCATACAGTCAGGGCTGGTGCAAGGATTTTTGACACCCTAGGTGAAACCTAATTTTGCCGCCCCGCCCCCCCTTGGCTGATTCCGCCCCCTTTTCCCTTCCCATGGGAATCACCTTTTCAATAAAGTGCCCATCAAATGCAGCCTCACCAGCACCCATCAAATGTAGCCTCACCAGCGCCCATCAAATGCAGCCTCACCAGCGCCCATCAAATGCCGCCTCACCAGCGCCCATCAAATGCAGCCTCACCAGCGCCCATCAAATGCAGCCTCACCAGCGCCCATCAAATGTAGCCTCACCAGCACCAATCAAATATAGCCTCACCAGCACCCCTCAAATGCAGGCTACCAGCGCCCTTCAATGCAGCCTACCAGTGTCCATCAATGGATGTTTGCTTGCTATGGGAGTCGGGACACAGAAACAGTCCTCCACCACTGCTGCGCCTCTGACACTATGTGTGAACGGAGCGGCGCCTGCCTGCTGATGCTGAGACTTAGTTGCTTGCTGCAGAAAGAAGAGAGTAGGAAAATCAGCAGCAGGGTGCCCTAGGCGGCCGCCTAGTTTGCCTAGTGGTAGCACCGGCCCTGCATAAACTTTAAAGGACGTTTGCCATGAAAGAAACAAGGAGGTTGCCAATGCTGACCTCTCCTTGTTGAAATGCTAATTGCCAGACACCCCGCCTTGCTAAATTTATTTGAAACGCTAACTTAAATTAAGTATGCAAACATAAACTTCTAACTTTCTTGATCTATATACATTTTCCAGATCATTGACCTGGAATGTATTGAAGCCAAACTTTCAGCACAACAGACAGGTAACTAACATTTTGATAAGGAGGTAGAAAATGATAGGAACTTGTATTTCTCCAATGACTGGTTTATTCTAGTGGGCTTCTACTGGCTGTTGTGTGATACTATAATTCCAGAACAGGAGCACCAGCTGAACCAACCTTTTCCATTCTGGCACTTCATCTCTGTCATAGGACATCACTCTATACAGCTCCAGCTTCAGTGGACAGATCTGAGTCTTCTGTCCTTCATGTCAACAAGCACACATTTTAAACAATTTTCTAGGTTCGCAGCCAATGAGATCTTGAGTAGGTAGTGATAATAAATGCTATGTATGTAACTGTATTATCTTATTAGTTTACGGTATTTATCAGAGAGTTGGTGAGCATAAGCATGCACCTACAATTGGAGACCTTTCATTTTTAGAAGTCTTCAAAGAGCTTGATTAGAACCTGTTTCTGTAAGATGATTACAAAATGGTCACCACATGGTCTAAGCATGGCACAACAAAGCCCAAGGTGCCAAATATTTTTCAAGGAGCTCTCGAAGAGCTCTTATTGATTAATCACATTCTTCCCTGCTCCAAAAACAGGTCCTCCTGATTGCACTTTTACAAAATCTAGCCTTGAAGGGATTAACGACTCGACATTCATCACGTTCGAAACTATTAAAGATGCCTGCAAGGTTTACAGATTGCATTGAAGTTTTGCTCACAGCAAGCATGAATTTTATCTTATTAAAAAATCTTTTGCTGGCACCAAATGCAATGAATAATTGAAGTATTTTTGAAGAGTCAGTTCTCTGATTTGAAGGTATGTTTTAAAACACAAATGGGAAACCTGTTTACTGATTTGGCTCCATGAGGCTTTAAAGCCTTCGTTTTGTATCAAATATAAGTAATCTGCCCTCGGGATGTGAATCCATAATGAGGTAAAGTCTTGATACAGTTGAGTCACGCTAACCGTTCTCATAAATCATGTTCTCTCACATGAAAGAAAGTCAGATCTTAGCAGCTCTTTTGGTTATTTTATTGATTTCCTCTCTTTGTTTTCCCGACACTGATCAGTTATGTTGAATAATTTAAAGGGCAGATACACTGTGTTACTCATATACTAAAGACACATGGGGTAATAACGGTTCATTTGTAAAGATGTTTACAGGCAGGACACACCTTCATGATAGGAACAGAGCTAAATATATGCTAAATATGCAAAAACAAAAGCCCATGGATATTTCATAAGAAACGCCAAACAGAAGAAAGAAATATAAAAACACAGAAATTTTATTGCATAAATACAAAATGTATTAAAAATGCATTCTAAAATATTCTCAATGCGTTTCGAGAATCTCAGTTCACTTTGTCAGGAGAACCATTGTTTGACCAGAAATCTATAAAGGAATTATATATTAAAGGTTATTAATCCAATCCTCCCATACATTTCACATATATGATGTGAAACTGGTCCCTTGTGGTAGCCCAGGCATTTTGGCCCACTCTTCCACAGCTCTCGGGACAGACACCTTATGGAAACCCTCATGCATTCATTGATTGAGATCTATTTCCCATCCCCTCTTTTTGCAATTGAGTTTGTGGGTATGGACTTGTATAATTTTTTTAATAATGTCAATATTTGTGAAATTTATGGTTATGTCATAGTTCAGCTATTTGCATTTATTATGCTGCTGTTGATATATCAAATACTTGTGTAAACCAATATATGACGCAAATAATCCAACTGCCCATTAATGCATACTTTATGTATATTTTAAAATGCATTTTTTTATCACATTTTGTATTTATGTAATACAATTTTGTGTTATTATATTTCTTACTTCTGTTTGGCATTTCTTATGAAAGTTCCATTGGCTTTTGTTTTTGCATATTTGGCATTCTCTAGGGATGAAGAGACGCCACTCTGTGCATACAACCACATACATTGTGTAGATCTAAAAATATACCTTTAAAATAATTATTAGTAGAATAGCTTTGTTTTACCACACCTCTGGTGACCTCTATGTCTGCCTCTTGTGCAAAGAACACATAATCGGGATGGGGAAAACATGACTGTTGAGTGTTGACCATATCAATCAATTATGTTTTAGCTCTCATATGGTTGGACATACACTTGGCCAAGTGATGTAAAATAAGTGAGCAAAACTCTAAATACTTACTATGGAAATCTGACCAATTTTGTCCTGCTTGCCAAATTCAAATCCACCAGTTTTTATTTTTACCATTTATTCCTTAGCCTAAACTGGAACTAAACCCATCAATTGAACTGTTTCCTAATGAAGTTAAATTCAAGACATGCTATCACGTTTGCTTGTGCTGTCAACTGAGCTGTCAAACCATCAATCGGCTGGTGTCATAGCTGATCAACTTATCTTATATGTCTAGTGTGCTGAACTAGTAACTTTAATGGGAGGGTTCTCATTTTCTATTTAAAAAATTGAAATAAGAGACCAAGATTGATATTTGCATTATGTAACTGCGTACATTTGTATCTTTTATATCTGCCTAGAGTTCAACTTTAAATCTGAGCTCCAGGAATTCAGACATTCTGTAAAATGTGCTGGCATACTAAGAGTTAAGTCCATCGAGGTGCATGTCACCATGGATTTATCTCTTTAATTTACATTTCACATTTTTAACAAACTCTGGGGATACAGCTATCTCTACATTCCCATAGCTCTGTCAGGAGAGACGCTGCTCTCTCATACAGCAGCAGTTTTTCCCACCCCTCACTTCCAGTGTTCATTCACAGAAGCCTTTGTATTTGGTGAATGAGTTCACATAATATAAATTTCTCCTTGATTGGGCAGGAGGAAGGAAGGGGTTGGCAGAACTTCTGCATGCAACGCTGCAACCTCAGGAGCTGAGACCAGTATGCCCAGGCTCCTATGGCTCATCCAACATCAGAGCTCCCTTCTTGTCCTTGCAGCCTCCACTGGCTGACAGAGGGGAGTCAGATTATGTGATAGGACAAGAGCAGCCTGAAAGTAGGTAAATATATATAGGAAGAAGAAAGATCCAAATCAAATCAATATTTGTTGTGACTACCCTTTGGCTTCAAATCAGCATTGATTCTTACACTTGCACAAAGTCAGGGATTTTGTAGGATTAGGGTTAGGTGTATGATTAACCAATTATATCAAGCAGGTGCTAATGGTCATCAATTTCATATGTAGGTTGAAACACAGTTATTAACTGAAACATAAACAGCTGTGTAAGAGGCATAAAACTGGGTGAGGAACAGCCAAACTCTGCTGCTAAGGTGAGATTGTGGAAGATAGTTTCATGTCACAGGTCATACACTTTGGCAAGACTGAGCACAGCAACAAGACAAAAGGTAGTTATACTGCATCAGCAAGGTCTCTCCCAGGCAAAGATTTCTAAACAGACTGGAGTTTCAAGATGTGCTGTTGAAGCACATTTGAAGAAAGAAACAGGTCGAGGACCATAGACACAGTGGTCAGCCAATGCAGCAGATGAAAAACACATCATGCTTAATTCCCTATGACATCAGAAGATGTCCAGCAGTGCCATCAGCACAGAACTGGCCGAAACCAGTGGGACCCAGGTACACCCATCTACTGTCCAGAGAACTCTGGCCAAAAGTGGTCTTCATGGAAGATTTGCAGCCAAAAAGCCAAACCTCTGAAGTGGAAACAAGACTAGGTGACTCAACTATGCACTAAAACATAGGAACTGGGGTGCAGAAAAATGGTAGCTGGTGTTCTGGGCTGATGAGTCAAAATTTGAAATATTTGTCTGTAGCAGGAGGCAGTTTATTCGCCGAAGGGCTGGAGAGTAGTACAATAATGAGCGTTTGCGGAGAACAATGAAGCATAGTGAAGGTTCCATGCAAGTTTAGGGCTGCGGTTCTACAAATGGAGTTGGAGATTTGGTCAGGATCAATGGTGTCCTCAATTCTGATAAATACAAGCAGATACTTATGCATCATGCCATACCATCAGAGAGGCATGTGATTGGCTCCAAATTTATTCTGCAGCAGGACAACGGCCCCAAACGTACAGCCAATGTCATTAAAAACTCTCTCTTCAGGGTATATAAAGAACAAGAGTCCTGAAAGTGATGCTGTGGCCCCCACAGAGCTCTGATCTCAACATCATAGAGTCTGTCTGGGATTTCATGAAGAGACAGGATTTGAGGCAGCTTACATACACAGAAGATCTATGGTTTATTTTCCAAAATATTTGAAACAACCTACCTGCCGAGTTCTTTCAAAAACTGTGTTCAAGTGTACCTAGAAGAATTTGTTCTGTTTTGAAGGCAAAGGGTGGTCACACCAAATATTGATTTGATTTAGATTTCTCTTCTGTTAATTTTCTTTGCTTTTTTTTAATGATAAAAAATAAACTCTTAACACTTCTATTTCTGAAAGCATTCTTACAGAATTTCTTCACACCTGCCTAAAACATTTGCACAGTAGTGTATATATCTTTGTATATATATCATTAGAACATATGTTAGGAGGGAACATTTTTAAGAGTAATTAGGTTTCGCTTAAAATTCTATTTTAAGTTGACAAAGATGATGATTTCTTATTTGAAAACCTACCTGCGGCCGCACACAATTGTTCCCTTTTCTATGATGAAAACGGGGGCTGTTAATTTCACGTATGCCGCATACATATGTCAGTACAATTGGCAATAGGACTGCAGTAAGTCAGGACAGTTTCGAAAAAATGGCTGTGAACTTGTGAACTTGGAATCTGAAAGCTGTGATCAATATCTCCATTTTTCTTTGCTATGGTTTCACTCGATTACCCCTTCTGTGAACAAGGCAACTACATTTGCTCATGCACAGAATAATACAGTATGTTGCGGTTTGGTTATATGCAGTAAAATGTCCAGTTGTGGATATGGTCTTCTTAAAGTAACCACTAGAAAATCTGGAATTTTTTTGTACACGGAGAGATACAGAATATGAAATAATGTTTGGAAAACTGTTTTGGAACTACTGACAAAAACTGCTCCAGTTGTGAACTTGCAACCAGGCCCACAAATATGGAGAAGATGTATAGTTTAGCAGGTAATTATAAGACCAAAAGCCATGCGTGTGCTTGGAAAAAAAAAATTATGATCCATATTATGTACAGAGGTCATGAAACTCCTCACCCTGCTCCAAGGTAGAATGCAAAAGTCTCACTCTGTGCTGTGGAACTAGAGAGGTAACTATCAATCTGTAAAGCTGGCCATAGATGGATCAAAATTGGAATTCTAATTTTTATTTGAATCCATCTATGGCCGTTTCCGTTTAGCAGAAGTCGATCTAATAATCAACTTCTGTTGAACGGGAATGTTCGGGAAAATTTTGATTCAATCAGTGGATGATCAGTGTATTCTGACAGCGGAGACATCCCTCTGTCAGAATATAATAGCACAATGGGAAAGATTCCTCCATCCACCTTGCTTAACCGATTCAGCCCCCGAAGATTTTACCCCCTTCCTGACCAGAGCACTTTTTGCGATTCGGCACTGCGTCGTTTTAAATGACAATTGGTCGGTCGTGCGACATTGCACCCAAACAAAATTTATGTCCTTTTTTTCCCACAAATAGAGCTTTCTTTTGGTGATATTTGATAACCTCTGCGACTTTCATTTTTTCCGCTATAAAAAAAAAAGTGCGTCAATCTTTTACTTTTTGCTATAATAAATATCCCCCAAAATATATAAAAAAAAGATTTTTTCCTCAGTTTAGGCAGATATGTATTCTTCTACATATTTTTGGTAAAAAAAATCGCAATAAGCGTATACTGATTGGTTTGCGCAATAAAGTCTATCAGTGCCAATCAAATTTTTTTTTTCACTAGTAATGTCGGCGATCTGCGATTTTTTGACAATCAGCGCCCCATCAATAAAGTCTATCAGTGCCAATCAGAGCCCAACACAGTGCCAATCAGTGCCCATCACAGTGCCAATCAGTGCCCAGCAGTAGCACCTGTCAGTACCTCATCATCAGTGCCATCTCTTAGTGTCCATCAGTTCCACCTGTCAGTGCTAATCAGTGCCCATCAGTGCCACCTATCAGTGCCCATCAGTGCCACCTATCAGTGCCCAGCAGTGCTGCATATCAGTGCCACCTATCAGTGCCCATCAATTCTACATATCAGTGCCTCCTCTTCACTGCCTATCAGTGCCACCTTATCAGTGCCAACTCATCAGTGCCCATCAGTGCCAACTCATCAGTGTCCATCAGTGCCACCTTATCAGTGTCTGTCAGTGAAGGAGAAAACAAAATTTTATGACAGAAACTAAGAACAACTTTTTAGTTTGTTTAGCAAAAAGGTGGTCCAATACCACCAAAAGAAAGCTCTATTTGTGGGAAGAAAATTATTAAAATTTAGTTTGGGTACAATGTAGCAGGACCACGCAATTGTCATTCAAAGTGCGACAGCGTTGAAAGCTGAAAATTGTCCTGGGCAGGAAGGGGTGAAAGTGCCTGGTATTGAAGTAGTTAATAACTGTCAAAAACAGTTTCTTGTGGTTATTACTTTTTGACACTTTTTTGGTGAATGGGTAGGGGTACGATGTACCCGATACCCATTTACATAGGGAGGGGAGATCTGGGGGGCCCCCTTGTTAAACGGGGCTTCCAGATTCCGATAAGCAGACCCCAACAACCACAGTCCAGCGTTGTCGGAAAGATGCCCTTGTCCCCTTCAATAGAGCCCCTCCTGCCCAAAATCACCTACCCCCCATGTTGAGGGCATGTGGCCTGGTATGGTTTAGGTGTGGGGTGCTTGTTGCCCCCCCCCCTTTCCTGACCTGTCATGCTGCATGCCCAGATAAGGGTCTGGTATGGATTTTGGGGGGACCCCACGCTTTTTTTTTTACAAATTTTGGAATGATTTCCAATGTGGCTTCCCCACTGACAGATGAATGTAGAATAAAAAATGCTGGCAATCGCCTGGCAACAAAAAAAAAATGTAAATAAAAACGATATAGGGTCCCCACCACCCAGTCCATACCAGGCTCTTCTTTAAGGGGAACCCTACGCCATTTTTTAAAAACATTTTTCTATTGCCGGGTAGTGCCGGGAATTCTTTTCTCTACATCATCTGTCAGTGGGGAAGCCACGTTGGAATTAATTTGAAAATTTATAAATTTAACTAATTTTAACGAAAACAAAACAAAACAAATCCTAAAACCAAAGAAAACAAAATGAAATTAGTAACATAAACATAAACTGTTTGAAACGAAAAAAAACACATTTTTCCATTCTGCGCATGTCTATCAGCCATTACAATATCAGTAAATCAAGCCTTACCTCTGTTGTCTTTGAGGTGTAGCGCAATCTTTGTATCATCTGAAAAAGAAGCATGACAGCAATTTGTTATAGGCACAATATAAAGTGGAATTAGATACTGAGTATGTAAATCCCAACAATAAACTTTCATAATTTGCTTCATTTTGATCTGTTAAATATAACAATGACATTGGGTTTTGTTATATCTGTTTGATAAAAAATAAAAGACAGGCGCTAGCCTTTTAGTGCATAATTATAAACAATCTCTGTGATTTTATGTGAAGTCCAAGATATTTATATCAAGAAAAGTCCCCAATCACTGTGCTGTTAAATTAATTGTGAAATAATTATTTCTTCTTTAAATTGAAAAAGTGCTTCTCCGCGTGCCCAGGTGAAATATACACTTACCAGATGGCTGCGGCTGACAAGCAGTCTACAAGCCTGATGTATTAAATCCTGTATATGATAGTAGATCTTCTCCGTGAAGGTTCCAGCTTTGAGATGTCACTGTCTTAAAATCCCATTCACTCATATGAGTGAACAAGAACCCAGAAACAAATCATAGTGCAGTAAACAGTGGAACCTCGGTTTACGAGTAACGCGGTTAACGAGCATTTTGAAAGACGAGCAACTTTATTTTTTTTAAATCTGAGTGTTGTCTCGCAAGACTAGCAGAATTCAAGCTAATAGGGCCTGCAGTACCACATTTGGCCTGAGGTGCGGGGGCGCCAGAGCCGAGAAGAGCCGAACAGCGCCGTTTAAAGCCGATTGGCGCCGTTCGGCAATGCTTGGAAAGACACGGAAATACTCCGTTTTCGACCCTTTCCGAGGTTTGCTGAGGTCAGCCGAAGTTTCCTCAGGCCTTTCCGGCCATTTCCGAGGCTCTCCGGCGCCCCCCACCTCTGGCCGCATGTGGTATTGCATGCCATTGAAGTCAATGCGGAACAAATTATTTTCGTTTCCATTGACTTCAATAGGGAAACTCGCTTTGATATGCTCGTAATCCGAGGTTTCACTGTATTTTATTTATAAAGTGGAGTCAAACAAAAATAGTAAAAATACACTTAGATTTTGTGGGTGCCAATAGGGCCCCGACACAACCCACTCGACTGTTATTGTATCCTGCGCCGTTGCTCGTAATGCCAGAGAAAGAGTGCATTCCAAGAGGCCAGATGCGACGTGGGTGGAAGACTGGATGTGACGCCGGCAGCTCAGCTTCTATGCATTTTCACGTGATGTGCATACTCCGGAGTATTTAGAATTATGCACTAAAGGACTAGCGCCTGTCTTTTAATAAATGTCAAGTTGGAAGTCTTTTTACACTTAAAGGGGCAGTTGTGTCTATTCTATTCACACCATTTTATTTACAATATATTTACGTGCAATTATTGGTAATGTAGTTATACCCTAAGGACAGCGCCTTGAGATTGTTTTTTTTATCTGTTTGATAAGTGCAAAAAATGTTAAAAGAAAAAAGTCTATGGATATGGCCAGAAATCCGGTGTTGTTCTGAGCACTTTGCATTATATTTTCAAACAACGTTATCAGGACCTATTTTACGACTACAAGACACCTCCCTCCTATGGTTTTGTAAAGAGGAGAGGCGTGCGTGTTCTGTAGTCTTGTCCTAAGTCCAAAGATATTTAGTGAGGCAACAAAAAAATTAAAAGGAACCATTTAATGACATGAGACCATATGTAAAGAATTCCATGGATCCTGTAATTAGTGATATATTGAGAATCTATGTGCTAAGTCTTGCTACAAAAAATACTGTAGATAATTTCAGCAGATGTACTGTATATATTGTTCTTCCAAAACAAAACTGCTGTGGGGAAAAATGGCACAGGAATGAAATTCGTGATAACATCATCAAACATTCTGCAAATATTTTTACTGTAGTATTTAGCTGTCAGAAGATATATTATTTATATTAATATATCATATTTTACCAGTTTATACACCAAAAATTAGCTAGTTCTGAACAGTTATATTCTCGACCAGAGATAATGATTCTCTGATCTATAGCAACCTGTCAAAGGCTATTACAAAGCAAAGTAACCCAGTGGCCATATTACAAGAATTATTTTCTGCCCCGGCTTTTCAGTTCAGTACCTTTTTTTTCTAACCTTTGGTAAAGGGGGCAGCTGTGGTGTTAAGAGGGGTTCAGACAGAGGAGGCGGTGGTAGGGAGGTTCAGACAGAGCCAGCAGTGATGGTGGTAGTGGTGGGGTTTAGTCAGAGGCAGATGTGGTGGTGGGGGGGGGGGTTTAGTCAGAGGCAGCGGTGGTGGGGGGGTTGAGACAGACTGTCCACTGTGCACTGTGTGGGTATGGCAGCGAGTGCTCTGCCCAGGGCTGGACTGGGACAAAAATATGGCCCTGGACTTCAACCAGACCGGCCTACTTTACTCCAAACACCTGGTGTTGGTGCTTCAATCATCACGGCACCATGGTTTTTATGGTGTCAGGATGATTGAAGCGCATTATTTCTATTATTACATTGTAATATAAAATGTAATTGTTCAACTCACCATAATGCAGAATCAGTGGCAGCCCTTAGTGTGTCACTTGCCACTGTCTCCTGCTGTCAGATGCAACTTGCCATGTCACTTGTCAGCGGATGCAGTGTGTCACTTGCCACATCACCTGCCACGCGCTGTGGATTGTCACTTGCCACGTCACCTGCGGATTGCCATGTCACCTGTCACACATTGCGGATTGTCCACTTGCCACGTCACCTGCCACAAGTTGTGGATTGTCCACTTGCCACATCACCTTCCACACGTTGCGGATTTTCCACTTGCCACGTCACCTGCCACACGTTGCGGATTGTCCACTTGCCACGTCACCTGCCACACATTGCGGATTGTCCACTTGCCATGTCACCTGCCTCACCTGCCACACGTTGCGGATTGTCACTTGCCACCTCACCTGCAGATTGCCACATCATCTGCCACAAGATGCGGATTGTCCACTTGCCACATCACCTGCCACACATTGCGGATTGTCACTTGCCACGTCACCTGCCACACGTTGCAGATTGTCACTTGCCACATCACCTGCGGATTGCCACGTCACCTGCCACATGTTGTAGATTGTCACTTGCTACAAGTTGGGAGAAGGAAGAATGCTGGCTATCTGCCAATGACAGTGTACGCTGGCAACAACTGTTCCCCTATTTGGGGCTCCAGATCCTGTCACGTCGGCTCTGAGACTCGAGATCGACGTGACCCACTGACGTCACTCGTCTGAGACTAAAGTCCGATGTGACTCTGATGTCACTCGTTGCTAGACGCCAGGCGGCCCAGGCACTAGCAACGAGTGCAGGGAAGTTGTGGATTGTCCATTTGCCACATCACCTGCCACACGTTACGGATTGTCCACGTGCCACATCACCTGCCACACGTTGTGGATTGTCCACTTGCCACTTCACTTGCTTCACCTGCCACATGTTGCGGATTGTCACTTGCCACGTCACCTGCGGATTGCCACGTCAGCTGCCACGCGTTGCGGATTGTCACTTGCCACCTCACCTGTGGATTGCCACGTCATCTGCCACAAGATGCGGATTGTCCACCTGCCTCATCACCTGCCACACGTTGCGGATTTTCACTTGCCACGTCACCTGCCACACGTTGCGGATTGTCACTTGCCACGTCACCTGCGGAATGCCACATCACCTGCCACATGTTGTGGATTGTCACTTGCCACAAGTTCGGAGAAGGAAGAATGCTGGCGCTCTGCCACTGACAGTGGACGCTGGACTCGTTTTTCTAAACTGCAGCAACAACTGTTCCCCTATTTGGGGATCCAGATTCTGTCACGTCGGCTCTGAGACTCAAGTCCGACGTGACCCACTGACATCACTCGTCTGAGACTAAAGTCCGATGTGACTCTGATGTCACTCGTTGCTAGACGCCAGGTGGCCCAGGCGCTAGTAACAAGTGCAGGGAAGAGGCTCCACCCACCTTCTCCGGTTCCTGGTCAGTGTGGCGTATATAACACTAGACGAGTCTCTCTCTCTGCGACGCTGACCGGCTGATGTCAGATAGAGACTCGGGCAGAGGCAGAGCAAGTGCGTGTGACATGTCAGTGTGGTATTTTCGGGGGGGATTGCCCTGTTGCCCCCGTTGCCCTCCCCTGGATCCGCCCCTGCGTGAGTTCCAGTCACCACAAAGTGGGAGTACACAAGCCCAATTAGTTCCTGTGAAATAAGCATCAAAGCGGAACGAGCTGGGTTTGCCGCCCCTCTGAATTTGCCGTCTGGGACCCATGGTCTTACCGGGTCCCATGGTAGTGCCGGCCCTGCTCGTACACACGATTTGATTGTTGGACGACAAAGCATCTGATTTTTGTCAAAAGTGTGCGTGCAGGATTTGGTCTAGCATACTAACTATCCGCTAATTGTCATTTGACAAACACGAAAGTAGTGACGTACTATGAGAGTATAAAGAGGAAGTTCATTTCTCAAGCGCCACCCTTTGGGCCCCTTCTGCTAATTTCATGTTAGTAGAAGTTTGGTGAGCGTTGATTCGCAATTATCAGATGGTACAGAACAAATGCCTTTTAAAATATGTTTGGCATAACTACATGCAAAGCAGCTTCATTATTATCCCATTAAAGAAGATGAGAATGTTGGCATATCTTCAATTGCCGCGTCACGAATGTTATTTCTAGATTATGAACAGTAGTTTACAAGACCTAACTCTTCCCAGTCGTTCCTTGATTCCGAGCATGGGTGTTTGTATTTTCGACTTTTGTATGACAAATTTCTGTACTGACCATCCGAAAATCAGATGTTGAGCTCACATTAGACAAAAATGTTATAGCCTGCACATCCGGAGACAGCTCGTCTTCAGACTTTTCCCTTCTGATTTTCGTACCGGGTGTATGAGGCCTTAGGCTAGCCATACACACTTCAATTTCTACCGCTCAGATCCGCTGGCTGAATGAGAGGAATCAATAGATTTTTTCATTCACTCTAAACAGCGTGGATGAAGGAACCTCCCCTGCCAGCTATTGTATCTGATTGATTGCAGTCACTGTTCAGCCAACAATTGGAGCCTTCAATGTTTTGCATTCAGGTAGTGGGGCATTTTTTACCTTAATGCAGAGAATGAATTAAGGTAAAAAACATTTAGACTTTTAGAACCACTTTAAAGTTTAGGTTCATTTTTGGGGAATACAGCACCAAATTACATTAGGCATGTATAATGGTATTCATTTTATCACCTGCAGGCTTTTGCTTCTGCTAAAAAAAAAACTCTCTGCTGTGCCTTTTCACAGCTTCCTTATATTGTCCTGAGCAGATTTCTTCCAGCAGTGTGAGAGTTAACTGCAGCTGCTGCTACAGAGAAAAGTTGCACCGCAGTGCAACTACAATGGTCGCATATGTGACCGGACCCTTGCGTTCCAACACCGTAAGAGGGGGAAATCCTCCTGCACCTTTGGCTGGCAGTTCACTATGCAGTGGGGGTGATCAGCAGCTCTGTTGTGCCCATGGCATCTCCCTCTGCCCCTCCGACCAGTAGTTTCAGCTGTACAGTGGAGAGGGGAGGGGCCTCTGACCCAGGCAGTGCACAAGCAAAGAGACTTACTTGTCCCCCCACAGCATAGTAAACTGCTGGTCGGAGGGACAAAGGGAGATGTCGAGAACTACAGAACATGCGGATCAATATGTGCAGCAGAGCTGAGTGGCCATGGGGTGACCAGGATACCTGAATTACTGCTGCTTTGTGTTGAGGGAGGGAAAGAGATATGTTGGAGGTGTGCTGGGGGGGTGGAGGTGCGGAAATGTGCAAGTGGGTTCAGAAATGCGTTGGGGGGGTGCAAAAGAAAGTATGGAGGAGTACAAAGAGGTGCTGGGGGAGGGGGGAGTATAGAAGCGTGCTGGTGCTTGCAAAGCCTTTGCAGCATTGTAAAAAAAGGTGTGCTGGAGGGATACAAAGGATGCTGGGAGGTGCAGAGGTGTGTGTGAGGGGGTACGGAGGTGTGGGGGGTGCAGAGATGTGCGGCGGAGTATAAAGATGTGCTAGGGAGTGTTAAAGTGTGCTGGAGGTTACAAAGAAGTGTTGGGGGATATGGAGGTGTGCTGGGGAATACAGAGAATGCTTGGAGGTGCAGAGGTGTGTGAGGGGGTGTGGAGGTGTGCTGGGTTGGGGGTGTGTGTGCAGAGGTGTGCTGGGGGGAAGAATGCTGGGAAAAGCAGAGGTATGTGTAGGGGGTATAGTGGCGTGCAAGGGGGTACAGAAGTGCTCTGGGGATATGGAGGTGTGTTGAGGGGTACGGAGGCATTCTGGGGGGTGTAGAGGTGTGCAAAAGGGTATGGCATTAGGTGGCTCTTGAAGAATGACGCCCATTTTAAATGCCCCACCCCTGATTACTTCCTAACGCTTTGCCTCCCTGCCCTTTAAGATGTTTCAGATGACGGGATTTCAGTCATGTGACCAACGCGATTGGCTGACACAGTGGTCACATGATTAGAAAGCTCCCAATTGCATGTAGCGATCAGGAGCTCACCATTAACCCCTGGTAACTGTGCCAGGAGCACGCAGAGTGCAAACTCTCAGCACAGCTTTGTTGACATTTTGGCACACATGTATACAGCCACTCTGCGGGTGGGCCTTAACACTAAAAGGGCCACATATATGCATACGGCCTGCACAAAGGTGTTGATATGCCCTCCGCCTAAAATGGCTTACAGAACACATAGCAAAAAAAAAGGTGTCCCTGAAAATGTTTTGGAAAGGTTGGCAACTATGCAGGAAGGGGGCCCGCTGCAGAACACGTGAAAGGATCCTGGTGCAGGGACCATAACAAAGAGCCCCACAATGGGAGAAAATGGCCCTGGAATCAGAGGAAAGGGCACCAGGACCAGGACCTGGTATGGGATCAGGGGGGCCCTTCGTTGCTTCTTTGGGGTCCTGAAAGTTCCAGTTATGCCTCTGTTGCACCGCTTACCCATTCCCTTCTGCCCACTCCGCCATTCACAGAACTTATACTATTACACTCCCACAATGCACTGTGTTCTGTGAATGGACAGTGCAATTCTGACAGTGGCTGCAGTAAACTTTCACAGTGAAGGAAGACAGCCACTCAGAGCAGTATCTGGAGGCTGTGAGGAGAAATAACAGGGAGGACTTTTAACAGAAGCAGCCATCTGCAGATAATAGGTACACACTATTACACGTTACGAATAACTAATTTGTATTGTGCTGCATACTCCCCCCACCCAAAAAAAAACTCCTTAAAGTAGGTTCCCAGGATAAACCTAACCAATCTTCAAAAATGCTTCCTTCCCCCCCTCTAATACCTATAGTATACTAACTAACCTGTATAAGAAATATGTGTTAAAACAATTGTAATGTCTCATTTGTCTTTCTTAAAAATAACAAACTCACCTGCTCGGTGCAGTGGTTTTTGCACAGAGCAGCCCCGATCCTCCTGTTCTCGGGTCCCTTGCTAGCTCTCTTGGCCCCTCCCTCCTGTCGAGTGCCCTCACAGAAAGCAGCTTGCTATGGGGGCACCCGAGCTGAGCCACAGCTCTGTGTGTCCATTCAGACACAGAGCTGTGGTTCGGCCCGCCCATCTCTCTCCTGATTGGCTAACTAACTTTGATTGACAGCAGCGGGAGCCAATGAGAGGAGAGAGTGCTTGACAATGGCTGGAATACCCGGGAGTGGTGACGTGACGTCACCCATAGGCTCCTATGGCCCATCTGTTGTATTTATTGTAAGTTAACATTCATAAAGCGCATATTAGAAGGGTGCTGCGGATATGGTGTATAGCAGATGTTTAGAAATTGGTAGGTTATTTTTGAAAAGCATACCTTTTGTAATAAAGCACGTTATTTAGAAATGGTGGTATATATTCAGTTCAGTGATAAATAGCTAAAATGAACAGTTTTTATATGCCATTCAGTTTCTTAAAACATTCCAAAGGCCACAGCTTCAAAAAAGGAAAATAAAGCCTTTCATTGTACTATTTGTCATAGAACACTGTTTATATCAGCTATATTTCCTTCAGTACTGTGCATGGTGTATTAGTTTTATTTACAGCACTGCTAAGCTCTCTTCCATATCATTCTTTTATTGCCAAATGCTTATTGAAAGAGATCTATCAGCTGCTATGAGAATGTTTGTATTTGCTATAAAAGCATAATCTGATCAATGCTCTGTTTGCTTTTATGCTTTGTTGTATAGCATATTCATAATTTAAAGGCAAAAATAAGACATCCAAGGCTGTTTTAGGTAGAGAACAAACTATAACAGCTCTGCAGTCCTGAAAGCAGCATGACCCTGACTCTCCAGATGTCTTTTATTTGCATACATGATGGTGGATACAACCAAGGGTCAAAAAGATGGACCAAGCTTCACCAAAGCTCACAGCTCAGTGCCACCGAGCATTCTGGCTAGTAAGAGACCAACTTATTCTCTTTATAGTTTAAAGAACTCCAATAAGATCCCCTATTTTCCAACATGTCAATACAGGAAGTGCCCTTGTAGGCAGGTGCAGTTTGTCCTCCCCACTGTAGGTGGCGATGTTCAGCTGGCTGCTGTGCCGAAGGGATTGGGGGTTGAGAGGAGCTTAGTTCTTCTAAAGCCTCCTTAGGTGTCATCAGGGGACAAACAGTCCAGTTGGACACTGCTGCCCTGGCTGACCCAAGCAGCCATCTTTAGTGAGGGCAATGCTAATACAGAGCACTGCCCCACTGCAGTTGGTGCGCATTTGCATAGTATATGGACAGTATTCCTGCTGGCTAGGGACAGTGTATCTAGCGCTATGGAGAGGAGGAATAGTGCAGGAACGCCACACCTGGCTCAGCTATCTGGGAATTCTAGAGGGTTGGATCAATGACCTTTCCTATCAGTTTACTAAAGGCTCCTGCACCATTGTTATGCCTATCAGCCACCCCCTTCCCTTAGATGCTGCTTGGGTAACATAAACCAAATCAGAGTGTCTTCCAAGTGAAGAGACTGTTAAAGTACTGCCAACATTTTTAAGAGCTATTGTACGTGGATTGCCTGTGATATTGCCATATTGTCTGGAACTGTGAACTGAGCACCTTGCCGCTGTCTTCCACAAGTTATTTGTTACATTATTTATTATTATTATTATTTATTACAGGCACTTATATAGAGCCATCAATTCACACAGCGCTTTACATACATATTATATGTTCACATCAGTCTCTACCCTCATGGAGCTTACAATCCAAGGTCCCTAACTCACATTATTATTATTATACAGGATTTATATAATACCAACAGTTCGCGCAGCTCTTTGTAGGGAGACACTACACCAACAGTACAATTTAAAACAAGAGGGTTAGAGGAACCCTGCTCCTGAGAGCTTACAATCTAAGAGGGAGGGGCTGGTGAAACAAAAAGGTAGGGACTGTGAGGGATGAACTGATGAGGGGAGTAGAAAATGTGTCTGTTAGCTGGAGGCAGAATAGGCCATCCTGAAGAGATGAGTTTTCAGGGATTGTCTAAAAGTGGACAGAGTAGGAGATAGCCGGACAGATTGGGGTAGTGAGTTCCAGAGTATGGCAGAGCCTCGGGAGAAGTCCTGAAGATTAGCATGGGAGGAGGAGACAAGGGAGCTAGAGAGCAGAAGGTCTTGGAAGGAGTGGAGGGCGGTTTGGGTGATATTTGGAGATAAGTTTGGTGATGTAGCTTGGGGCAGAATTGTGTATGTTATTTTTAATGTTTTGAATGTTATTTGTTGGGCAATGGGAAGCCAGTGGAGGGATTGGCAGAGAGGAGTGGCGGACACTGAACGTTTGGTAAGGTGGAGTCTGGCAGCGGTATTCATGATAGACTAAAGAGGGGATAGCTTGTGGAGAGGTAGGGTAATGAAGAGGGAGTTACAATATTCAAGGCGAGAGATAACAAGGGAGCTAAAAAGTTGCTTAGTGGTCTTGACGGTTAGAAAGGGGCGTATTTTGGAGATGTTTCGGAGGTGAAGTCTGGACGATTTGGACAGTGATTGGATTAGGGGCTCAAAGGACAGGTCAGAGTCTAGGATTACACCTAGTACCTTGGCATGAGGGGAGGGACTGATGGTTGTATTATTGATCTTGATGGAGAAGTCAGGGGGAGAGGCACGGGCTGGAGGAAAAATTCTGAGCTCAGTTTTAAAAAAACTGAGTTTGAGAAAGTGGTGTGACTTCCATGTTGATATGTCAGTTAGTAAGTTAGTAATGCGAGAGGAGACTGAAGGAGTGAGGTGAGGAGTAGAGAGATAGATTTGTGTGTTGTCATCATCAGCATAGAGGTGGTACTGGAAGCCATGGGATTTTATTACCAGACCAGGGGAGGAGGTGTAAATGGAGAAGAGAAGGGGTCCAAGGACAGAATCTTGAGGTACCCCTACAGAAAAAGAAAGTGGAGAGCAGGAAACAGAGTTATAGGTCACTGAAAGAGCACTGTGATAGGTAGGAGGAGAGCCAGGAGAGAGCACTTGAAGGCCAAGAAAGTTGAGTTTTTTGAGGAGGAGGGGATGGTCAGCAGTATCAAAGGCTGCAGAGAGGTCGAGTAGTATAAGTATGGAGTAGTGGCCATTGGTTTTAGCAGTTAGTAGGTCATTAGTGAGTTTCAGTAGGGAAGTTTCAGTGGAGTGTAGCAAGTGGAAGCCAGACTCTAAAGTTGTTGTCAGTGAGGAAGGAGCTAAGACGGTTGTAGACAAAGCGTTCTAAAAGTTCTGACACAAATGGGAGCAAGGAGATGGGTCTTAAGTTTTTCAGGCAGGTGGGATCCAGTGAGGGCTTTTTAGGTATGGGGTGATCAGGGCATGTTTTAGAGGGGATGGGAAGGTGCCAGTAGAGAGGGAGAGATTGAAGATGTGAGTGAGGGAGCATAGGATAAAAGAAGAGGGGTGACTGTAGTAGATGTGAGGGAACAGGATCCAGGGGACAGGTGGTAAGGAGGGTTTCTGAGAAAACTTTAGAGACCTCTTCAGTAGTAGCAAGAGGGGAAAAAAAGAGGGGAGTGTTAAGAGTGGATTAGTACAGGGTATGTTAAGTGGGTTAGATGTCTGTGCATTGGAGATGACCCCAAGAATTGCATCAATCTTGTTTTTGAAGTGATTGGCAATCTCATGAACAGTGAGCGGGTTACTGGGTGTAGATGGTAGTGGAGAAAGTAGAGAAGAGACAAGGACTGGAGGACAGAGTGTTAATGAGGGTGACAAGGTTGGTTTGTTTGGCAGCATGTAGGGAGGAATTGTATTTTAAGAAGGCAGATTTTTATTGAGTGAATGTATGCTGGGAGTTGGTTTTACGCCACACTCGCTCCAGTGCTCGGCTACATCGCTTAAGGTTTCTGGTGTTGTTGGTCAATTTAGACAGGGCCAAATTAGACAGGATCCAATTAACCTGCCAGCATGTCTTTGGAGTGTTGGAGGAAATCGGAGTACCCAGAGGAAACCCACACAGGCACAGGGAGAACATGCAAACTTCAGGCAGGTAGTGTCGTAGTTGGGATTCAAGCCAACGACCCTAGTGCTACCAGGCAAAAGTGCTAACCACTTAGCCACTGTGCATCTTCTTACACAAATAATAATCATGTCACCTTCATTGGTCTTGGTGTACCTTTATTCTATCTTGGGTACCAAGCAACTGGCCCCGCCCACACCCTGCTTAACTTCTAAGAAAAAATCTAAGCATGGGCAGTGCTACGGTTCTAAAATATACAGACTAATCATGGGCACCTTGAAGAATATAAGGTTGAATATAGACACCAGCCCATTCAATTCAACCTGTGCTAGTGTGTGTGTTTATGTCAATGATAACACTGACATACATGGACCTGTGTGAGCTTCACCATTCCAAGAAAAATATTTGCCAACTCACCTTCTGTGGGGAGGCTGCTTGGCAAGTGTGACGTCGTTAGCTTTGCCGTTGTAGTAAAATGTCTGTAGGTCGTGCCATGAATTCCAGAAGTGGTGTGATCTGGGACTTGGGTAGTGGGAAATAAGTCTTCACATACTTTATCTTTTGACTAATGGAAGAAAAAAAAATGAAATAAAAAAGAGCTGTCATTACAAATAAATAAATTAGGAAACAAAAGTAAGTTAAGGTTAAATAGACCTCAGATTGATTTTATGTTTATGGAAATAACAAATGTGCTTTCAATCAAGATTGTAAAATGTTTTTGACATTTGAATAGAAATTTCTGCCTTTGCAACATTTTCTATTTTGTATACATACAGTACTGAGCAAAAGTTTTAGGCAGGTGTGAAATGCTGTAAATTAAGAACGCTTTCAGAAATAGAAGTGTTATAGTTTATTTTTTATCATTTAATCAATGGAAAGTTAATGAACAGAAGACCAATCCAAATCAAAACATTTAGTTGGTGTGACCACCCTTTGCCTTTAAAACAAGTAATTTGGCTTAAAAAGTCAACACAGCATGATAAAGTATGAGCCCCTGAAATTTACGGACAATTGTAAAAATCACAGATTGTTACAAACTGTCCCTAAATTGAATGACGTTTGACAACCCTGCTTCAAAACTGCATCAAGTCTTCTGGGTACAAATAGGCAAACGTTTTCAGAGCATGCGCTCTTTCCTCAGAGCGCATGCTCTGAAAACGTTTGCCTATTTGACGAGACCGGCTCCTGCCCCCGGAAGTAAACCGATCCACCTGGTTGCTGGTGTGCGCTTCACTGACTAGGAAGTGTCAGCAGTGGATGCCCCAGCTCGTTTTTAGCAACAAGACAGCACCTCCAGGATACGGAAATCGCTTGTTCTACACCCTCCATGGACACCTGGCTCACCATCTCAGTTTCACACGCCATTGGACATAGTACTTTTGTGAGTACAGCTATTTTTAACCCTTTACATTGAAGATTTCCACTATTTATTGCACTTAGAGTGGCACCTTCTGTTTCTCTTCCCAGTACCTCCAGAGGATTTATTTGCCGCTTCTTAGATCTTCAAACTGGGCTGCCTTCTAAAAACTGCTGCTATTATTCTCCAAACCATATGACATGGACTGTCGCAGAACAATATTTTAAGCTATTGCTTTTTTATTTTGGTGACAATTCACATGCAAGTTTGATTGGCCCATCCTTCCCCTGTGCTTTTTTCCTTTCCCAAAGTTTTATTTCCCCCGTACCTTCCACCAACCCATTTGTTCCCTTCCCAGTAGCAATCAGATGATAAACAGATATTGCCAGAATCAGCGCAAATCCACTCTACCAAATCTGTAGTTTGTTCTAAACATATTGGAGAACTAATCACAGAGCCTCAAATCCCTCTGTCTCTTTATGTAATCCCAGACAGACTCGATGATGTTGAGATCAGGGCTCTGTGTCGGCTAAACCATCACTTCCAGGACTCCCTGTTCTTCTTTAAACTGAAGATAGCTCTTAATGCTATTGGCTATATGTTCGGGCTTGTTGTCCTGCTGAAGAATAAATTTGGGGCCAATCACATGCCTCCTTGATGGTATGGCATGATAAACATCCGACTGTATTCCTCATCATTGAGGACACCATGGATCCTCACCAAAACACGATTTGCAGAAATGCAGCCCCAAACTTTCAAGGAGACTCCACCATGTTTCATTGTTGCCTACAGACATTCATTATTGTACCGCTCTCCAGCTCTTCGGTGGACAAACTGCCTCCTGCTACAGCCAAATATTTCAAATTTTGACTCGTCAGTCTAGAGCACCTGCTGTCATTTTTAGGCACCCCAGTTCCTATGTTATGAGCCACTAATGCTGCGTACATATGGTCGGAAAATCAGTTGAAAAGCTCCCATCGGACTGTTTCCATCGGAAATTCCGACCGTGTGTACGCGGCATTAGTCTTCTTTCCATGGTCAGGATCAATGGTGTCCTCAATAATGACAAATACAGGCAGATACTTATTCATCATGCCATACCATCAGTGAGGTAGGTGATTGGCCCCAAATCTATTCTGCAGCAGGACAACAACCACAAACATGTCAGTCCCCCCCCAAAAAATAAATAAATAAATAAAAGTCAGCAGCTACAAATACTGTATGTAGCTTCTGACTTTTAATATAAGGACACTTACCTTTCCAGGAATCCAACGATGTCCGCACTCTTCAATCAGGTTTGGGTGCAGGGTCGGTATCTTAGGTAAGGGAAAATGGCAGCAAAGCCTTCTGGCTTCACAGCCGGTTTCCTACTGAGCATGTGTGAACCTTGCAGCGCTTTGTGAATGGTCTTGCAGTCTTTTGGTACCTGTGTGTGACCCAGAAGGAAGAGGGGGCTGAACATTCTCATAGATTTCCACGGCTATCTGACCCAGAAGTGGGAACAAGTACCTGTCAAATCCAGGTAGCCACTCCCCCTCCCCCCAAAAAAGTGCCAAATGGTAGTGGAGGGTGAAAATAAGCGGAACTTCCATTTTTGAGGAAGAACTATCTTAAAGGTAAAGAAGAACAAGGAGTACTGGAAGTGATGGCTTGGCCCCCACAGAGCTCTGATCTCAACATCATTGAGTCTGTCTGGGATTACATGAAGAGACAAAAGGATCTGAGGCAGCCTACATCCACAGAAGATCTCTGGTTAGTTCTCCAAGATGTTTGGAACAACCTACCTACCGAGAACCTTTAAAAACTGTGTGCAAGAATACCTAGTAGAATTGATGCTGTTTTGAAGGCAAAGGGTGGTCACACCAAATATTAATTTGATTTGTTTTTCATTTCTGTTCATTTACTTTCCATTTTGTTAATTGATAAAAATAAACTATTACCACTTTTATTTCTGAACACATTCTCAATTGACAGCATTTTTTCACACCTGCTTAACCACTTGCCGTCCACCATATAGCAATATGACATTAGCAAAGTGGTTGCGATATCCTGACCAGACATCATAAAACATCATATGACATCCCCAGGATATCATGCCGATGTGCGCCTCGGGGGGTGCGCATCGCAGCGATCATTGCTGCCGTGTGTCAATCTGTGGCACTCTATCAGTGCCCATCAGTGCCCAGCAGTGCCATCTATCAGTGCCACCCATAAGTACCCATCAGTGCAGCCTTTCAGTGCCCATCAGTGTCGCCTATCGGTGCCCACCAGTGCCACCTATAAGTGCCCATTAGTGCCGCCTATTAATGCCAATCAGTGCCGCATATCAGTGCCACCTATCAGTGCCCATCATCAGTGCCCATCATCAGTGCCACCTCATCTGTGGTGATGCCTTATCAGTGCCCATCAGTGCAGCTTATCAGTGCCCATCAGTGAAGGAGAAAACATGCTTATTTACAAAATTTTATAACAAAAACAAAGAAAAAAAAAAATTTTCAAAATTTTTCGTCTTTTTTTATTCGTTTAGCAAAAAAATAAAAAAACGCATAGGTAATCAAATACCACCAAAAGAAAGCTCTATTTGTGGGAACAAAATGAAAAAAATTCGTTTGGGTACAGTGTAGCATGACCACGCAACTGTCATTTAAAAAGTGACAGCGCTGAAAGCTGAAAATTGGCTTGGGCAGGAAAGTGTGAAAGTGCCCGGTATTGAAGTGGTTAAATCCTTTGCACAGTACTGTGTATTTTCATGTATTATTTTATTTAAAGTGACAGCACAACAATGTTTGACATAAAATAAAAAATTCTTGCCTTTCCAATAAAACAGGAAAACATATACAATGTCACAGAAAACAAGCGCAATCTTTAACTTGGCGTTAAGGATAAATAATGTAAGTTATGCGTGTGAAATGTATGCTCAATGTCATTATGCGGCATTATGCGGGGTTAAAGAGTTACATTATCTCTCCCTGAACTCTGCTTCCATTATGAATCCATTAGTGGTGAAGAGTTTGAAGTATTCACTTTGAGCCTCCTGTACGGTGCAATGGGTCATACGTGAACGCTTTTAGTCTGGAAAAGGTACAAAAAAGTCTACAGCAGGCTCGGAATACAAATGACGCTCTCCAGCATTCGCTAACAACCATTTAGCAAAAAACATCTAATCGTTAATTAGCTCTCAGGCAGAACTCGGCCTTATTTTTATGGACGTCAAAACAAGAAATAATTAGATGTTCATCGATTTCAAGAAACAATGGATTGAATGCAAAGGCGTTCAAAGGGGCAAGTTGTTGAGGAATTACTTATTTTGGAAGCATGCGTCATATAGGTCTTTGTATACATTCTTGTTAAGGAGTCTGTTTTCATGAATATATTAGTAACACTTTTTGTTAACTTTTATTTTTACAGCCAGAAATCCATCCAAGAATAACAAGATAAAAATGAAGAGCGCATACAAAAAAATAAATAAATAACAAAATCAACTTTGGCTGCAAATACTCAGGTTCAATCGAGATATTTCTTTTGCAGTACTTTTTTCTGCAGCTAGATATCCTCAGTCTGATACTCAGCATCATTCAACTCACTTCCTCTGACCCAAGATCGTCCTGGACCTGCCCCAGCCTGTGACTGGACAGTGAAAGGAGAAGTTGCACAGAAAGGAGATCATCTCTCTGTCACTCTGCACTCTCCTCCTTTCATCATGCCTCTAGGCAGCATATGAACAGCATAAACAGGCTAATACCAGGTCAAATTCAGGGACCTACACTGCTTGTATTTAAAAAGAAAATATATTTAATGATATGTGTCTTTTATATCATGGAGCTCATCTTTGATAAAAAGTTGTTAAAATTACTAAATATACTCAATTATTTTTATATGTCCTTATTTATATACAGTAAAACCTTGGTTTGAGGGTAACTTGGTTTGAGAGCGTTTTGCAAGACGAACAACATTTTTTAATAAATTTTGACTTGATATACAAGCGATGTCTTGATATAAGAATAGCATCACATCACAACTAAGTATAAAAGAGAAGAGAGGCGCCTCTAAAGCCCCATACACACGCGCGGATTATCCGAGGACCAGGTCCGTCGGACCATGTCCGTCATACTTTGTCTGATGTTGGTTTTGCGTACACACGGTCGGACAAAGTTGTCCGAAAATCCGATCATTCTGAACGTGGTGACGTTTGTTGCCTACGACGGGACTACGTAGAGGCTAGTAGCCAATAGCTTTGGTCTTGTAATGTGATCTGAGCATGCGTGGCACTTTGTCCGGTCGGAATTCGCTACACATGATCGGATTTGGTGTGATCGGACTTTGTTGTCAAAAAATCTATCCAGCAGGAGATAGGACTTTGTCCGTCAGACAATCTGATGGAAACTGTCCGATGGTGCATACACACGGTCTGATTTTCCGACAACATTGTCCGATAGGACAGAATCCATCGGAAAATCCTACCGTGTGTATGGGGCTTAAGTGTAGCAATATGGTTGATGATTAAAATAAGCACATGTAAGTATGCAGGCATCCGTGGTAAAGATGTCCACAGAGACAGTCCTCCGTACCACCATCGATGTCATCCCTTCCACGCTGCACTCCACGAGCGCTTCAAGCCTCGCTTTCAGATCGCTCTACTACAGGGTAGTCTTCCTGGTCACGATTGCAGACTGATAGCGGGGAGAACCGGCGGTGTATGTAGACAGCTTTACCCCGGATGCCTGCATACTTAGATGTGCCTCTTTGATTCATCAACCATGTGAGTTGCTAAATGTTGTACCTTCATTAAATATAACCATATTGCTACACTTATGTACACACGGTCGGATATTCCGATGGACGAAGTCCGATCGGATTATGTTGTCGGAAAATCCGATCGTGTGTGGGCTCTAGCGGGCTTTTTCCGTCGGAATTTCAGATGGAAAAAATTTGAGAGCAGGATCTAAAATTTTCAGACAACAAAATCCGATCTGACTTTTTACGATCGTGTGTAGAGAATTCCGACGCATGCTCAGAAGAAATTTGGAAGCAAAAGCTATTGGCTACTGGCCTCTACGTAGTCCCGTCGTACGTTTTGCACGTCACCTCGTTCGGAACGATCAGATTTTCCGACAACTTTGTCCGACCGTGTGTGTGTAACACAAGTTTCGGACAAAATCCGTCTGAAATAAATCTGACGGATTTTGTGGTCGGAATGTCCGATCGTGTGTACGCGGCATTAGAGGCGCCTCTCTTCTCTTTTATACTCTGGAGCTCCTGATGGATTTTGCTTCTAATCCCCTTGTGGAGGCTTCCATTTATAGATGGACATTTTATGGTTACACAGCCAATCACATTGCTATAATCTTTTTATATGGACTATAAACTGAAGGACCTATGAATGAATGGTTGTGGAACGAATCATTTGAGTTTCCATCATTTCTTATAGGGAAATTCGCTTTGATATACAAGTGCTTTGGATTACAAGCATGCTTCCGGAACAAATTAAATTATGCTCGCAATCCAAGGTTTTACTGTACAGTAAATACTAAAGCATAATTCCTAGCAAACATGTATATACTTTTTGCTTACCAAAGTACAATATATTTAACTGTGTTCAGCCAGTATTGTAATTTACACTGCACAACACGCACTTAAAGCGGTGTTTCACCTAAATTTTTTTTTTTTAAAAGTCAGCAGCTAAAAAAAAAAGTAGCTGCTGACTTTTAATAAGTACACTTACCCTCCCAGGGCGCCCGCGATGTCGTTCGTGGAGGCCAAGATGTCCCTCGGCGATCCGGTTCCAGCGCGGCCATCCTCAGTAAGAGAAATGGCTGCCCGTTTCCTACTGCGCATGCGCGAGTCGGCGCCCGGCCTACTGCGCATGCGCGAGTCGGCGCGCGGCCTACTGCGCATGCGCGAGTCGGCGCGCGGCCTACTGCGCATGCGCGAGTCGAATTTGTGAATGGGGAACGTGATGTGTTGTGGGACACAGTTCCCATAACACACCGCGCCCCATTCACTAGAAGACGGCGCTCGGAGCAGAGGAGAGAACATCACCGTGGAGCTGGAAGAGGCAGATTAGGACGATATGCCTAGCAACAGCCATTTCTGGTAAGTAAAAAAAAAAGAATATTTTTTTTTTTTCATTTTAAATTGTTATTATTTTTTTTTATTTATTTTTTTCAGGGTGGTCCTCCACTTTAATTCCTGGTTTAGACCCCTTTCACACTGGGGCGCCTGTGCATTAGAGGTAAAGTGCTGCTTGTTTCAGCGATGCTTTACTGCTGATTATGAGGTGCTTTTCGCCCGCTAGCGGAGCGCCCCAAAAATGCTGCTTGGAGGACTTTTTCTTACGTCCCACAAGCGCACCGCTCCAGTGTGAAAGCACTCGAGTTTTCACATTCGGGCGGCATTGGAGGCAGTTTTCAGGTGCTTTACAGGTGCTATTTCTAGTGCTAAAACACCTGAAAACTGCCTCAGTGTGAAGCGTAGGGATTCCCCTTTAAATCCATGCCAGGTGACGGGGCTAGCGCGGCGGCATTCACTGCCTTCGCTAGTTCCGTCTACCTGCAGTCACGTTCTAAATGAACAGACTTTCCTCCGTGTGCGAGGCAAGTCCGTTCATTTCAAAGCACCGATCACCAATTTAATGGGGGAACGTTCACATTGTCCCCCCAATGTATTGGAGGTGATGGACTAGACTAACTACTAACTTAATGGGGGGGGGGGGGGGGGCTACACTGACACCAATGTAAATCAGAAAGAAGGAACTCCACTGACCACCAAAGTAAACAAGGGGGGCTACACTGACAACCAATGTAACTGGGGGAGGGGGCCTCATTGACAACCAATGTAACTGGGGGAGGGGGCTACACTGACAACCAATGTAACTGGGGGAGGGGGCTACACTGACAACCAATGTAATGGAGAAAGAGGGGAAACACAGACCACCATTGTAAAGAGTAGGGACTACACTGAACACAAATGGGAGGGAGAAAAACTACACTGACCATCAATGTAATGAAGGAGGGCGGGAAGGGGACTACACTGATAACAAATCTAGAGGAGGGAGAGGGACTGCAATAATCCCCCACATAACAGGGGGTACTACACTGATCAATGACAATGGTGCTAAACATGACCGTATCTGGAAAATAAAGAAGATTTTCCAGTTCACATTACCTCATCTGGGCATCCATTTTCTACCCAATCTTGCCGGTGACGATCAAACCCACTTGAACATCTGTAAAAAAAAAAGGAAATGTAGGATGTAAAGCAGATACCGTATATGCTTAAATAAATAAAGACATTGTCCCTGATTCATCAGCCTACAATAGCACTTATGGCATGCCAAAGCTACAAAATAAACAAATATCGAATTTAGCATGCCTTAAAGTGGTGTTTCCACCAAAAAAAAAAAAAAATAATCTTTAAAAATCATTAAAAAAATAATTGGAAAAAAAAAACTTTTTACTCACCTCTAAATGCCTGTTGCTAGGGGGTCCCTCGTAGTCTGCCACCTTCAGTGCCCGGGCACTGACATCACTTCCCCTCGGCGCCGCACAGTCATCTGGGACCTGTCACGTGTCCCAGATGACTGAGTGTCGTATCACGGCGCACGGCACCGCTCGCGCATGTGCAGTGGGTGCACGGCTGTGAGGCCACAGCCGGGTGCCCACAGTAAGGATGCCGGCGCCGCAAACGGAGCGGGGAACGAGGGGGGGCTTCGTTCCCCCGCATGGCTGGACCCTGGGACAGGTAAGTGTCCGATTATTAAAAGTCAGCAGCTGCAGTATTTGTAGCTGCTGACTTTTAAAAAAAATGTTTTAATGGGCACACCTCTTTAAGCAGTACTTGACACATATTTTAGTGTTATTTCACGCAGGTGTCATGAGTTTAGTCACATTTGTTGAAAAGAAAAAACTGATCAATACGGATTCAGGTTACTTCAGTTTACATCAGTGTGCACATCCACCTTCAGTTCAGTTTGCACTTACAGTGGAACTTTGGACTTAAAATAAAATAAAAATAAAAAAAAGGTTGAACTGGCAGGAATTTTAATGCAGAACAGACATGCTTTGTCTCTTCTGCATTACAGTTACCCATAACTCCAGGGCCGGTGCTACCACTAGGCAAACTAGGCAGCCGCCTAGGGCGCACTGCTACCTAGGGGCGCCCGGCTGCTGGTTTCCCTCCGCGTTTGCATGCTCTGCAGGCTGCAGCATGTAACTAACTCAGTCCGACCAGTAGTGTAAGTAGAGGTGCAGCACAGCACTGGAGCCAGCGCTAGAGGAAGCGGAACCGATGCTTCCTGTATAGCTGCCCCTTCTGTCACATGAGCAGGGCAAAGGGGGTGGAGTCAGGGGTGGAGCCAATGGGGGCAGCAAAATTTTTTAGGTTTTGCCTAGGGTGTCAAAAATCCTTGCGCCAGCCCTGCATAACTCCCAACTGTCCCTGATTTCGAGGGACTGTCCCTGATTTCAAGCAAAGTCCCTCTGTCCCACTTTCCTAATTTTTCCCTCATTTTGGTCTGATCTATATAGTTGTATATAAAATGCACTATTTATCAATCAAAAAGTGTTTCCCAGCGCTAAACCTTTCATCCAATTTCTAAATTGCTGCATTTGTAGATTTCAGAAGCCAGTATAATGGTATAGTAGTGGTAAAATAAAAATAAAAAAACATTTGTGGGCGTAACTAATCATTTTTTTTGTATAATGCTCCTTTAAGGGGGCGTGACATGGGGTGTGTCCTATGCCTACATACTTTTGCTAATAGGTGTCCCTCGTTCCCATTTAAAAAGTTGGGAGGTATGAGACAGTACTCAATTCATTTTGTTGCATTTCCACTAATAAATCTACAATCACCTCAAGCATGTTTTAAACAATGAATCCAGTAATGCATAAAAAATGACAAATTCCCTGAATTATCAACCCAACATACTTTCAAAGAACTGTAAAAAAAAAAATGTGGGTGCAAAAATGAGCAAGCATAATAATTTGAGCGACTTTGACAAGGGAAAAATTGTAATGGCAAGATGACTGGGTCAGAACAATTTCAAAACTGCAGCTCTTGTGAGATTTTCTCAGTCTGCAGTGGTCAGGACCGACCAAAAGAGGCTCAAGGAAGGAAAAAATGGCAGACCAACAACAGGGTCACAATGCACGTGGGGAGCAAATAGAAGAGCTACTGTAGCTCAAATTGCTGAAAAAGTTAAAGGAGGAGTACAGCATTTGCTCCTGTGACCCGTTTTTAGCAGACAGCAGGCTGAACCCTGCTGTCGGCTGACATCACAGAGCCAGTCCAGACTCGGGAAAGATTGCGACCATGTGGTTGGGATCCGCCCACATGCCTGGATCGGCACCCGGTTCAGTCTCAGCCCGCTCCCAACCCCTCCGCAGCCCAGCGCTCGAGTGAGCGTGGGGGGGGGGGAGCAGAGAGCTGGTGACTGACAGTCTGATCACAGAGCTGTGAGAACCAAGCGATCGGCGGTGTTTGATCACTCGGTTCTCAGTGTTAGTGCCGCACGAAAAAAACAGCTTCCTTTCGGCTCCCAAATTAAAAGAGTCCCCGCTGGCTTGTGCTACACTTTTAATATAGCGCCAGTCTTATAGTGCAGACTCGTCCGGGGGGGGGGGGCAGGGTTCAGGCTGGAAATACATCTGGCACCCCTATAAAGCGGCCACACTTATAGTGGATGAAAACCCGATTCATGAAATTTGAGCTGGGCACATATATCTGCAGTGGTTTCTTATCTCTCTTCAAAGCACTACGTCCTGTAGCTTTCTCCTGCTCCGTTCTTCTGTTATCAGCCTGATAACTTCTGACAAGTTCTCCGTCACATATGATAAAAGCAGTGAGTGTTGTGTTGGGGAGGATGCTATAAATAGATTAGCAGAGCCCTGAACTATTCAACAAACAGATTTGAAAATCTCTACCTATGAGGAGAGGGGGTGTGTGCCTTTCCTCCAATCAGCTGTCTTGGCTGTATGCCCCGGCTTCACTGCAGTGTTGAACAGGAAGAGAACATCTTCTAACACGATGTGCACTTTCTAAACATTATATAAAGCTGAAGACAGCAGATATACATGTAAAACTTATGTAGGGAGATTTGTGTCACCCCTCTATCATCTGAGGCTGTTCACTTCACTGGGTATATGTGAGGGTTTACATCCACTGTAAGGTGATGGCAAAGTCTTGTTTTTTTTCCTATAAAAATAACAGAAAGGTTATACTTAACTGCTTTGTTGCAGTGGATTTGCACAGAGCCCCCCGGACCCCCCTCTTCTTGGGTCCTCTTCTGTGATACTGGCCCCTTCCTCCTGTTCAGTGCCCCCACAGCAAGCAGCTTGCTATGGGGGCACCCAAGCTGAGTCACAGCTCCCTGTGTCCATTCAGACACAGAGCCCCTTCTGGCCCCACCCCCACTTTCCCCTGATTGGCTAGCTGACTTTGATTGATAGCAGCGGGAGCCAATCAGGAAGGAGAATCTCGGATGGTTGAGATACTCGTGGACATCGCTGGACAGAGAGGGACCTCAGGCAAGTGTTAAAGCCCATACACTTGATCAGACTTTTTGACAACAAGCTAATTAGCTGTTTCAAGGCAACATTCGACCGTGTGTACGCTCCATCGGACAAACTTTTTCGGTTTTCATCGGACAAAAGTTCACTCTGCAAACAGAAAAACTTTTCGGGAACAAAAGTCTGATGGAGCAAAGTCTGATCGTGTGTACAGAAAACCATCGGACTTAAGGCCCCATGCACACGAGACGCAGATGCAAACTCTGCTGAACGCGTGTTTTAAAAAGCAGAAACCTGCGTTTAAAAATGCGCGTTTTGCTGTGTTTTCATGCCGCGTTTAGACGCGTTTAGACGCGTTTGCGTCTATAAGCATTTGTAAAGATAACATCATATAGACCCTCCCCAAGCTCAGAAAGCATGTATTATTAACTATTTCTGCCATTCTGATCAGAGTGAGCAGCAGAGAGATCAGTTGTACACTTGCATTTGCCTCTCTTTCTGTGTGTTTTTTTTTTAAATGGATCCCATATTGAATATATGTCAGGAAATGCTCCTGATGTTGCTCTTATTGAAGGAGCAATGTCGTCGCAAATTTGCATGAGAGGTCCAGAATCAGAGCTTGTCGATATTGGACCCATCCGTTGATGGCACAGTGAATGTCCTTTGGATATTTCACAAACATGTGTGCATTAGTGAGTATATACGCTCTACGAACTATCTAAACTAATTACGACATTTTAAACCAATTTTTCTAGTATTTTTTATGGTTTACCATCATATTTCTGAGTTTTCTGGTCCAAAAAATTGGGTTCCTTTAAAAAGGCTTATAAACGCAAACGCGGCTAAAGGCAGGTGCCTGCGTTTAGCCGCGTTTAGCTGCGTTTTGTGTCTGAAACGTGGAAAAGCAAAGTGTCTGAACGCATTTTTTTTGCTTCTGGAAAAACGAGGTTTAAACGCAACTGCATAAAAACGGGAAAAAACAAGACTGTGTACATGGACACATAGGATAACATTGCATGCGTTCAGGTGCAGTTTAAAAAAGTGTCCAACTGCCTCTGAACGCGCGTTTAACAGCATCTCGTGTGCATGAGGCCTAAGTCAAGTACAAACACGCATGCTCAGAACCAATGCAAAAGATCAGACAACAATACAGAAGTTGACCAAAGGGTGGCAGTAAAGAGCAGAAAAAACACATGATTTGGTGAAAGTTGGATGAAAAAATGTATGCAATACAAGTTCACGGCCAACTCCCTTTGGACAGAAATCCACGGAAAAGTTTGTTTAAAGTCCGATCGTGTGTACGAGGCTTTAGGGGGGCTGCTGCACACAGAAAGCTTTTTATCTTAATGCATAGAATGTATTAAGATAACAAAAAAAAAAAAAACGTGTGCCTTTACAACCTCTTTAATATAACTGGTCTGGCGGCCACCAATACTAATAAGTGTGGCACTGCAGCCTAACACTCCACCTACCCTCCTCCGCAGCATTTTTAAGTTCCTCCCAGGCTCTGTATCAATAGCGCAGAGAAGAGAGGAGGGAAGCCCCCAGGTATGGCATCATTTCAATAATATAATTTAATTTCTTTAAACATCCTTGTCCTTGAATGAGCACATTGAATTGCACCATATACAATTATGACTTTTAATTGTATATGATTGCAATAATATTTTGGACCTGCTCACCTCATATGTGCTATCAAAATATGTCACTGGATTAGTAAGATTACTCCTATCTTGTAAGATATTTGGACGTGTGTTTGCTGCCACTGATTGTTTCACTTATTTGTATATTGACTAAGGACGTCCTAGTCATCATACAAATAAGTGAACTAATCCTGTGATTACAATCAGTGGCAGCAAACACAAGTCCAAATGTCTTACAAGATAGGAATAATCTTACGCCCCGTACACACAATCGGAAATGCCGCCAGAAAAAGACAGATGTGAGCTTTTGATCGGAAAATGTGACCGTGTGTATGCTCCATCTGACTTTTTCTGGCGGCATTTCCGCCAGCAAAAGATTGAGAGCAGGTTCTGTATTTTTCGGTCGGAAAAAGTTCTGATCGGAAATTCCGATCGTCTGTAGAAATTCCGACGCGCAAAGTTCCTACGCATGCTCGGAAACAATTTGACGCATGCTCGAAAGCATTGAACATCATTTTCTCGGCTCGTCGTAGTGTTGTACGTCACCGCGTTCCTGGCGGTCGACAGTTCAGAGAACTTTTGTGTGACCGTGTGTATGCAAGCCAAGCTTGAGCGGAATTCCGTTGGACAAAAAAAATTCAAGATTTTTCCGACGGAAATTCCGCTCGTGTGTACGGGGCATTACATTGCTTTGTTTGCAGGTTAAAGTGTAATCATCATACTATGCATTTTTGATTGATTATCACTATATTGTGCAGTATTTTTTTCTCATTATTAGCGCAGCTCCTTTTTTCTTTATCTCTCTTCCTCTGCCTGTGTGTGTGTGTGTGTGTGTGTGTGTGTGTGTGTGTGTGTGTGTGTGTGTGTGTGTGTGTGTGTGTGTGTGGGGGGGGGGGGGGGTGGCTTTCTTCCAATAAGCTGTCCATTAAGCTGTCACACAGTGTATGCCAAGACTCCCCTCCCCCTGCTGGAACAGGTAGAACAAATTCTAACACGATGTGCACTTTCTAAAGAATATAGCAAGCTGAAGACAGCAGATATACATGTAAAACTTATGTAGGGAGATTTGTTTTATCCCCATGTATCATTTGAGTCTGTTCACTTCACTGGGTATAGGAGAGGGTTTACATCCACTTTAAGGTTGTTCAGCTTAATGCATTCTAGGTAATAGGGTGCGAAACCTTCTGTGTTGCAGCTCCCCCCCACCCCCCCCCCTTTTTTTACCTGAGCCAAATCCGTTACAGCGATGTGCACAAGCGCAGTGGCTCCAGCTGCTTTTTCTCTCCTCATTGGACATTGCTCCTGCCAATCAAAGCCGGTGACACAGGAGCGGGGGGCGGTGCCGAGTCCCGCTGTCTGTGTCAATGAACACAGCAGCGGGACTTGGGAGCGAGCACGCTTTCCGTGGGGGCACACGATGAAGAGGAGGGGCCAGGAGTGCCTGCGGGGGGGGGGGGGCCCCAGAAGAAGAGAATAAGGGCTACTCTGTGCAAAACAATTGCACAGTCCAGGTAAGTATATAGGCACGTTTGTTATTTTAATACAAAAAAAAACCTTTACAACCACTTTAAGGATATCCGCATCATCTTATTTTAAAACAGTATACTGCTTCTCCGTAAGACTGGAAATTTAAATTTCTGCTAACCACACTGCAAAGTTGTTATTTTCTTTATATAGGACAAGCATTTTATGGTCCCCAAAGGCTAATACACCTTATCAAAGAATATCATGTGCAGATAATTGAACTGATAAGGTGGAATAGTACATGAGCACAGCAGGGAGAACTATAGAAGCGTATATGAACTAATAAAACATCTATAACCGGATATGAGGTGCAGCGATACAAGGTAATATTTCCCATGGTACCAGGCTAATATTCCAGAAAGCATATAACCTGTAATGATAAACTCAGACCTTTTTTTCATTTATATAGGAACAGCATACAGGCATTCACCAGCCACTGAGCAATGCTAGATAAATCCTAGATTGTTATACAAACTGCCTGGATTGTACTGGGATCCTGCTATTACACTGAAATGTGATATGGCTTATACAGTGCAGTGGATCACACAATACACCAATGGGGACCACTTGTATTTAAAGTGTAGCTAAACCCAAGATCAAAAATGTAATATAATCACAGCATACCAGTCCTTACATGGGGTCTTTTTTTCAGGCCTTTTCCCTTTAACCACTTGACCTCCAGAAGATTTACCCCCCTTCATGATCAGACCATTTTTTGCGATACGGCACTGCATTACTTTAACTGAGAATTGCCTGGTCGTGCGCGGTCGTGCGACGTGCGACGCTGTACCCAAATAAAATCTTTTTTCCCACAAATAAAGCTTTCTTTTGGTGGTATTTCATCACCTCTGCTTTTTTTTTGCGCTATAAAAAATATATATTTTTTTTACTTTCTGCTATAAAACATATCCAATAATACAATTTAAAAAACACTTTTGACACTTTTTGGGAACCAGTGACACTAATACAGTGATTAATGCTAAAAAAATATGCACTGCCACTGTACTAATGACACTGGCATGGAAGGGGTTAACATCAGGGGCAATCAAAGGGTTAACTGTGTGCCTAGATTGTGCTTGCTCACTGTGGGGGGAGGTGATTTGACTAGGGTAAGGCAAAGATCCGTGTTCCTGCTTTGCAGAAAAATAAGATCACTACCTTTCCTTCTGACAGAATGACAATCTGCCTTGTTTACATAAGCAGATTGTCATTCTGCCTGTGTCCTGTGTAATCGGCGGGTGCCAGCAGCTTTTTTGATTTTATTTTTATTTGTATTTTGTGTTGTCGCACCATATTGCTGCTGCTGTTTTGTGTTTTTTTCCCCCTTTTTTTCTTTTTCCAGCACAGTTACACCCCTGTTTTTCCATACACAAATATGGTTTGCCGCTGCGGGTGGCTGTTTGAGGGCAGGTTTGGCATCACTGAAGGGTGGGTTGTGTCAGAAACCATGAATCAGACTGAGACAGAAGTACAGTTAAATCACACTTGTTTAATAATAATAATAAAAAGGTAAACAGAGTAAATGTAGTCAAAACGTAGCCAGAGTTCAGGAACCGGAATGGATAGTCAGACAAGCCAAATGTCAGGGATCAAGCAAGCAGGATCTGGAGCTAGAATGAATTTCAGCCAAGCAAGTCTTTAACAGGAACACAGATGAGTGTCTCTATAGATGTGACCAAGGCGAAGGCAGATATCATCTGGGCTGGATGGCTTAAGTAGGCAGGACTGATGAGCAGGATATCATCAACAGGTGAGTCACTGTGGAGAGAAAGGAGCTGGCAATTAGCCGATGGCTGAGCGGCCAGCTTTGAGAAGGAAGGGCTGAGCACAGCCCTGACAGGGTGATTATGTCAGCAAGAGCTTTTTGACCACACCCACTGGCGCGCTCTGTGCCCTACATTACTACCCCCCGTGGGGCACCCAAATGTGTTCCAGGTCTTTTATAATCCTATAGTGTTTACTGCAAAAAAAAAATAAAAAATTGCCCTGTGCCGCAAAAGTGTTCGGGCTTGGCTTGAAGAAAAGGTGGCAACCCTACAGGGGAGGGGAAATATTTTGGACCCGACTGCCAATTTACTGTTTACAGTGCTGCTCTTGTTCACATTTGGGGAGAGGATTTTTGTATCTGATCAGTGGCAGAGACATAATGTGGGAGGTTACATTCACACTTGTCAACTTGTCATGCAACTTTGGACATCAAAGTTGCACGGAAAGTCGTTCCCCATGTTTTTCAATGATAACCATTCATATATGTGTAACCTAAAGTAGCAGCAACTTCAAAGTACTTCATGCACTACTTTGGTCCAACTTTCATGCAACTTGAGGGCCATTGAGGGACTTCAATCTGAATACTCAAAAGTTGCAGGCTAGGTTCACACCTATGTGTTTTTCAGACGCTGTGTTTTTGGAAAGGGTCAGGGTCTTTTTTACTGCAGCAGATTGTGTTTTACGTGTAAAAGACTTCAATGGACCTTCACCAAAAATGCAAATGTTGCATTTTTTATGCATTTTTGATAAAAAAAATTTGTTCAGGTCAGCGGCCAGCGTTTATTGTGATTTATTGTGATTAATGCTGGATTTACTTGGGGACATTTTTTTAAAATAGTTTTTAGGGGCTTTTTTTTTTTTTTACTTTGATGAATGAGTAGGGGTACTATGTACCCCATACTCATTTACATAAGGGGGGCCAGCATCTGGGGGCACCCCTTGTTAAAGTCACCCCCCACACCACCCAATAGATTTTGGGGGGACCCCCACACCACTTTTTTTTAAGCATTGGGTTCCCCTCAAAATCCATATTAGACCTAAGGGTCGGGTATTGATTTGGGTGGAGACCCCACACAATTTTTCTTTACATTTTGGCATAAGGTCCTGCTTAAAACCCGTAACAGACCTGAAGGGCCTGGTTTTGATTGAGGGGGAACCACCATGTATTTTTTTTAATGTCAGTATCCTTTTGTTTACATTAGCTGTTTGTGGGGAATCCCGCTGACAGCTGATGAGTCATTGATTGTTAAGGACTGGATGGCCGCCCCTTCCTTAAAAACCTGCTATTCACTGGTTGTTAAGGATGCCGGCGGCTGCCCGCTCCCTAACATGAGTCACATCCGAGTCACAACCATCCAAAGTAGCATCAAAGTTGCAACAAGTGTGAATGGAGCCTTACTGATGCGACTTTGATATGATATGGCATTGGTATATGGTACTGATTTGGGTGGGGACCCCACGCATTTTTTATTTACATTTTGGAATAGGGTTCCCCTTAAAACCTGTAGCAGACCTGAAGGGCCTGGCTTGGATTGAGGGGGGACAAACATGTATTTTTTTTTTAATGTCAGCATCCTTTTGTTTACATTTAGCTGTTAGCAGGGAATCCCGCTGACAGCTGATGAGTCATTGATTGTTAAGGACTGGATGGCCGCCCCTTCCTTATTCACTGATTGTTAAGGACACCGGCGGCTGTCCGCTCCCTAACCATGAGTCACATCCAAGTCACAACCATCCAAAGTAGCATCAAAGTTGCAAAAAAGTGTGAATGGAGCCTCACTAATGCGACTTTGATGCTTGAGTGCCAGGGAGTGTAAAGTGGCATCAAAGTGGCACTACATGAACAGAACTAATTTCCTATTAATGAAAAATCAAATGCAAAAACATCAAAAACACATGTTTAAAAATGCAAAACGCATTGCAAAACACACTGGAAAAACGCATCAACTGCAACCTGCATATATGTGAACCTAGTATGCATAGATATATATTTTTTTGTGGTTTTTGGAGAAGCATGTGAAACTCTTTTGGACTTGTTTTTGGAAACAAGGTGCTCTCCTCCTCTTTTAGGCCCCTTTCACACATATATAGCCCCATACACACGGTCGGATTTTTGCATGGATTCTGTCCGATCGGACAATGTTGTTGAAAAATCAGACCGTGTGTATGCACCATCGGACAGTGTACGTCGGATTGTCCGACGGACAAAGTCCTATCTCCTGCTGGATAGATTTGCCGACAACACGGTCCGATCACACCAAATCCGATCGTGTGTACGGTTGTCCGACCGGACAAAGTGCTACGCATGCTCAGATCACATTACAAGACCAAAGCTATTGGCTACTAGCCTCTACGTAGTCCCGTCGTAGGCAACAAACGTCACCACGTTCAGAATGATCGGATTTTCCGACAACTTTGTCTGACCGTGTGTACGCAAAACCAACATCAGACAAAGTATGACGGACATGGTCCGACGGACCTGGTCCTCGGATAATCCGCGCGTGTGTATGGGGCTTATGACTTGTCCCACGAATTGGGACTGCAAAGTAGCATGACAAGTCGTTCCCCATGATTTCCAATGACAGCCATTCATATTAGTACGACTTCAAGTCGTTCTGACTTCAAAGTAGTAATGGGAAGAAAATATGGGAGCTCTGTGTGATGCCACTAACACACTATAAGTCCTATGGGTGCTTCTGGGAAGAAAATATGGGAGCTCTGTGTGATGCCACTAACACACTAGAAGTCCTATGGGTGCTTCTGGGAAGAAAATATGGGAGCTCTGTGTGATGCCACTAACACACTAGAAGTCCTATGGGTGCTTCTGGGAAGAAAATATGGGAGCTCTGTGTGATGCCACTAACACACTAGAAGTCCTATGGGTGCTTCTGGGAAGAAAATATGGGAGCTCTGTGTGATGCCACTAACACACTAGAAGTCCTGTGGGTGCTTCTGGGAAGAAAATATGGGAGCTCTGTGTGATGCCACTAACACACTAGAAGTCCTATGGGTGCTTCTGGGAAGAAAATATGGGAGCTCTGTGATGAAAAGTAATGAAAATATGTTTTTGCCTAGAGATGCAATTTATTCTGACCATCTGAGAAGACCGCTCATGTCTTAATGATTTTTTTTTTGTTAATTATGACGAGTCTTCTGTTTCCCAGTACTGTCCTCTATTTAACAACATTATCCAGAAATGTGCACAGCACTTGACCTTTATACTCACGATAGTACTTTCATTAATCAAGAACATACCAACTTCCTGCCAGAAATAAATTAAAGTGCAAATAAAAATTGCAGCCTCTGGACACAGAAGAATAAATCCCCTCTGTAAACAACAGAATTATTATTATGGATGTGTACGCCATTTCTACAATATGAGGAGCTGGTAACGGGAGTAAAGCTGTCAGTTTGATAAATGCACAAAATTAATTTTAGAAGAGTTTTGGAGATACAGGTCAAGTTCATTGACCAGCCTCTTGTAGGAATTTTCTACTCTCATATCTCATCAGGACGCTGGCTTGATACTCTTGTGCTTTCTTATGTTAATCAACTTGATTTTGTACAGTTTGGTGTTCTGGACGACAGGGGATTTATCTTCCACCCATAAATCATTCCATCTTCTATAGATCGGTGTGTGAAATTCTGGAAAGTCTATCGTTTCAGGCAAAGCTTTAGGTTTATTTCACTGTCCAAATCTCATTTGGATCTGGTTATTCATCACAAACTCTGCTTTGTCTTAACGATTACCTGCCAAGATAAAGTTACTTAATGTAGATCTAAACCCAATTACTAGTAGACTCTAACAGAAGCTTTAATCGTGATGTCATTTTAATTCAATCTTTTTAAATCTGCAGTGGTCATTAAGAATTACATGGTGATCTGCCATGAAGATCCTTGCTTAGACACTTCCTGTTAGTGACAACCATGTCACAATTACAGTATGCTCCTTCGTTGCAATCCAGTCATATGTACCCCTTGATTGAAGACAACAGGTGGCTATGCTCACAAACATTGCACGGGCATGGTCCGCAGTTCTCACTATCGGGAAGTCGATCCAGGCAAAAAAAGTGCTGCTGACCTCCTCCGCCCTCATTCAGCCACTTGTAGGCAGGTGCATATAGAAGTTGTTCTGACTCGTGTTCTGCAGCTATCTGAAAACTGTGACCTCACGTTAACTGAGTCAGTCAGGTGCAAATTTTACTATGTAGATGTGTGTTGGGTCTGAGGAATTGATTGGCTACATCTTCCTGACAATTTTCCAGAGATCCACATGAAAAAGGGCTCACTGAAATGCCCTGAGAGAGCTGCTGGAAACAACTGCAAAGGTAGGTTGTTGTCGGTCTGTGTCCCCATTTGGGGGGAAGCAATTGGGGTTCCCTGTGGGGCTAGGAACCTGAGTACTCTTAAAGGGGTTGTAAAGGTTTGTGTTTTTTCACCTTAATGCATCCTATGCATTAAGGTGAAAAAACCCTTGTCAGTGACCGGCCCCCAGCCCCCCGTTTTACTTACCTGACCCCTCGAACTTGACCCACGGGGACGCGCTGCCTCTTTGCCCGGGGTTCTCGGCTGTTGATTGCATAGATTGATGGCCATTGGCTCCTGCTGCTGTCAATCAAATCCAATGACGTGAGCACCAGGGGGCGAGGCCGAGTACTGCAATCGGCCTCTATGGACGCCGAATGCTGGACTCGGGAGCGTGCCCGCAAGGTAACCCCCAGGAGAGCGCTTCTCCCAGGGGGTTATCTGCTGTGGGGAGGAGCCGCGAGAGCCACGAGGGACCCCAGAAGACGAGGATCGGGGGCCACTGACATGTTGACATGTTTGTTATTTTTTTTTTAAAAACAACCTTTAGTGTCACTTTAAAAGCCAGCTGTGGACTTATTGCCTTCATGGACTTACTGCCTTTATGGATCTGCCAATAATGTATGATTTTTAAAAGGAAAAAACTGCACTTATGAGTCTTGAAAGTAAAAAACTAAAAATAAAAAATTGGATAAAACCCAGCAGTGATTAAACAAGCTACAACTCTACTGCGTGATAAAAGCACAGTGAGACATAATCATATATAAACAGAGTCGCACTGACAGTTAATCAATAATTGGTGTGAAGAACATAGTAAAAAATATATAACATGTGCTAAAATAAGTCCAAACATAAAATGCTGCGAAGATTGATTGTTAAGGTAAAGTCCCCCTTATATGTGACCCAGGTTAGAAAATGGGCAGTCACCATCCATCACCATGTGCAAAGGTTCGCAGAAGACACCGCTATTTTGGAATGGTAAAATTGCCTGCTTACTGACTAGAATGGACCTTTACTCAAGAAAGGTCAACATCGCTTTTGGATATATACCCAGCCAGGGCCTATCAGAGATGTTCCTGCGACAACAGTCTCCAT
The DNA here is from genome assembly GCA_028564925.1 of Lithobates sylvaticus. NCBI lineage: Eukaryota > Metazoa > Chordata > Amphibia > Anura > Ranidae > Lithobates > Lithobates sylvaticus. Next base: position 480,022,680 of record CM053030.1, read on the forward strand.
GATATCAACCCCAAACACATAGATGCTCCACATAGTGTTAAAAATGAATGGTAGTGTATTAAAATAAAGATTTACACTTTCATTAATGTAGAAAAACATGCTAAAACAATCACGCCAGCCACTGAGTAAGGCAACCTGCACTTCCGGGAACCGAGGTACGCGATGACATCAGCATGGTCGCTCTACCCTATGCATTTCGTCACAGGATGATATTGTCCGGGGCATGGGTGCCGTGCTGCGCCATCGCTTAAAATAGTCTGTATGGAACCAAGCCTCTATCTGAATTTCAAGTGCTTAGCAAGGCACCCGTCAAGCCTCATTCGGCATATCGTCCTGATCTGTGTCAGATCTCTACTCTTTGATGCAAGAAGAAAACTAAACACAGCGCTTCACTTTTTCCACATTTTGTTATGTTACAGCCCTATTCCAAAATTGATTAAAATCATTATTTTCCTCAAAATTCTACAAACAATACCCCATATTGACAACGTGAAAGAATTTTGTTTGAAATCTTTGCAAATTTTTTAAAAATAAAAAACTAATAAATTACATGTACATAAGTATTCACAGCCTTTGCTCAAAACTTTGTTGAAGCACCTTTGGCACCAATTACAGCCTCAAGTCTTTTTGAGTATGATGCTACAAGCTTGGCACACCTATTTTTGGGCAGTTTCTCCCATTCTTCTTTGCAAGACCTCTCAAGCTCCACCAGGTTGGATGGGGAGTGTTGGTGCACAACCATTTTTAGATCTTTCCAGAGATGTTCAATCAGGTTCAAGTCTGAGCTCCAGGAAATTCTTAGTCCCACCCAATGTGTAGAAGTCCCCCAACCCTATCAGTATCCTGACTGTATAATGTTCTCATCCCCTCCACATACCCCCCCCCCCCATGCTCTTATCTTACCACTCGCTGAACTTGCTTGCAGGATCTCTGTCACCCGGACTGGCTCCAGGTAGAAAGCATGTACCCCCAGCCATGCCCCCGCCATGACTGAAGACAGGTATGGGGGAGCAATAAGAGAAGCGGATGATGAGGAGACACCAGCAGAGACTGAGATGCAGCGGTGAGGAGACAAGGGAGGAGATGCGACCAGCTCACAGAGCGGCAGGAACAGGGACGACACAGGACCAGTAGGCAGCAGGGAGAGGTCGGGGATTAGACCGTCCTCTACTCAGCGGCCCCATCTCTAAAGGCGCATGTGTGCACAGACACACAAATGAGCAGGAGGCACAGAGAAGGAGACACAGGGAGTGTGATCAGTGGGGGGGGGGGAGCAAGTGGAGGAACCGATCCCCTGTATGCAGCAGCTGAAAGTAGTGGGAGGAAGAGGGGGAGACGATGGCTTTAAGCTGCTGCATACAGGGGATCAGTTCCTCCACTTGCCCCCCTCCGCAAAATGTAATGTTTCAGGGAGCCAGCACTCCCTGCGATCTCTGTGACCCCTGATGGTACGCCACTGAGTATATACATATCTTAGCCTAAGGTGGATCAATGTAACTATGTAAATACAGTTGTATGCAAAAGTTTAGGAACCCCTGACAATTTCCATGATTGTCATTTATAAATATTTGGGTGTTTGGATCAGCAATTTAATTTTGATCTATCAAATAACTGAAGGACACAGTAATATTTCAGTAGTGAAATGAGGTTTATTGGATTACCAGAAAATGCGCAATATGCATCAAAACGAAATTAGACAGGTGCATACATTTGGGCACCCCAACAGAAAAATAACATCAATATGTAGTAGAGCCTCCTTTAGCAGAAATAACAGCCTCTAGACACTTCCTATAGCCCGTAATGCGTATCTGGATTCTGGATGAATGTATTTTGGACCATTCCTCCTTACAAAACATCTCCAGTTGAGTTAGGTTTGATGGTTGCCGAGTATGGACAGCCCGCTTCAAATCACCCCACAGATGTTCAATTATATTCAGGTGTGGGGACTGGGATGGCCATTCCAAGAACATTGTACTTGTTCCTCTGCATGAATGCCCAAGTAGATTTTGAGCAGTGTTTTGAGTCGTTGTCTTGTTGAATACCCGGCGTCACTTCAACTTTGTGACTGATTCCTCAACATTTTCAAGAATCTGCTGATATTGAGTGGAATCCACGCGACCCTCAACTTTAACCAGATTCCCAGTACCGGCACTGGCCACACAGCCCCACAGCATGATGGAACCTCCACCAAATTTTACTGTGGGTAGCAAGCGTTTTTCTTGGAATGCTGTGTTCTTTTGCCGCCATGCATAACGCCCCTTGTTATGACCAAATAACTCAATCTTTGTTTCATCAGTCCACAGCACCTTATTCCAAAATGAAGCTGGCTTGTCCAAATGTGCGTTTGCATACCTCAAACGACTCAGTTTGTGGCGTGTGTGCAGAAAAGGCTTCTTCCGCATCACTCTCCTGTACAGCTTCTCCCTGTGCAAAGTGCGCTGAATTGTTGAAGGATGCACAGTGACACCATCTGCAGCAAGTTGATTTTGTAGGTCTTTGGAGGTGGTCCGTGGGCTGTTTTTGACCGTTCTCACCATCTTTCGCCTTTGCCTCTCCAATATTTTATGTGGCCTGCCACTTCTCGCCTTAACAAGAACTGTGCCTGTGGTCTTCCATGTTCTCACTATGTTCCTCTCAGTGGACACTGACAGCTTATATCTCCGCAATAACTTTTTGTAGCCTTCCCCTAAACCATAATGTAGAACAATCTTTGTTTTCAGATGATTTGAGAGTTGTTTTGAGGCCCCCATGTTGCCACTCTTCAGAGGAGAGTCAAACAACAACTTGCAATTGGCCACCTTAACCACTTCAATACCAGACACTTAGACACCTTCCCGCCCAAGCCAATTTTCAGCTTTCAGCAATGTCGCAATTTGAATGACAATTGCGCGGTCATGCTACTCTGTACCCAAACAAATTTTTTATCATTTTGTTCCAACAAATAGAGCTTTCTTTTGGTGGTATTTGATCACCTCTGCGATTTTTATTTTTTGCGCAACAAACAAAAAAAGACCGAAAATTTTGCAAAAAAACAAGGTTTTTCTTTGTCACTGTTAATTTTTTTTGTAAATAAGTGCGTTTTCTTCTTCAATGACGGGCACTGATAAGGCGGCACTAATGGGCACTGATAAGGCGGCACTGATGGGCACCGATGAGGTGGCACCAATTAGGGGGCACCGATGAGGTGGCACTGATGATGGGCACTGATAGGCGGCACTGATGGGCATTGATAGGTGGCACTGGTATGCGGCACTGATGGGCACTCAGGTGGCACTGATGGGCACTCAGGCGGCACTGACGGGCACTCAGGCGGCACTGACGGGCACTCATAGGCGGCACTGACGGGCACTCATAGGCGGCACTGACGGGCACTCATGCACACATATATGTGGCACTGATAGGTGGCATGGATGGGCACTGATAGGTGGGCATGGGTGGGCACGGATGGGCACTGATAGGTGGCACTGATGGACGCTGATGAGTGGCACTGATGACACTGATGGGTGGCATCCCTTTTTGCATCCCTTTTTTAAACTTTTTTTTTTTTATTAAATATGATGTGCCAATCAGTGCCCATCTGTGGGCACTGATTGGCATATTTTTGGCATTTTTTTTAACATGTGGATGGCCATGGGGGATGTACCTGGCCATCCACATGCTGGGGGCTTCCCGGGTGGTATTGGGGGCTTCCCTGGTGGTCCTGGGGGCTTCCCTGATGGTCTAGTGTGGGCATCTGAGGGGGGGCTGCGCTGATAAACAATCAGCGCATACCCCCCCTGTCAGGAGAGCCGCCGATCGGCTCTCCTCTACTCGCGTCTATCAGACGCGAGTGAGGAAAAGCCGATCAACGGCTCTTCCTGTGTACATCGTGATCAGCCGTGATTGGACACGGCTGATCACGTGGTAAAGAGCCTCCGCCGGAGGCTCTTTACCGAGATCAGTGTAGCGGTGTGTCAGACTGACACACCGCTCCACCGATCGCCGCGATGCGCGCCCCCACGGGCGCGCGGCGGCTGTTATCCTGAAGGACGTCATATGACGCCCAGTCAGGATAACGAAACCACTTCCCGGACGTCAATTTGCTATTGACCGGGCGGGAAGTGGTTAAATACCTTTTCTCATGATTGGATGCACCTGTCTATGAAGTTCAAGGCTTAATGAGCTCACCAAACCAATTGTGTGTTCCAATTAATCAGTGCTAAGTAGTTACAGGTATTCAAATCAACAAAATGACAAGGGTGCCCAAATGTATGCACCTGTCTAATTTCATTTTGATGCATATTGCCCATTTTCTGTTAATCCAACACACCTAATTTCACTACTGAAATATTACTGTGTCCTTTGGGTATTTGATAGATCAAAATTAAATTGCTGATCCAAACATTTATAAATGACAATCATGGAAATTGTCAGGGGTTCCTAAACTTTTGCATACAACTGTATATCCATATCCTGGAATTATTCTTTAAGAGCCCTTTCACACGAGGGCGTATTGCAGGCGCTATAGCGTTAGAAATAGCGCCTGCAATCCGCCCTCAAACTGCTGCACCATTGTCTGCAGTGTGAAAGCCCGAGGGCTTTCACACTGCAGCGGTGCGCTGGCAGGGCGTCACAAAAAGTCCTGCCAGCAGCTTCTTTGGAGCGGTGAACTCACCGCTCCTCCACCGCTGCTCCCCATTGAAATCAATGGGGTAGCGCTGTAATAACGCCGGCGTTTTGCCGGGGGTTTTAACCCTTTCTCGGCCGCCAGCGGGGGGTAAAAGTGCCCCGCTAGCGGTCGAAATGCGCCGCAAATCCGACGCTAAAACGCCGCTAAAAATAGCGACGTTTTACCGCCGACGCTATTGGCGTTGTGGTGTGAAAGGGGTCTTAGTGCAGGTGCCTAGAGCTGAACTCCACTACCAGTTTATTTATGGTGACAGCTACTACAGCTACGTTTTCATTATACTGATGTGCATTTCTTTGGAAATGTAAAATATGGCACTTAGGGCTTTTAATATCAAAAATCCAAAACATCATCTTTAGAGGACTTTGCTACAAAAATAGATTCTTTTCGATTTAAATGCATGATTGAAAAGCCAAAAGTGATTAGCAAAGCATAAATGATTGATGCTCTTTCAGAAGAAAAGTCTTTGACATAGTGGACATAGCAGAAAAGAAGAGAGGGGAAGCAATCACAGAGGTGACCGACATCAGACAGAATGTTCCTCCTAGTAATAGTTTCCTTTAAAGCAATCACCGAAGGATTGAGTAAGGTCAAAAGTCATATATGTTCAGAGAAAATGGGACTGAGATGTGCATTTTTATAACGAATGAAAACTTCATAAAGTTTACAGAAATACTTTTTTTTCAGCTTATGTCAGTGTTTAAAGTGATTGTAAATGATCACCTTGCAAAACAACACATTTAGTTTAAAACTGAAATGAAAAGCAAATTATTTGTGTATAGATATAACAATAACATTATAAATACCTTTTTTCCCCCTTTTTTTAAAAGTGCTCACACTCCCTCTGTTCTCAGCTGCATAAGAGCTGGAAGGAGGAAAAGCAACAGCACACTGAACTGTCCAGTGAATGACTGTGCGGGGGGCGTGTCTGTACAAGTCTGATCATCGAAGGAGAGCAGGCTGAGTTCCCAGCATAGCTAGAGAACTGACCACTATGTACTCTCTTGCTTAGTGTGGTCAGTTTATAATAGGAAACCGGGGGAACCTGCAGGAATACCAGGAAATTCACACAAAGGAACCACTATAAATAGAACAGAATACTGTTCCATACAAGTACATGGTACATCAGGCACATATCAAGAATATGAAATGCTGGGGTAACAAACACTTTAAAGTTGACATGTTTAAAAACATGAGATTTGCAATGTGCAAAAAAAAAAAAGAAAAAGAAAAGAAAGCGAGACTTAGAAACTATTAAAGCTAAACTCCAGGAATTAGGCAAAATGTACTATTGCAATGGGGCTCTCCACACTGAAAGGGTTAAAGAATAACTAAAGGCAAAACTTTTTATAGAGTGTAGAGGGAAAATTACAAAGAACAAGTATCAGCACTACAGGTGAATGAGCTCCTCATGTCTATGAGTCTATATAGACATTCTCATGTAGTGTTCCTCTTCTGTCTCACCAGACAATTGAAAAAAAAAAAAAACAACTTTGAGGAACTCTGAAACATACATGCCTTTCTGTCCACGTCAAATAGGGCAAATCCTTAGAACAAAGGCTGAAACAAAGTAAAAAAGAAAGGGCACACCATCCTAGTGCATTTTCGTAAGACCTTTATGTAGCACCCAGGGGTTTAGTCAGGGAGCTCCTCACAAAGTGTAGTTATCTTGGTCGATTGGTAGAGATCTATTGATTTCTCCCTAAGTTTGGCCTTGTTGCACTTTTCTCTTCTACCACTAGGTGGCCGTGTGTTTGGTGGTACTAGATATGAGAAGGGCAACCCAAGGTCAGGTTATGAGTATATGGGGTACCTCAGCCAATGGGCAAGGGTTTTCCCTGCTGGGAGAACCTATATCAGTGATGGCGAACCTATGGCACGCGTGCCACACCTGGCACGCAGAGCCATTTCTGTGGGCACCCGAGAGAGTCCAGGTTTGCAGCGGTGAGAGCGCGGCAGCAAGCAGCAGTGAGGTGCAGGAATCTATCTGTACGAGTGAGTGGGCAGCCCCGCAGCCTCCGCGGGATAGGTTACAGGCCTGAGAGCATGGGAGGGAGAGAAGAGCTTCACCGCCGCGAGCGCAGCATCCCCGGTGCCTTCTGGAGTCTGGAATCCTCAAACCTCCACTTCAAAAGTGAGGCCTGGAGAACAGGCTGACTGGGGGCCCGGAAGGACAGGTAGGAGGAGCAGGCTGCTTTATGGAATAGAGCAGAGAGCTCCCCAGGATCAAGGACGGAGTCTGGCATGAAAGGTACCGGACACAATCATACACCGAACTACCCACAGACAAAGACTGGGGCAGGGGGCAGAGCAGGGACTGCAGATAGGGACAGAGCTAGAGGTCTCTCTCTCATCTCCCTCCTCACTCTCCTCTCAGCCCCCCTCCCTCTCTCTCCTTCAGCGCGCTCCCCCTCTTTCTCTCTCAGCCCCCCTCTTTCTTAGTCCCCCCTCTCTCTGTGTCCTCCTCTCTCTTTCACACCCCTCTCTCTCTCACTCTCTCTCACGCACCCCCTCTCTCTCAGCCCTCTCTCTCACATTCTCCCTCTCTCTCAGCCCCCCCCCCCCGCACGAATTGCAGTGTTGGCACTTTGAAATAAATAAGTTGGTTTTGGGTTGCAGTTTGGGCAATCAGGCTCAAAAAGGTTCGCCATCACTGACCTATATATTCGGGTGAGGTCAGGTGATCTATGTTCTGTGCCACCAGGACAGCTGTCTGGGTGGACATGTGTTGTATGCCCCAGGCTGCAAGGCCTGAGATTGGACCTATCCCAGGGGCATCAGGCTGCCAGGCCATGTGAGGGCCTTTTCAGAAGTAAGAGGGCAGCGCAGGGTTGGGACTGCGGCTTGCAGTCCAACAAGAAGTGCCGGTTCTGCCGGCTGGAGAACCAGTCAGTGGTCAGTGGTAGAAGGGAAGCTGTCGCTGCAAAGGGATCAACCACCTTTACCAGGAACCACAGTGAGTAACTGAAGCAAGTACCGGAACCATATTCTCGCCGAAAGGGCACGGTGGAGAATCAGGAAACTTCAGGCGTTTATCAAATCAGGGATGTACAGAAAAACAAATCCATTGGCAGATATAACCACTTTCATTTATATATTTGAATTGTGTGTTTCTTGCTTACCTGGGGTTCTGCTTTAAAGCGGAACTAAAGTCCCACTGTAAAAAATTGCGAGCAGACAGACTTTTATTGCAGAAGAGACATGCACTGGGGATGATTTACTAAAGGCAAACAGTCTGTGCACTTTGCAAAGTTGCAGTTGCACCCTGAAAATGCATTGCTCCAAAACTTAGTAAATGAGGTAAAGCTCTACTTTACAGAGAATACCCAATCAAGTGCAAGGACATTTTTAAAAAAACAGCATGTTTGCTTGCACATGATTGGATGATAGAAGTCATCAAAGCATCCCCTCATTTACTAAGCTCTGGAGCAACTGTACTTGCAGAGTGCACAGTCTATTTGCCTTTAGTAAATCAACTCCTATGTCTTTTTTGCAATAAAATGCCCCTACCTGCCTGCTTGCCGTCTCCTCCAGCACTGTAAACTGAACTGCGCATGCTCAGCTCTGCTTACAGTGCCGGGCCGGTCTCTGAGTGCCAGGATGATGGCCTCCTGTGCATTTGCTGGAGTGAAGTCAGCACCGTCAGCCAACGAAGAGGTCGGAAGACCAGCACTCAAGTGAAGATGCCAGCGCAAGACCGTTGGACAGGTAAGTATGCAGATTTTAGTTCCCCTTTAACACTTGTATTGTCTCCTGAAAGTTTGTAAAGAATATAGGAAAATATTCAAATTGATCGCATAACTCTGACTCTTTGGGGTTGATTTACTTAACCTCCCTGGCGGTTTTCCCGAGTGTGGCTCGGGGTTAAATTTCAGTACCATTAGCGGTAACCCCGAGCCACACTCAGGATTACGTTGCAGGATCCTGGTGCAGTGTACTTACCTTGTCCCCAGGATCCTGCGATGTCCCCCCGCTGTGTCTCCGGGCTGTCTCCTCCGCCCGAAGCCTCTGTGTTCCGGGATCCGTTCCCTGCGAGCGTTGCGACGCACGGGGGCGGAGCCCGGCGGCAAATAAAAAAAATTCAAATATCATAACACATACAGTACACTGTAATCTTACAGATTACATTACAGGGGGTCCCCGGGTTACAAACCTGTTAGGGACTTTCCTCCTGTTTGCAAATCGGAAATGTTCGTAAGTCGGCCGCGCATGCGCAGAAGAACAATTACGGACATCTCCGATGTTCCGTCGAATGCCATTCTGCACATGCGCGGTAAATTACGGACATTTCTGTCATTTTCCTTGGCTCCGTCTGGCCGCGCATGCGCAGAACGGCCGATGACCACACAGAACGGCAGAGGGTCCCCGCAGCGCCCGGTTCGTAAGTAGGAGTTGTTCGTAGGTCGGGCTTTCGTAAGTCGGGGACCCCCTGTACTGTATGAAATCATTTCACATCCCTTATGTCCCTAGTGGTTTGTCCAGTGCCCTGCATGCAGTTTTATATTATATATACTGTTCTTTCTGCCTGGAAACTGGAGATTGTCCATAGCAACCAAAAAGTGTCCCTTTACGTCAAAAGGTTTTTTAGACCAGCAAGAGAACAGCGATAGTAAATTAGAACACTTGCAGAATTGAGCGATAGTGATTCGTGGGGAAATTCATTTTATTATTATTATATTATTATTTTTTATAATTATTTATATTTATTTATTATATTATAATTCATGATTTTGTGTTTCAAACTTTATTATACCTGGGATGTCTACTAGACTCTTGTTTGGACAGATATAAGTGAGTTTTTGCTAAGAATTACAGGCCTACAATTTAAAACGCCAAATTTCTATGCAAAATAATTGTACCGCTTTGAGACGCAAAAATCGGACATAATCATACCGCCAGGGAGGCTACAGCAAATAGACTTTGCCCTTTGCAAAGTGCAGTTGCACTCTACAAGTGCAGTTGTTTCAGAGCTTAGTAAATGAGTAAAGCTTCACTTTGCAAGGAGTATCCAATCACATGCAAGGAAAAAAAAAAAAAACTGCATTTTTTTCTTGCACATGATTGGATGATGGAAGTCAGCAGAGCTTCTCATTTACTAAGCTCTGAAGCAACTGCACTTTGCAAAGTGAACAGTCTATTTGCAGTTTATTTAGTAAATCAGCCCCATTCTCTCATCTGTAGCAAGTATAAAACAAGTTACATGGACACAGTCAATGAAATCAAATGGGTGGCAGTGTTCCTATCAAAGGAAATTACATTTGTTGTACTCAGTGAGTGATATGGAATTAGTTTAACAATGTTTGGAATTCCCAAACACAGCCATTAGCTATAATTGCATCAATAACTGTCGGTGAAATTTCGTTAAGAATGGATAAACCAGCCTCATCAGTGAAATGGCAGTATGGTTTCCTGAATGACAAGAACGCCTTAGAAAATAATTACCCGAAATCTCACTGAAAGGGAGCTGTTTAAATACATCCCAGGATAACCTTTTCCCTGAGCTGAACATCTTAGAGAGGACTTTGTAAAGTTTAGCCATTTGATATTCATGCTGAAATTCCGAAGATTAAAGGGAAAGCGAGATTTTGTCTTATTAGTCATGAACTTATGCAGTATATCTAAAGCCAAAAATGTTTTTTTTTATTAGTTTGGATAGAGTAGGGAAGGGTTAAAACCCCTGCCATTTTTCTTCTTTTTTTTTCCTTCTCTTTCCCATTGGGGAGATTTCCCCTCGCTCCATTTCCTTTATATACAACAGGAGGTAGGAGGAAATCTCTTCAAAGTGTTCTGTTTCAAATGCTGCTTTATGCATTTACATATCTTGTTAAACCCAACCTGTCTGGACAGTATGGTCACCTGCTGACTTGGCACCATTCACAGGCAGCTTAACTCTTCAATAAAACACAGAAGTTGGATCCAACGCCATTTTACTTCAGCTATTTGCAGTACAGACAATGGGCTTTGATTTACTAAAACTGGAGAGTGCAAAATCTTACATTGTTGCATAGTTAGTCAGTTTGAAAAAAAGACACAAGTCCATCTAGTTCAACCATAAAAATAAAAAATAAAACAAAAAATATCATACAATCCCATATACCCAATCCTATACCCATAATTGATCCAGAGGAAGGCAAAAAAAAAAAACCCAGAAAAGCAGGATCCAATTTGCTACAGCAGGGGAAAAAAATCCTTCCTGATCCCAGAGAGGCAATCGGATTTTCCCTGGATCAACTTTATCTATAAATGTTAGTATCCAGTTATGTTATGTACATTTAGGCCGTTCTTAAAGAGAAAGTAAACCCTAATGGGTTTACTTCCTCTTGGTTTCCCTGCAAAGGTAAAGCATAATGGACTA
>CM053030.1:480034145-480049743 GCA_028564925.1 Lithobates sylvaticus
TCACATGCCCTGCAATTTCTTAGGATAAAACAATAAAAGTGTATCAATAGGTCAATAAAAGTATATCAAACACTCAAATGATTCTTCGTAGTGATAGGAAATATATCCATATGGTGTGTATATGAAGTGAAAAAACAGTGCTCAAAAGAAGGTGCACTACAATTGCAATAAATCCTGAAGGAATAGGTAAAATACTAAACGGCATATAAAAGCATACAAAAAAGTTTCCTCCATATAGGTATATGCTGCAAATGTTCTTATAGGTGAAAGCAAAAAAGATAAGTAGTGGCCATATAAGGTGCAAGGTAGGTAAGTGGCTGTATATTAGCAGTGTCAGCATAAAATGACAAAGTGCTGGTGCTGGTGACAATCCTCTGGCATGAAGTGCTGATAGGTGACTTCCTGGTTCCTATGCAGAGTAATGTGTAGATGTACCCTTACCTTACCGCTGTAAGGTAACAGAATGTGGGTATATCTCAATGTGTTTCTTGGCAGTCTCCCAGTATGGCAAGTGTTACTAAACCCACAACAGTAAAATCAGTCTGTATATGCAGTAAAGCATGCTTGGTATACTCACTGGGGAACCTAAGGGTTCTGCATTGTATAAAAAGGATGTGTGATCCTGTTTTCCCTGATCCTCAGATAAAACAGAGCATTAGGAGTCAGGCTAAACATGCTCAGTTTGATGTGTATTGCTAGAGAGTTTTTCTTTTTTTCTTGGGAGAGTGCATGTGATCAGCACAGGGCCAATCAGCACTGTCCAGACAGAGGGTCAGGGGAGAATGAAAACTCCTCCTACAAGCTTTACTAGGAACTGATACAAGTCACAATGCTGCTATATACTGCTGATGAGAAAAGTAAAATAATTGCATTTCCATGTTCTGTGGGGGACCAGATATAGTGAACGCAGAGTCCTGGGTTCAGCAACACTTTAAATGTGGTGGCTGCATTAGTTATCCTTTTTAGTTTTTTTTTTCCTTTATTTTCACTTGGTGATCTGACTAGTAACACACTTCCTGTCCTAGGACATCTCTATTCTGAATGTAGGAGAAATGGGAACACCTTAGGACAGCAGCATTGTTAATCTACTGAGAGGATAGCCTTGGACTACTAGCAGATTTAGATGAACCCAACCAACAAATCAAAATTGAACTCCAGCTAACACTTTTTAACCAGTAAGGCCACTTTCACACTGAAACGCTTCTAAACTGCCAGTAAAAACACTGAGCGCTTTTGAGGAGCTTTTCAGGCGCTTTTGAAGAGCTTTCCATTCATTTCAATGGGGAGGGGAGTTTTTCACAGCCCTGCTAGCACACTGCCCCAGTGTGAAAGCGTTCATTGATTTTAATGGAAATAAGTTTTCGTGAGCCTCTTAGGCACTGTTTTTAGCGTGAAAGTGCCTGAAAAGCGCCTGAAAAGCGCCTCAGTGTGAAAGTGGTCTTACAGCAACAGTTTTTTCATTTGGGATAAAGGTTTACATAAATTAATAAAAGCGGACCATTGTAAACACCCTGTCAGTGGTAAATGGTTTATATCAACCCTCTCACTGCCACTTTTGCTGGACAGCTTGGTTTGTAAGAGGAAAAATAGCAGACTTAAAAAAAAAAAAAAAAACAATGCAGCCACCACATCTAATGCCGCATACACACGGCCGGAATTTCCGATGGAAACAGTCTGATGGGAGCTTTTCATCGGATTTCCCGACCATCAGCCTTTTTCTGTCAGCATTTCCGATGGACTTAAGATTGAGAGCCTTTCTTTCGGAAATTCCGATCGTGTGTATGCAATTCCGGCACGCAAAATTCCGACGCATGCTCCGAAACAATTCAAAGTATGCTCCATAGCATTAAACTTCCCTTTTATAGTGCCGTTGAACGCGTTGTATGTCGCGGTGTTGTTGAATTTGAATTTGGTGTGACCGTGTGTAGGCAAGACAGTTTGAGCGGAATTCCGTCGGAATTCCGATTCGAAAACCATCAGAGCTTTTTCCGACGAGAATTCTGATCGTGTGTACGCGGCATGAGAATTTAAACTGCAATATATTTCATTTTTGTTTTGGGGTGTAATACCCCACTTTATAGCCCAGGTCTGGGCACAATAAGATTACCAGGGTTAAAGCAGTTGAAGACTATGTTGTTTTAAAAGCCACCTTCTATGATGAACGCCTTCTTCTACATTATCTTGTTTTAGCACTATGGTCATGTCTCCGCCAACATCTCCTCCTTGCCATTTATAAAACACATAGCCCCAGGCTTCATTTCGACTAGAGAGCTAGAGAGCAGTGCTTAGATCCTTGTGGTCTCAAAGCAGAATGTGGGCTGAATTCCCCTGGCATGTAAACATGATGATTTGTGGGATGTAGAAGAAAGTGTTCCTCGGGGGAGGAGGCTTATTAGGCTACTGAGTTTTCAACTGCCTTAATCCTAGTACGCTTTTTGTGTGCAGAGTTGTACCTCAAATAAATGTCTTTTAATACAGATGTGGTCTTCATAACCAGTCTTTCTTTGATTAGTCTACACTGACTGCCTGTACAAGAGCTTAATACTGGATCCATAAGGTTATCGGGTTCTGCACCCCAGGGGAGCTCCACTGTCTCCTTGGTTTGTAGTGTAATGCAACAAATATATAAATTGAAGCACCAGACCACTGATAAAAGGTCCACATGTGACTTTATTCCAATAAAGGTCAGGGTGACAATTGAAAGGGTAACCAATGCATTTCAAGTGTCCAAAAACGCTCCCTTAAATCTGCATTGCCTTGGCACTATCCACAAGGTATCCAGTCTAGATCATAAAAGGAGGAACAAGCTGTCTATTTTATTACAGATATCTGTAGGTGTTGTTTTCAAATCCTTACAGATCAAAATGTCTTAAGGCATTTCACCACCATACGGGTATTGCACAAAAACTAACAGCACAGCTAGACCACTGACATCAATGCTTTGATCAATCCTCAAGGCTAAATAAGCAGAACACTTGCTTGTGCTAAAGATACTTGGCTACGACTGTATAGGAAAGGAGACACTGCTCCTTGTTTTTACTTCTCTCCCTCTTCTGTGATATTAATGTTGTACTGCATGACCCTCCATTAGCCAGCAGGGGAGAGCCAAGTCAAGTGAACCTATAGCCTTTAATGCAGAGCACCTGGAATCCTGGGAGGTGTAATCCAAGGCAGCAGCCATGTAAGTAAACAAGTGACTCTCTGGTCTATAGGCTCCAATAGACTCTGAGCAGCAGGAGGAGCTACAAAGGAGCTTTTAATTCAATTGCCAGGGAAAGCCCTGGCTCTTTGAACAGCGGGAGTCTACTCACACACCTGTTTGTGATGTTGACTACCAGCAGGGGACCAAGCCAGTTTCACAAGACCCAGAGGTTGGAGGTGAGATCACTGGAGATTCAGCAGCACCGACAGCCCTGTTGATCTCGTGGGGTTGCCGCAGGGATCCGTAGTGTTCATCTGACCCTTATCCTCAGTCAATTGAACTGCAGCATCACCAGAACAAGACCAAGGGTCCTCCTTCCACCGCAAAAGCCTGTTGCCACATCCCGGAGTTGATAAAAGGGCCACCGGCACGCTTCTACCCTGTTAGCAGTAACCAAATTACTAAGAGCAGGACACTACTGCCGTGTACACACGACCGGACTTTCCGGCAGACTAGGTCCGACAGTCTTCCCGACGGACTTTCGGCAGACTTCCAACGGACTTTCTGAACGAACGGACTTGGCCACACACAATCACACCAAAGTCCAATAGATTCGACCGTGATGACGTACGACCGGACTAGAATAAAGAGGTTCATAGCCAGTAGCCAATAGCTGCCCTAGCGTCGGTTTTCCTCTGTCGAACTAGCATACAGACGAATGGATCTTTCGACCGGATTCGGGTCCGTCGGAAAGATTTGAAACATGTTCTAAATCTAAAGTCCGTCTGATTTTTCGACAGCAAAGGTCTGATGAAGCCCACAAACGATCAAATTGTCAGACGGATTTGTTCCGTCGGACCTTTGCTGTCGAAAAGTCCGGCCGTGTGTACATGGCATAAGAGTTGTTGGAGACTGGGTACACACTACAGGAGACAGTCAAAGCCTAAAGACATGTGACTGCCCCATTTGTACTTACGAATGAGTTCCATTCCGGGGGCTCGTTCGCAAGTCCAACAAAGATCAGTGCTTGCAGACAATGGCTGCGAGTGCTGATCAATGTGTTTTGGTGGGGGGAGTCCCCCTGGCAGAACACAATAGTAGAGCAGGGGAGATGCTTGGGTTGGTACAACGATCTGTCAGTTCGATCCGTCGGCACATGAAAATACAAGGTATATATCCTAAACCGTGTGGGTTTAGGAGGTATCCTGGGTAGCTACAGGTAAGCCTTATTATAGGCTTACCTGTAGCAAAAAGTGGTCTGTAAGGGTCGCTCTTTTTTTGTTTAAAAATAAAAACCGCAGAGGTGATCAAATAGCACCAAAAGAAAGCTCTATTTGTGGGGAAAAAAAGGACAACAATTTTGTTTGGGTGCAATGTTGCACGATTGTGCAATTGTCAGTTAAAGCGACGCAGTGCCGTATCGCAAAAAGTGATCTGATCAGGAAGGGGGTAAATCCTTCCGGGGCTGAAGTGGTTAAAATGGTTGTAAACCCACTTTGAAAAAAATTTAATAAACTAACACCTGCAAGACAAAGGCATAATGAGCTAGTATGCATAGCATACTAGCTCATTATGTAATACTCACCTGAGATCGAAGCCCTCACTGTGGTGACCGTACACAGCACTGGCCGGCGACATCACTCCCAGGGGTTACTTCCAGGTATTGCGGCTCCGGCGATGTGATTGGCCGGAGCCGTGATGACGTCACTCCCGCACATGCATGCGGAAGCCGCCGGTGACGGCACACTCACTGAAACAACAGCACATACGTGCCATTGCTTCAGTTTGTGTGCATGTGCCGATGACGTTGTCACATGCAAATACAGAGGATATCTCCTAAACTGTGCAGGTTTAGGAGGCATCCTGGGTAGCTACAGGTAAGCCTTATTATAGGCTTACCTGTAGCAAAAAGTAGTCTGTAGGGTTTACAACCACTTTAAGTCGCTGATCACTGCCATTACCAGTATAGCTTCTATAGCTGCCTAAATTCTAGTATATATAAATCCCATAGTTTGTAGATGCTATAACTGTCAAACAAACCGATCAATATACATATATTGGGATTTTTTATAACAAAAACATGTAGCAGAATACATTTTGGCCTACATTTATGAAGACATGTTTTTTATTTTTTTTATTGGATATGTTTCAGCAAAAAGTAGAAAATATTAATTATTTAATTCTTAAGAGTAGGTGCGTAAATTGGGGCAGGCTTGTAGGGACCCCATAGCATTACTTTGCCTAGGGGCTCATGATGCTATTAAGATGGCCCTGAACACGGTTCCAGTCGGTGGTTGCTTCAGCGGTCACTTATGCCGCGTACACACGGTCGGAAACAGTCCGATGGGAGCTTTTCATCGGATTTTCCGACCATGTGTATGCCCATCTGTCTTTTTCTGTCGGAATTTCCAACAGACTTTGGATTGAGAACCTGTTCTTAATTTTTCAGACGAAAAACCTTTCTATCGGATTTTCCGATCGGGTGTATGCAATTCCGATACGCAAAATTCCGATGCATGCTCGGAAACAATTCGACGGATGCTCAGAAGTATTAAACTTCCCTTTAATAGTGCTGTTGAATGTGTTGTATGCCGATGTGTTATTGACCGTCGGAATTTGGTGTGACCGTGTGTAGGCAAGACAGTTTGAGCGAAATTCCGTCGGAATTCTGACGGGAAAACCATCAGAGCTTTTTACGAAGAGAATTCCGACCGTGTGTACGCGGCATTACAGTATATGCACAGCCATTTCTACAGGAACAAGTGCATTGGGATTAGCGCGTTGGTAATATTCAAAGCACCCCCCCCCCCCTCCATCCATGTCTCCATGCTTTATTTTGTTGAGAAATCAGCCCCCTAGCATTTTTAGCTGTGGCCATCTTGAATAAGGGGAGATGACTTGTAGCATTTTTACTTCCTGGAATCCATCTGCTCCTAGCTCAGGCATGCAGACAGGAGAGTGTGCTTAGCTAAAAAAGCCTCTCCTCATCCAGATGAAAGGGAAAAAAAATGCCCATGAAGACTCATGGGTTTGGTCTAGGTCAGAAACCCAGAAGCAACTGAAGAAATGTAAAAAAAAAAAAATGAAAGCAAGTAAATATATTATACCTTCCTGTCTATTTAGTAATGATAACAGCATAAGGATCAAAAGTAGTTAATGTTGATTGAGGGAGTTTAAAGTGGTTGTAAACCCACCACTTTTCACTTCTCCAAGTTAACTCACTGTTTCAGTTGCCTTAGAAACCGTCCTGCAATGTTTAATGACGTCATCCGCGCTTGCTCATTCCATCGATTGTTTAACATAATTGTTTGACCAAACCCATGCATGTGGAGGTATCCTCTGCATGCCAGGTCATTGACGGCACAAAGGAAGCCTCGTGATGCTGTGCTCTCATCCTCTCCTTCTTGGTTCTCCCCCTAGTGATAGAGGCTTGGTATAGACGCTATCGCGCATGCGCGAGATTTGGGCAGGGGAAGCAAAGTTAGGGCAGAAATTATGTCCACAAAGGATTCAGCTCACAGGAGTAACTATGGCGCGTCCAATACCCGGAAGAGACTAAATGCTAAAAAAGAGAAATAAGGTATTTTCAAACCTCGTTTTGGGGATATTTTAATGTGTGTGGCTTTACAATACTTTCCAGGATGTATATATTTAAAAAAAAAAGAAAAAACGTACAGGGTTTACTTCCTCTTTAATTCCACTTTAAATTTCATAAATTTTTTTGATGCAAGCAGTGCAAGTTCCTTACTTGACTTGGTATCAGCCTTCTCCAATCCCTGTACAACAGATCTTAGACATACAAGGAAGGCTTTTTTTATCACTAACTTCTCTGTCTGTGTCGTAGAACAATCCCAAAAGGGAGGTAATTCCAGCCAGTGAGGAGTCCCTTAAAAGCGCTGCAGTTCTAAACTTGGGCCCTTCTAAACAAATTAGCGTGACTGCTGTGAACAGGCCTAACCAGGGAACATTGTGAATATGGATCAGTAAATAAATCAGCGAATCAAATCTGCACCAGTTACTCCATTCTGCTTCAATTACTTCAGCTCAAATGCCAGAGAGCAAATGGCACTTCAAACGTAATCATGTATTACAAAGTTTCTGGTGTTCCCAAAGCACTTGAGAAAAACTCCAGACAACTAGTAAAGTGAATCGTTCAGCTGATGCTGCTATTCAGGAAACATTGTTACTGGGCTGCTTCAGAGCTGTCAAGTCTCCTGGGAAACCTGATAGAAACCTGTTATTTGAGAATATTCTTACGGTCTGAAGTTGTTCTTAGCTGTTCTGGGTCTCACAGGCTGCATGTTTGATTGCTCTCCCCTGCTTTCTAAAGGTTTCTAGAACATACATTATTTTACCAAAAATTCTGCCTCTACATGAACATGAACTTTATTGGCATCCCAGTCTTAGTCTGTAGGGTTCAAAAAATTTGTTTTTCGTTTCGTCCCGTTTCGTATATAAAAAAATTCGTAATTCGTAATTCGTGTACGAAATTCAGTTCGAATTCGTACGAAATACGAATTTCGTACGAATCGTAAATTTTTTTTTTCGAATCGTTACGAATCGTTAGTAAAGTTACGAATCGTTACGAATCGTTAACGCGGCTAATGAATTGTCGGTTCTCATAACACAGAGAACAATTCGAATCCAACTACAAATATCGAATTTCAATTTCAAGTTACGAATCGTTACGAATCGTTACGAATCGTTACGAATAGTTACGAATCGTTAGTAAATCCAACTACAAATATCGAATTTCAACTAATATGAAAGAAATTATAATAGCGGATATAACGAATGCTTCGAATGCTTCGAATGAATTCGAGATTCAGTATATCTAATATAGAGAACTGTTCCTGCACAAAGTGTCATTTTGCAGGAAAAAAAGCTATTTAAAATCACTCGCGGCTAATAAAAAGTCGGCTACGTAACACAGAGAACAGTCATTCATTGAAAAAAAAAAAAAAAAAGCGTGGGGGTCCCCCCAAATTCAATAACCAGGCCCTTCAAGTCTGGTATGGATATTAAGGGGAACCCCAGCCAAAAAAAAAAAAAAAAAATGGCGTGGGGTCCCCCCCAAATATCCATACCAGACCCTTCAGGTCTGGGATGGATTTTAAGGGGAACCCCGGCCAAAAAAAAAAAAAAAAATGGCGTGGGGTCCCCCTCAAAATCCATACCAGACCCTTTATCCGAGCACGCAACCTGGCAGGCCGCAGGAAAAGAGGGGGGGACGAGAGCGCCCCCCCCCTCCCGCCTGAACCGAACCAGGCCACATGCCCTCAACATTGGGAGGGTGCTTTGGGGGTCTGAGACCCCCAAAGCACCTTGTCCCCATGTTGATGAGGACAAGGGCCTCATCCCCACAACCCTGGCCGGTGGTTGTGGGGGTCTGCGGGCGGGGGGCTTATCGGAATCTGGAAGCCCCCTTTAACAAGGGGACCCCCAGATCCCCCCCCCCCCTGTGTGAAATGGTAAGGGGGTACAAAAGTACCCCTACCATTTCACCAAAAAAGTGTCAAAAATTGTAAAAATGACAGGAGACGGTCTTTGACAATTCCTTTATTAAAATCTGCTTTCTTCTTTCTTCTCTCTTTTCTTTTTCTTCATCTTCCTCTTCTTCTTCCTCATCTTCTTCCATCTTCTTCTTCCTCCGATCCGCTTCTTCTTGCTCCGGTCTTCTCGTCCTTCTCGTCCGGCATCGGCGTCCATTCTGTCGGGCCGCTCCTTGCAATGGGAGGTTGACAGGTCTTTTATAACGGAGGGCACCTGGTAACCCCGCCCCCTCTGACGCACGGGGACGTCCCCATGGCTTTCCCCATGACGTCAGATGGGGGGGCGGGGTCACCAGGTGCCCTCCGTTATAAAAGACCTGTCAGCCGGAGCGAAGCCTCACAGAGCGGGAGCCTCCCATTGCGAGGAGCGGCCCAGAACAGACGCCGACGCCGATGCCGGACGAGAAGGACGAGAAGACCGGAGCAAGAAGAAGCGGATCGGAGGAAGAAGAAGATGGAAGAAGATGCCGGAAGGAGAAGATGAAGAAAGATGAAGAGAAGAAGAAGAAGAAAGAAGAAAGAAGATTTTAATAAAGGAATTGTCAAAGACCGTCTCCTGTCATTTTTACAATTTTTGTCACTTTTTTGGTGAAATGGTAGGGGTACTTTTGTACCCCCTTACCATTTCACACAGGGGGGGGGCGGGATCTGGGGGTCCCCTTGTTAAAGGGGGCTTCCAGATTCCGATAAGCCCCCCGCCCGCAGACCCCCACAACCACCGGCCAGGGTTGTGGGGATGAGGCCCTTGTCCTCATCAACATGGGGACAAGGTGCTTTGGGGGTCTCAGACCCCCAAAGCACCCTCCCAATGTTGAGGGCATGTGGCCTGGTACGGTTCAGGGGGAGGGGGGGCCGCTCTCGTCCCCCCCTCTTTTCCTGCGGCCTGCCAGGTTGCGTGCTCGGATAAGGGTCTGGTATGGATTTTGAGGGGGACCCCACGCCATTTTTTTTGGCTGGGGTTCCCCTTAAAATCCATCCCAGACCTCAAGGGTCTGGTATGGATTTTGAGGGGGACCCTACGCCATTTTTTTTTTTTTTTTTTTTGGCTGGGGTCCCCCTTAATATCCATCCCAGACCTGAAGGGCCTGGTTATTGAATTTGGGGGGACCCCCACGCTTTTTTTTTTATCAATGACTTCAATGAATGACTGTTCTCTGTGTTACGGATCCGACAATTCATTTGCCGGCAATAGCCGCAAGTGATTTTAAATAGCTTTTTTTTCCTGCAAAAATGACATTGTGCAGGAACAGTTCTCTATATTAGATATACTGAATCACGAATCATTCTAAGCATTCGAAGCATTCGTTATATCCGCTATTATAATTTCTTTCATATTAGTTGAAATTAGATATTTGTTAGTTGTTGTATTCGAATTGTTCTCTGTGTTACGGGAACCGGCAATTAGCCGCGAGTGATTTTAAATAGCTTTTTTTTCCTGCAAAAATGACACATTGTACAGAGACAGTTCTAAGCACGGGAAACATGCCCCCCCCCCCTTCATAGGCATACTATATATATATATATATATATATATATATATATATATATATATATACTATATACTCTATAGTATGCCTATGAGGGGGGGGGGGCATGTTTCCCGTGCTTAGAACTGTCTCTGTACAATGTGTCATTTTTGCAGGAAAAAAAAGCTATTTAAAATCACTCGCGGCTAATTGCCGGTTCCCGTAACACACAGAGAACAATTCGAATACAACAACTAACAAATATCTAATTTCAACTAATATGAAAGAAATTATAATAGCGGATATAACGAATGCTTCGAATGATTCGAATGATTCGAGATTCAGTATATCTAATATAGAGAACTGTTCCTGCACAATGTCATTTTTGCAGGAAAAAAAAGCTATTTAAAATCACTCGCGGCTATTGCCGGCAAAAGAATTGTCGGATCCGTAACACAGAGAACAGTCATTAATTGAAGTCATTGATAAAAAAAAGGGTGCGGTTCCCCCCAAATTCAATAACCAGGCCCTTCAGGTCTGCTATGGATATTAAGGGGACCCCAGCCAAAAAAAAAAAAAAAAATGGCGTAGGGTCCCCCTCAAAATCCATACCAGACCCTTGAGGTCTGGGATGGATTTTAAGGGGAACCCCAGCCAAAAAAAATGGCGTGGGGTCCCCCTCAAAATCCATACCAGACCCTTATCCGAGCACGCAACCTGGCAGGCCGCAGGAAAAGAGGGGGGGACGAGAGCCCCCCCCTCCCGCCTGAACCGTACCAGGCCACATGCCCTCAACATGGGGGAGGATGCTTTGGGGGTCTGAGACCCCCAAAGCACCTTGTCCCCATGTTGATGAGGACAAGGGCCTCATCCCCACAACCCTGGCCGGTGGTTGTGGGGGTCTGCGGGCGGGGGGCTTATCGGAATCTGGAAGCCCCCTTTAACAAGGGGACCCCCAGATCCCGCCCCCCCCCCCTGTGTGAAATGGTAAGGGGGTACAAAAGTACCCCTACCATTTCACCAAAAAAGTGTCAAAAATGGTAAAAATGACAGGAGACGGTCTTTGACAATTCCTTTTTATTAAAATCTTCTTTCTTCTTTTCTTCCTTCTCTTTCTTCATCTTTCTTTCCTTTCTTCATCTTCTTCCATCTTCTTCTTCCTCCGATCCGCTTCTTCTTGCTCCGGTCTTCTCGTCCTTCTCGTCCGGCATCGGCGTCTGTTCTGTCAGGCCGCTCCTCGCAATGGGAGGCTCCCGCTGTGTGAGGCTTCGCTCCGGCTGACAGGTCTTTATAACGGAGGGCACCTGGTGACCCCCCCCCCCCCTCTGACGTCATGGGGAAAGCCCTAGGGAAGTCCCCATGACGTCCCCGTGCGTCAGAGGGGGCGGGGTTACCAGGTGCCCTCCGTTATAAAAGACCTGTCAGCCGGAGCGAAGCCTCACACAGCGGGAGCCTCCCATTGCGAGGAGCGGCCCGAGAAGAACAGACGCCGACGCCGATGCCGGACGAGAAGGACGAGAAGACCGGAGCAAGAAGAAGCGGATCGGAGGAAGAAGAAGTTGGAAGAAGAAGATGGAAGGAGAAGGAAGAAGATGAAGAAGAAAGGAAGACCAGAAGAAAGAAGAAAGAAGATTTTAATAAAGGAATTGTCAAAGACCGTCTCCTGTCATTTTTACAATTTTTGTCACTTTTTTGGTGAAATGGTAGGGGTACTTTTGTACCCCCTTACCATTTCACACAGGGGGGGGGGCGGGATCTGGGGGTCCCCTTGTTAAGGGGGCTTCCAGATTCCGATAAGCCCCCCGCCCGCAGACCCCCACAACCACCGGCCAGGGTTGTGGGGATGAGGCCCTTGTCCTCATCAACATGGGGACAAGGTGCTTTGGGGGTCTCAGACCCCCAAAGCACCCTCCCAATGTTGAGGGCATGTGGCCTGGTACGGTTCAGGCGGGAGGGGGGGGCGCTCTCGTCCCCCCCCTCTTTTCCTGCGGCCTGCCAGGTTGCGTGCTCGGATAAAGGGTCTGGTATGGATTTTGAGGGGGACCCCACGCCATTTTTTTTTTTTTTTTTGGCCGGGGTTCCCCTTAAAATCCATCCCAGACCTGAAGGGTCTGGTATGGATATTTTGGGGGGACCCCACGCCATTTTTTTTTTTTTTTTTGGCTGGGGTCCCCCTTAATATCCAAACCAGACCGGAAGGGCCTGTTTATTGAATTTGGGGGGACCCCTATGTTTTTTTTTTTAATTTTTATATCAATGAATGACTGTTCTCTGTGTTACGGAGCCGACATTTCATTTGCCGGCAATAGCCGCGAGTGATTTTAAATAGCTTTTTTTTCTGCAAAAATGACACTTTGTCATTCGAATTAATTCAAATTCATTCGTTATATCTGCTATAATAATTTCTTTCGAATTAGTTGAAATTCGATATTGGTAGTTGGATTCGAATAATTTGGAGCTGAAATTCGTAAACGGAATTTTTCCTGCAAAAATGACACTTTGTCATTCGAATTCATTCGAATCATTCGAATCCATTCAAATCCATTCGAATTCATTCGAATTCATTCGAATCATTCGTTATATCCGCTATAATAATTTCTTTCATATTAGTTGAAATTCGATATTTGGTAGTCGGATTCGAATAAATTCGGCGACGAAATTCGTAAACGGAATTTCGTATTCCGTACGGAATTCGTATTCGAAAAAAATTCGTACTACGGATTCGTAAATTCGTACGAATTTCGAAAAAGTTCGTACGAATTACGAATTCGTAGCGAAACTAATCGCACATGTCTACTGGAGATGGCCATATAGACGAGCGAGTTATCAGGCGGGATGTATATGGGGATAGGGTAGGTGATGGATGTGGGTGACCGTATTAAAACGGACTAAAAACGGGAGGTGGATGATTAAAAACAATATAGTGTGAAAGTTTATTTGGGTAGCATGGTTATATTGATTAAATATTACAAGGGCAAGAAGCGATGATGGAGTAGTTACATAAGGGGTAAGAACATAAAGAGATATATATATAAAAGGAAATGTATAAAAAAAAATATATATAAAAAAATTATACATGTATATAAGTACTAGAATACCTGCAAACCTGCCATAGGAGGGTATTATAGGATGATAAGATATGTAAACAAATGTATAAATGGCAATACTAAGGCATATAAGTTACACTGACGACTATGGGCTATATATTGTATACTTACGGCCAATGTGATTCATTATATGTGGGCGACATTAGGAGATCTATATATATATAGAAAATAAAAGGAGAACGTTATACAATATCATGTGGTGTTATTTGGTACTAGCATAATAATTGACAGATTGAGTAAGATGATGGGGGAAATAGGGGGAGGGGGGGGGGGGGGGGTTTATTTTGGGGAGGGAAAGAGTGAGAAAAAGGGGGGGGGGGGGAACAGTAGGAGAAGGTGGGGGGGGGGGGGGGGGGGGTTTGGGGGGGGGGAAAGGGGAGGGGGGGGGGGTTTTGAGGGGTGGGGGAAGGGGAGATAAGGGGGGGGGGTTTATGAGTGGTTGGTATATTAGGAGAAGGATAGCTGGAGAAGATGTCCATATTTTGGAAGATGGAGGGCTGTGGGGAAGGTAGCGGATAGAGTAGATACGGGAGGTTATGTATTAGGGGGTGCCCTCACACTGGTTGGTGGCACAAGAGGGGATGATAAGAGAACATCAATGTACGCTAAAAGTACAAGATTTGTCTACCGATCAGCATATAGATAAACATCAACAGTGTATATAGACACTTATATATAAAAATATATGTAAAAATCCATATCTATGCAAGATATCAAATCCATATGTATATATAGATATATACACATAAAAAACTTATATATATATATAAAAAAATTATTATACATACACATAAAAATCATATAAACAAACACAAATGGAACTGGATATAAAGGCTATTGTCATGATCATATAAGGGTGGTATCGCGAGGTGTCAGCGACGTGCGGGGGACTGTACCAGAAGAGGAGATTCAGAGGAGGATGTTAATTTCAATCCCCTCGTTAAGGCCCCCGGGCGATAAAGTGTCTAATTTATATATCCAATAATTCTCCCTCTCGCATAGGCGCTTGTATCGCTCTGCGGTAGGGAGAGAGTTGGAGATGGATTCTAGTACCCAGACACATAGGCCCGATGAGCTCTGTTCATGGTGTTCCTTAAAGTGTCTGGGTACGCTGTGTTTGTCTTTACCTTTTTCTACCAGGTTGCGGTGTTCGCCAAATCTTTTACGGAGGGTTCTTGTGGTGCGACCGACATATAGTAGGCCGCAGGGACAAGAGAGGCAATAAATGACATAATTAGAGCTACAATTAAAGAAATCGGGGATAATATATTGTTTTCCTTTGTGATAGAAATCTTTTTGTCTATGGGTCACATGAGAGCAGGTAAGGCACAGAGGTTTCTTACATTGGTACATACCTTTAATATTAAAGAATGTCAAGGATGTGCTGGCAAATGAACGTGTTGATGAAATTTTACTGGGTGCTATTTGAGATTTGATGTTTCTTGCTTTTCTATATGTCACTAAAGGTCTGTCTGGTAAAGTGTGTTGTAAATGTGGGTCTTCCCGCAGGATGGACCAATGTTTTTTGAGAATGTTTTCCATTTTCTTAAAACGATTGTGGAATTTGGTGATGAATCTCATGGGTTGGGTGGTATTGGTAGAGATGGTTTTGTCAGTGTGGGTGATGGTTATGGTATTGTCATGATGGTAATGGCTGAAGGCCTCATCTATGATCTGGTCAGGGTAGCCCTTTTCTTTGAACTTGATTTTTAGTTGTTTGCCGTGTGTGTCATAGTCTTGTAGTCTTGTACAGTTATGCTTTAGTCGGCAGAATTGACTTTTAGGGATGTTTTTGACCCATCGTGGGTGGTGGCAGCTGTTAAAGTGTAGATATGAATTTCCGGAGGTGGGTTTGGTGAAATTTTGAGCGCATATTGTGGTGTCTTGATGGAAGAGTTCTAGGTCTAGAAAAGCCAGTTTATTATCGTCTGTAACAGAAGTGAAAGATAGGCCCATAGTATTATTATTACAGTGTTGTACAAATGGAGGAATGAGGGTATCTGGACCGTCCCAAATGATTACAACATCATCGATATAGCGACCATAGAAGATGATGTTTTTTGCGTATGGGTTATTGTTTTGTATATGTTTTAGTTCCCATAGACCCATGGTGAGGTTGGCATAGCTGGGGGCAAAATTGGCCCCCATAGCTGTGCCTTGTGTTTGAATATAGAACTCTCCATTAGCTTCAAAGTAATTGTGTGTTAGACAAAATTTCAGGATTTCCAGTAAGAATGAGCTCTGACGTGGATTAAGGAGTGGATCATTATAGAGATAATGTTGTACAGCTTGAATACCTATATTGTGAGGGATGGAAGTGTACAGTGAAAC
>CM053030.1:480050243-480073667 GCA_028564925.1 Lithobates sylvaticus
GCAATGTTGTAAATTGTCATTGTCCCCAGTTTTCTCTTTGGACTATAGGACACCCCCTATATTATGTAGATGAGAACAGGAGGTGCTCTGTAGTCCTGTCATAAGGTGATAATGCTGCATCTCCATAGATACAGAACAAAGGGTGAGCATTGTCACCTTAGGGCAGGAAGTGTTTTAATGGCAAGTGGCAAGATCACCAGGTGGAAATTAAGAAAAAACCCAGAAGAAAACGAATGCAGCCACTGCATCTAAGGACTGGTAAGCTGCAATGTATTACTTTGTTGTTACTTGGTTTAGATTGGGGCGTATATTACCAGACTAAAGTGAGCACACTTTGGCAGTGAGTAAGGATGAGCTCAGGCATGTTGGCATGCTCCACGTGCAGACCTCGCCAGGAAGTCGGCGCAGCGCTGCGCTGATCACAGGCAGTGAGACATTGCCCCGATGCGCGGCTGCAGAGATTGGGCAATGTCTCACTGCCTGTGATTAGCGCAGTGCTGCGCCGACTTCCTGGCGGGCTCTGCACGTGGAGCATGCGAACATGCCTGAGCTCATCCCTAGCAGTGAGGTTCGGTCATGACCTTGTGTACCAGGGTACTGTGGACTTATGCCTCTGTGCCGCGGCCTACTCACAAATCCAAAGCCTGTTTTAATTCAGACAAAAAGCAAAATTCACTTTCCTAGAGCAATATAAAAAAAGTAATTTTCCCTGCTTGTACAGAAAACAATCCCTGAAAGAATTCATTAATGGAAATGTAATTCAAGAAGTTAAGTAAAGTATGGAAGTAGAGAAAATCAAGAACTATTGATTACAATAATCATATTAGCCTAATCAGTATTCATGGCTAGTAATTTAATCTTGCCCACATAAGTAGACTATGCAAATGATATTGTCAGAGTTAGAGGGAATATTAATCAAAATACAGAATGCAGTCTGTTGCAGGAACTGTGCATATATTTTGTATCTTGACTGGATCTTGAAAATGCTGACAGCCGTGTTTTGTAACCTTTCCTCAGCAATTTGAAATGAAACATGATGTATTTTGCAGAATGTTAGGCAAAGGTGTGACATACTCTACACAGTACATATGTAGCAGCCTCCTGAATAGGTTGCTAGGAAATCTAGGCAAATGTAGTTGTTTGGCTTTGTAACTAAACTAGCAGTGTGTGCTTGCTTTGATAGCTCTCCCCTGTCTTCTGGAGGATTCCGGTATATGGTTGGTTGGAAGGATGCAAACTAGCAGTCTGAATATTTATGTGGTCTCAGCCAATCCCTGGGGTTCCTAATAGGTGGCTTGAGTGCATTAATAGCCTGGGGCCTGAGGTAGCCCTGTTCAGGTCCAGGAGGATAAGTTCCCAGCCTCAAGGGCTGCTGCCCTTTTGGTCTAGCTAGCTGAAAATTCTACTTGTGCTTATCGAGGTCCTAGCTGTGGTAGATAATGTGAATGTGTCACTTGCGCAAAGGTAAAAACTAAAAATTAGGGCTGTTACTGATTAAAATTTTCGTGTTCGATTAATCGACTAATTTCTATTAATTATAACACACATACAGATCCAACTACTTTTAGCTGATCTCCTCGCATTGCAACTCTGCATTAGTCAGTGGTAAATGTGGTATACACTATATACAATCACCTGACACTAGTTAGTTTCCACAATCCATGACTTAACTTCACAGTTCACACAAATACGTTTTAAATTCAAACTGTAGCACTGACGTAAGTAATTTATTTTTTCCACAGTAGCGTGACAATCCCTCCACCTCCGGTCTAACTACTCACTCTCACCTTATGGCATGGACCCCTGTGCAAACAGGTGGTCATGCAAGCGGGTATCAAAAGGGTTAACACGGACCATAAACTTCTCTCACGTCTCCTTAGATCTCAGCAAGGATGCCAGGTCATGGGTAGAAAGAAAAGATGTAAGTGCTCACTGCTTAAGTATAAGATTTAATTTTTGTGTTCAAACAAACTACTCACATAAAGACGATAAAAACACAGCATGTAAAGCCGACAATCGTGTTAGTTCCGTAGGGCAGCAGCGGGTGACGTTATGCATAGCTCCTCCCCGTACGCGTTACGTTCAATCAGAACTTCGACGTCACTGGACTTCTCCCCCCTTCCCTTCATTAGCAGACGGAGGCACTTGGGGAAGGGGGGAGGAGTCCGGTGACGTTGATGTCCATGACGTCACCAGATCTCCGACGGAACTCCCTGAAGACCCAGAAGCCGGCGGAGAGGTGAGTACCAATCAAAAGAATTTTGATCGATCAAAAAAAGTAATTAATCTTTAATTTCCACAGCCCTACTAAAAATCCAAAGAACCCAACCCTAAACCAAAATACAAACAAAATATGGGTTTTTGCAGCTTAATGGTGTGAAATTACTATACATATGACAGTAATAAAGTGCAATAGTGCTGTGAAAGAAACCTCAAATCCACTGAATATAAAGTGCATCTAATTTCTTTAATACAATCTGAAACTTTAAATTAATAAATAGTCCATAAACTTGAAACAAGTATGCTCCCAGTGAAAATAGTGAACGAATAGTAATCCAAAAACTACAAATAAAGTGCTCCATGTGCATGCAATTTCCACTTCAAAGACCACACCGTGGATATCCCCCCACAGAGGTGCACACTCACCCGCAGGTATTAAGGTTCCTCCTGATGACATCTGGAGAGTGTTTATTAATTTAAAGTGTCAGATTGTATGAAAGATATTAGATGCACTTTATATTCAGTGGATTCAAGATTTATTTCACAGCACTATTGCACTTTATTTTTGTATACATTACGGTATATTGCTTTAAGGGTAGCGCAGCATTTTTCTAAAAGGCCAGCTGTGGCGGAGCTGGGCAGGCTGTTCTGCCAAGATCTCTGAAGTTAAGGGAGGGATTTCACTGGGGACCCAGTCTGGGAGACTCATGGAGGAATTGTCTGTCTGATATTGGAGGGAGGCATACAAGTATCCAGGGACATTGTGAGTACAGACCTGCATGGAGGATCCTAGTGCCTGTTGCTGCAGGATATCCCAAGTATACCAGTTCCAGTGCTTGCCTGGTCTGGGACATTGCTGAAGGTGTCCCGGTGCTGTTCAATCTCTGGGCCTTTGCTGGATGGGCTGTCTTGAGAAGTAGTATAACAGTGAAGAGTGCCCTTTATAACTTGAAGTATTTCACAGTTCCCTATGCTCTATTCAAGTTAATCAGTAATACATTTTAAAAAGGCAACCTCTAGACTGTTTATTGAAACAGAAAATGACTGCTGCTGTGTGCCCGGTTGCTATTGCACTTATCTGGGAAAGGAAACTGGGACAAATCAGTGGCCCTTTCAGGGGTGAGCGCTACACATAAGGATAAAATGTTATTATATTATACAGGATTTATATAGTCGTAAAAGTTTACGCAGCACTTTACAATGTCGAAGGGGGACAGTACAATTACAATACAGTTTAATACAGAAGGAACGGAAGGACCCTGCTTGTGAAGCTTGCAATTTAAAGGAAGAGGGAGGTGGTACAAAAGGTAATAGCTGCGGGGGATGAACTGATGAAGGTGGCTCGGGTATGGTTTTTAGGTGGAGGTGAGATAGGCGTCCCTGAATAGGTGAGTTTTCAGAGATAGCTTAAAGGGTAGGGGATGACCAGACATACTGGGGCAGGGAGTTCCAGAAGATGGGAGAGGCTCTGGAGAAGTCCTGGAGGGCAGCATGGGAGGAGGTAACAAGGGAGCTAGAGAGCAGGAGATCCTGGGAGAAGCGGAAAGGACGATTTGGGCGATATCTGCAGATGAGGTTGGTGAAGTAGCTGGGGGCAATGTTGTGGATGGCCTTGTATGTTGTGGTTAGTCTTTTGAATTTTATACAGTGGGGTAGTGGAAGCCAGTGAAGGGATTGGCAGAGAGGAGCAGCAGTCACGGATCGGTTAGTGAGGTGTGTTAGTCTAGAAGCAGCATTCATATTAGACTGAAGGGGGATAGCCTGTGTAAATGTAGGCCAGTGAGGAGAGAGTTGCTGTAGTCGAGATGGGAAATAACCAAGGAGTGATTATGTGGTAATGTAGAAGAATGATATACATCAAGGCCTTGACTACCATGAGTTTGTGGCAAGTCCCCGGGGTTCTTATATCACAAACTCATAAAGTAGTGCATAACCTGTCCCATTGTCTACTGAGTCACAGAAGCCAATAAGCTGAAGGATTTTGTATCCCCAACCCCTAATTGTAAAAGAATGGGCTCACAGCAACCATATTGTCAGCGTGTGTTGCTATTAGGAAAAATTTAATATTCTGTATGAGGAAGATACTGTGCTAAAATGTGGTCTTCATTTTGCCATTTGTACTTGCCCCCCCCATTGTAGTGTCTGGCTTACAGTGTCTTTGTTGACAATAGCTTGCTTATTAGCCCCACAATGAATACCCTTCCCCAACATAGACTTCAGTCGTTTTTGCTGCAAGGTTTGAAAACCAAACCCAGGCAGATTTGCTCACCACTATGTTATGTTATGCACAAATTGGCATGACATAGCCTAAATGCCTGTCCTAACCATAAATACAAGACAGCTATTGGGCTGTCCAAAGCCCACTGATGACATCAACCGGAGACCATAATGCTGGCACGGGAGAGCCGTCCAATAAAGCTGTGCCAATAACAGACAAATAGGAGTGAACTTCCATGCGGCATGTGAAAACTGTGAATCAAATTTTTTTATATTTAGTCCTTTAAACATAATTAGTCCCACTATTATGAGCCAAGGGGGCAATATAGTAATTTTTCTAAGTTCTATTTGACTTGTACATAAATATTCAAAAATATCAATAATGAGCAGCAATTAACATAATTGGAATCCATTAAAACTTCATAATTACAAGCCACAATTTGGTGTTTTAAAATAGTCACAATTTAGAAGTAATCTGTGGTTGCCTTTAGAATGATTATATTCAGATATGTTCACTGTAAGTAAAGGAATTTTAATGTGAATTTGTCATAAAAGAAAAAAAAAAAATGGGCCCCACTGTGTACATCTTGATCAAGAACACATTCCAAGCCTGCTGATTGGATTCAAAAAATGAATGTTTTACTGCACAAGAACGTTTATCCAACCAAATATTCATTGCATTCAATATTTCAAATAGCTGGTGTAAAGAAAAAGTAGTGGTACATTTCTTAAAGCAGAACTAAACTCTCGATAAACATTAACTATTTTAATTCCTTATGCTTCTAGCATTAGTAAATAGATAGGAAGACATTAATTGTTTTAAATGTTTTTTGTGTTTTTTTACATTTCTTTAGTTTGCTTCTTGGTTTGTGGCCTGCTTATATTTTGACTTCCTGAGTTCCTCCATCCCCCCATCATTAATACCCTGTTTCCCCCAAAAATAAGACCTAGCGTGATTGTCGGTGATGGCTGCAATATAAGCCCTACCCCCCAAATAAGCCCTAATTAAAGTCCTTGTAGGTCTTATTTTCAGGGTAGGGCTTATTTTCGGGGAAACATGGTAGGGCTTATTTGGGGGGTATGGGCTTATATTGCAGCCATCACAGACAATCACGCTAGGTCTTATTTTTGGGGAAACAGGGTATGCTAATGAAATTTCTGAAACCTTCGTGTTTTCATTACATACCTTTAAAGCCCAACTCCAAGAAACCTGAATATTCCCATTTCAGTGGGGCTGTACAATGTAGGGGTAAAAGCACTTACCCGATTTTCCACTTCCCCAGTAGACAACGTTCTATCTGATGTGCAGCAGCTTCTTTTTTTTTTATTTCTTTTTTTTTTTTTTTTCCACCTCAGAGAGAGCTTATTGGGACCAGATCAGGAGCGCCCTCAATTATGTCCCTTTTCATGTCTTCACATCATTGTGGAAATTTTCATCTTCTCTTTTTTTTTTTTTTTATTATTATTCCTGATTTTTAGGGTTTGTGAGTTTAGATTTTTTCCAAATTCCTTATGCATTATTTATATCTTTATTAAACCCTTCTCCAACGGAAAAAAAAAAAAAACTTTCAAAACCCCCACCTCCCTCCTTCTCCCTACCTCCCCTCCCTCCCGCCCCCCCCACCGCTGGGGTCGTTTCTATAGATGCTTTGAAGAAAAATTACGAGAACAATGTTCCCCTTTTTTATTTTTTTTTTTTTTTATTTTAAGTATGGTCAGATGTCTCTCTCTCACTCTGTCCTCAGAGCTTCAGCATAGCTCCAGGACCTTTTAAACCTTCTCCAGCCTTCCCATTTGGTTTTGGTGTCGTCCCTTTCCTCTGTCGCGCTGTTTACTAAACACTCCGAGATATAAGTACCCTCGACCGCGTTAACCCATTCCCAGATGGGTGGGCTCTCAGGGTCCTTCCATCTTCTGGGGATCACTCGCTTTGCTGCGTTTAGCAAGTGCGGGACTAGTGATCCTCTGTATTGCCTGGAGCCTACCTCTGTGTCATGTAGCAGAACTACCCAGGGGTCTTCTCTTACCTCGACCTTAGTGATCTCCTTGATGTATTTTAAAATGGACTTCCAGAATTTTTTAATTTTTGGGCAGCCCCACCATAGGTGGCCCATAGTGCCCTTCGCTTGGCATCCCCGCCAGCAGTCAGCTGATACTCCCGGCTGAAATTTGTTTAATTTTTCCGGGGTCAGGTACCAACCGGATAAGCACTTATAGTTAATCTCTGCGGTTTTGGCATCCACAGCTGAACTGTGGGTAAGTTGGAACATTTTTCTAATTGCCCCCGATTGGTGCGTGCCCAATTCCCTCCCCCATTTTTTGACAAAAGGCGGTTCCCCCTGTCCGTCCCCCGACAGCAGAAATTTATAGATTTTTGTGATAATTTTTTTGGTGTTCTCCGTCGTGAAAATACGTTCCAACTCCGTAAGGTCCCCCCGTCCCCTCTTTGGAGGGGGGATGGACCCCACGAAATGACTTAACTGGAGGTACCGCCAATCGTCAACTCTAAAACAGTCGTTCATCCCCTGTAACTCCTGGGGCGACACTATTTTCCCCTTACTTATTATGTCCCCTACTCGTGCATTGTCATTTATTATCCAATCCCCTCCCTGATCCCTTCTCGAACATATCATTTTCTTTTAGTGCAATTAGTGGTGAGTTGTATTTCAATTTCAAATTTTTGTGAATTTTATCCCAAACTTTTAAAGTGTTTTTTGTGATTGCATGTGTTTTTTCCCCCAACCTTCTAAACTTCGGGGGGTTCCAAATAATTTTCCCCAGCTGTGCTTCGCTTAGTGCTTCCTCTAGGCTTGCCCACCTCTTAAAACTGTGTGCCCTCCCCCATTCTGTGATTCTTAACAAAACTGTTGCGTGATAGTAATTCACAATGTCGGGCACCGCCAGCCCTCCCTTATTTTTATCTAATTTTAAGGTTTGAAAAGAGATTCTATGTAGCTTCTGTTGCCAAATGAAATTCAAAATGAGAGATTTTAATTTCCTAAGGTACTGATCTGGTAGCGCTATTGGGATCATCTGGAATTTATAGGTTATCAGCGGGAGTATCATCATTTTAACTGCGTTAATACGACCAAACCACGAGATTGGTCTGGTTTTAAACTCCTGACATTTTTTTTTAACTTCATCTAATAAAGGTATGTAATTAGCCCTATACATTTTCTCTATGGAGTTAGTCAGCACTATACCTAAATATTTTATTTGTTTCTTCCACGTGAGGTTATAAGCCCTCATCAGGTCTTCCTTTTCAGCCCTATTCATGTTGATACTCAGAATTGAGGATTTTGCTAGGTTGATCTTGAAATTTGAGGCCTCACTATATGCCGCTATAATCTTCAGGATGTTGGGAAGGGATTTGTGAGGTGAACTTACATAAAATAGGACATCGTCGGCGAATGCCGCCAGCTTGTGTTCCTCCCCCCCCCCGCCTCACAGCCCTCCACCTCCTTGTTTCCTCTAATTGTTGCCAAGAGGGGTTCCAGGGCTAAGATGAAAAGGAGCGGGGAGAGGGGACATCCCTGCCTAGTCCCATTGTGCATTTCAAAGGGTGAGGACAAAATGCCGTTCACCTTGATATTAGTTTTAGGATGGCAATAAAGGACTCTTATTTTTTGGATAATTTTTGGCCCAAATCCCATAGTGTCTAAAGTCTTGAACAGGAACCCCCAGTCTACCCGATCGAAAGCCTTTTCCGCATCGATAGACAATAGTAGACTGGGGGTTCGAGAGTCTCTCATCCTTTGTATCGCCAGCAGGGTTCGCACACTGTTGTCTCTACCCTCTCTCCCTGGTGTAAATCCCACTTGGTCTGGGTGTATCAGGGTTCCCAGGGTTCCCTTTATACGCTCGGCCAGAATTTTGGCGTAGAGTTTTGTTTCGAAGTTTAATAACGATATGGGTCTGTACCCGGCGCACGTCGAGTCATCCTTCCCCTCCTTTCGCAACACCGTGATTGTGGCCAACAGTGAAGCCTCACTCATACCGTACTCCGAGCCCAGGCCGTTCAAATATCTTAAAAGTCTGGGTATCAAGATCTCCCTATAAGTCCTATAATATAGTGCCGTGAGCCCGTCTGGCCCCGGGCTCTTGCCCATCGGCGAGTTGTTTAAGGCTCTCGTGATTTCTTCCTCCGCTATGGGTCTGTCTAGCCTCTCTTTCTCCTCTAGTCCCAGGGTCTGTAATTTTGCCCCTCTTAAAAAAACCTGTGCTTTGTCACACCTCCCCCCTCTTTTAGCTCTACCCTTTTGACTGACCGAGTATAGCTCCTCGTAGAAATCCCTAAATGTCGACGCAATATCTTCTGAGATGTATCTTACCTCTCCCTTTTTATTAATGATTTTCTCAATAAAATTTATGGACTTGTTTTTTTGAAGCAGTCTGGCTAGGTGTTTACCTGGTTTGTTACCATAGGAGTACCGTTCTTTCGAAATTCTATTTAAGACTTGTTTTATTTCCTGTTCCGCTAGTTCCCTTAACTCTTCCCTCTTGATGGTTAATCCTTGAAGTATTTCCTGGTTCTGAGTAGGGTCGGCCTTGTGCTTAGTCTCCATGTCTTTTATGTCGTCCGTCAACTCCTGAACTCTTCTAAGTCTTTCTTTTTTTTTCCAAGTGGCTTTCGAAATAAACACCCCCCTAATGAAGGCCTTGTGGGCATCCCAGAGGCTAGATCCCTTCACTTCCCCGTTGTCATTTATTTTAAAAAACCACTCGAGTTCTTTTCTCACACTTTCCCTGATTTCGGCGTCTTTCAATAGCTCGTTATTCAATTTCCACCCACAGCTCGGTTTTTTGAATTCTGGGATATTCAAGCTCATGCTAACTGGGGCGTGATCTGATAAGGATACTATCTCAATACTTGTGTCCATTACTCTATCTAAGAGTCCATGGTCCACCCAAATATAATCTAATCTGGAGTACGTCTTGTGCACAGGGGAGAAAAATGTATAGTCTCTGATAGTAGGATGCTGCATTCTCCATACATCAACCAGTTGTTCCCTACTCATCTTTTTCTTTAATAGTTTTAGTTGAGCATTTCCTGTCCCCTGTGCACAAGACGAGCTATCCAGCTCTGGATCCAGGGTGAGATTTAAGTCTCCCATTAGGATCAGATATCCTCTTCTAAAGGTTCTCAGCCTAGTAAGGGTCGAAATCATGTAGTCTGGTGACCTAGTGTTGGGTGCGTAAATATTTGCTAGAGTGTATGTTGTCCCATAGAGAGTGCCCCTCAAAAACAGGAATCTTCCCTCCGGGTCCACCTTCCTTTCTTCGAGTTTGAACTGCAAATCTTTCGCCATCCCTATAGCCACCCCTCTAGTTCTGCTTGAAGCAGTGTCACTGTAATACCAAATAGGGAAGGCTGTTGAGAAGAGTTTAATATTCGAACTAAGGGAGAGATGGGTTTCCTGTAAAAAAACCAAGCTGGCCCCGTGTCTCTTGACCTCTTCCAGGACTCTTTGCCGCTTATCTGGGGCGTTTAGCCCCCTCACGTTGTATGAAAGGAGTTTAATCTCTGACATCCAAATATATTGACTTTGTCTCCTTGTCCCCCTTGCATCCCCCAGCGGCGGGGTCTCCCTCCCTGCACCCTTCCTCCCTCCCCTGTACCCCTTCTCTGCCCCCCTCCCCCACCCAACGCCATCTCACTCTCCCCCCCTCTTTCCCATACCACCTCCCTTCCCTCGCAGCACCCCCTCCCCCGCTCCCTCCTCTATACCCCCCCTCTCTACCCCCTCTTACCCATTCCTGGGTCTCTGAGTTAGGGAGTGCCATCCTCACTTGGCCTCTCTCCAACTCAGACTCTCTGGAGAGGCAGGGTTCTGACCCGCCCCTAAGGACCCACCCACCCGCCCAGCAGCCGCTGGGCCCGTGAGTGAGCCAGCCGACGAGGGCCGGAATGACCCCGCCTGGGTGCCCCCCCTTGGTTTGCCCCCCTCCCCCCCCCCCCCCCCCCCCCCGCACACCACCAACGTGTAACTTTCAAGTTTTTTTTTTTTTTTTTTTTTTAATTAGCCCATCTCCACCCACCCCACTAGGTTAGGAACCGGAATGTCAAGTTTCCTACAGAACTCGGATAGCTCCTCTGGGTATCTCAGCTTGGCCGATCTGCCCTCTTTAGTGCCTATCAGGCATGCAGGAAATCCCCAGATGTATTTAACATTATTATTGCGGAGGATCTCTAGTAGGGGTCTCTGCAGCCGTCTTCTCTCAAGGGTTCTGGCTGATAAATCGGCAAATATCTGGATTTCCGCCCCCTCGAACTCTAAGGGGGTCTTTCCTCTGATCTTTTGCCAGATGTCTTCCTTGTCTTTAAAATGACTGAACCGTACAATGACATCCCGGGTTCTGTTTGACTCAGAGGGGTCCATCCTGCCTATCCGATGCACTCTCTCTAGTCTGGGAAACTTATCGTCTCTAGTTCCGCTGAAAGGGGAGAGGAGCGTTCTAATGATTTTCTCCAAATCCTCTCCTCGATGTTCTGGGATTGCTCGAATTCTTATATTTTGCCTTCTATCCCTATTTTCCTGGTCTTCCATTTTGTAGAGTGTATCTCTCTGGTTTATTTGGGTCATCTTAAGTTGCCCCCTTAAGTCAGAGATTTCTTGTTCCATATTATCAACCCTCTTCTCCATCCCCTCCACTCTGTTCAGTAAATGGCTCATGTCCTCCCTTAGTTTGTTAACTTCCCCCTTAATTACGGACTCCAGCCTCAACATCATCTCTTCCATTTCTTTTTTGGAGGGGGGTTGGGACCCCCTTGGCGGCTCGTCCATCCTACTCCCGTCACTCGCACTTTCTATTGTATGTTCCGCCCTTGATTGGTCGAGGGTTATGTCTGGTTTATGGACTTTGCCCTTTCCCTTGGAGGTCTTGGGGGAGTGATCTGGCACTGAAGTTGTCGGGCTCGCGCCCTGTCTGAGATAATGTTTTATAGAACTTGAATCGTTCTTCTGAGCTTTAGCGGCCCCTTTCTTAGGCAATTTATTAGACTCTTTGCTCATGTTTCTTTTCGTTCCTCTTATTCTTTTCCCCAGCTTGAGAGAGTAACAGACCCAGCCTGCCTTTATGCCCCCTTGTGTTAGAGTTTTTTTTTTTTTTTTTTTTTAAATTTTTGGGTTTCACTTGGCTAACGCCTTATTGTCCCTGACTGGGGATGCCAGGTTAAGAGTCCTCCTTGAGGCACCTCCCGGTAGGATGGAGAGGGCAACCCAGATATGCCCCTGCCCACTCCTCGCCTTGTGGAGAGTAAGGCCCCTTTCAGACGAGGCGGACTCCGCTTGCACGGAGCCCGCCTCTGTCCGTCGGCTCAGCGGGAGATCTGTCCGTTGATCTCCGCTGAGCCGGCGGATGACAAGCCTCTCTCCGCTCACTGAGCGGGGAGGGGCTTGCGAGCGCCGCTGATCTCTATGGAGAGATCGGATGAAAACGGACAGTGTGTCCGTTTTCACCCGATCTCACCCGATCTCACCCGATCCGACGGATCTGGACGTGTGGTCCATACGTCTGCTTTTGGCGGATCGGACCGGATCGGATGTCAGCGGACATGTCTCCGCTGACATCCGACGCTCCATAGAGTAACATGGAGCGCCCGTTCAAAACTGACAGGCGGATCTGAACGGGCCTTCCGTGTGAAAGGGGCCTTAGTTTTAAATCCTACACCTAATGATGACCCCCGGGGGGGGTAAGGCTTCTTTTGATGTCTTCAGCCTTCAGTGATGTCCCTAGGCATGGGTACCTAGGAGCAGGTGTATCTGCTGCTTCGTACGTCAGCGGTTGCTCCTCAGTCTGTGTCGGGGCTAGGGTGTCTGGCCCCTCCCTATTTGTCGACCTATGCTCCTGAGCGAATAGTACTGTATTTTTTATTTTTATTTTTTTTAAGAGGTGTCCTAGGTTGGCTGTCTTCCTGCGTTTCTCTGAAAGCTGGGGTGTAGCTAGGGTGTGGGGGACTCTGCCGTGACCCGACCGTCAAGTGTGGGTCCTACCCCAGTCAGTGCTGCACCCCTATACCGGTGTCACCCAGGAAGGCTTTCCCTCTCCCAGGCGCAGGATTTAAGGCAACCTACAGGTCAGGCTATGGCACGGCTTCTCGATGGGGCTCTCCTAGGGCTCCCCTGTAGCGGCCTTCTTCCTGGTGGACCAGCTGTTCACTAAGCGGGATGTTTTGACATGGGATTGTTTTGCCCGGAGTCTCTGAGATTAAGCCACCTAGATAACTGTGTGCGGCTGAGGAGCCCAGATGTGCTCCCTTCTTGCTAGCGGAGTGTGGTATGTGGCCCCCTGGGAGTTCTGAGAGTCCTGAGTGTGCGCGGCCTCTATTGCAGTTTATGGTTCTCGTAGATAACTAGAGCTTCATGCCGCACTCACATACCGTCTGTCTATATAGGCCAATTTTAGAGGGCCTTCTTATTAGCCCCCACCATGTTGTAGTGTGATATCGGGTGCCCAAATTAACATACAGTCCCAATGCAGTCCCAAACAGAGCCCCCGCAGTCCCAGACTTGATAGTCCCGACCTTTGAGGTGGATTATTCCCCTCTGTGCAGTATGACAGGCAAGTTTGACCTTTTTTTTTTTTTTTAAAAAGGTACTACAAGGTACTACAAGCGCTCTTCAAACCATTATGGCATAACTGTTGCCTTACCTTGTCTTCCGTGTTCCCTGGTTGTGGAGCCTGACTGGTTGGTATACTCACAAACCCAGGAGGTCACTTCTGCTGGCTGTCCCCTCTACTGCTGAGGGTTCCTTGTGTGGTGCCGAGGCAGGGGGTGTGCGGGGAGGCGTGCAGCGGAGGACGAGGGTCAAAGGCAGGGGCGGCCGTGCGGTGGTCGCGGGAAGCAGCCTGCCGTCCACCCGAATATGGTGTCCTGTCGACGATTGCGGTTTCGATCCCGTTGAGGGTCCCCCACTACCTGGTAGCTGGGGGCCGCTGTAATCTCCGGGTGTGAGGCGTGCCGTCCCCGGGCTCCCGCACGGTCAGCGGGGAGCCGGCGTTCTCCTCAGCCGCATTCCTGTCTCCTCGCCGGCTGACGGACTCAGGCCCCTCCCTCCGTGCTGGACGTTACGTCCGCACGTCCATTCCCTCCCTCGTGTGGCACACACTAGAGCGGTGCATATGTGCAGCAGCTTCTAATGCACAAGATGAGAAGCTCATACGTCTGCAGTAAGATTGGAGTAAGCAATTGCAGTATGATAGAAAAGCCTGTACAGCTGTACAAGACTGAATGTAAGGCTGGAGTTCAGCTTTAATAAATCTCACGGAAAGGCTTACAAGATAATACCACTTTCCTGTACCACTTAAAGCTGGTAAAACCAATATTGTCTGGAATAAACCTCCTCCGCTTGCAATTTAGCGTAGGCTACGAAGAAGAGGATCTTCTCCCACATGTTGCTGAATTTTTCCACCCAAACTAGTCATCGTTATTCTGCTGTTACAATGTTTGATGCTCACCTGGCAGGTTATTAGCGGCAAGAGCAATGGCCCGTATCCACACATGCTGCTTTTTTATCTATCAAAGTGGCAGTGACAAAACAACAGGCACGGTTCTACAGGGAAGCTATCAAGCAGAAAGAATGTCTGCAACACTAAATCCACAAAACATCATCCTTAACAGGGCTCTAAGTGGACGGTGAGAGCCAATATCTCTCCTTTCACGTTTGGAGGGCTTGCGGTGGCAATTAAAATGACAGAAATGAAACGTTTTATTTACAAGGAAGGGAGGCTTTTTTTTTTTTTATTTTTTTTTTTATATATCTCGCCACTTCTGGTTAAAAAAAAAATACACCTGCATTACAATACTATTCTATGTACTGTTTCCTCAGTGAAACTAATGTGGAGCTGTTACAAGTTGAACTTGTTTCCAAAATTTGACCTTGAAAAGTTGCTCTGAAGAGCTGAATCTTGGGAGGCGTCTTAGGACTCGTGGGTGATTAGCTCTTGGTGCATGTGATCTATATAAATGCTGAAAATGTTAGCTCTGAAGAAGAGGGTATACACCACGAAACATGTAAGCTTGTGTCTTGCCAAAATGTGTCATCCAGGTCCAATTATTGAACATCAGAGTTCTATAGCTGTTCTCAGGCTGGGGTTTCAGTGATCTTATATGCTCGTGAATGCAACTCTTTTGTAAGTATTATTTTATTCCTTTGTTAAGAAATGGTGCCAAAGATAATGCACAAGACTGGTGCGCCCTTTTTTTTTTTGTCGTTTTGATGTTTCTTGCACATGGATGCGCTTCAGCAGGAGACTGTAAGTCAGCCTGAGCCATTCTTGCTAGTGGATAGACCACCGTTGGTTTGAATTTGGTTGCAGCTTTCAAAACCATGACTGGGCGCTCATATTTGGTAGTTTTGGTTTGGTAATCAAATTATAAGCAAACCCTGAATTCTAGGCTAATATAAACAATATAAATTATTGCAGCTCTGTAATCAGTATTACATTGTTAAATGCATATTTTAAATGCAAGCATTGTAACCAAATTTGATCCAATATTAGTCTCTTGCAGCCCCTGTACAGCAGGGCTGGAATGTGAGAGCAATAAGCATTACAAGAAGCCATTCAATTCTTGTGCTAACAAGAAGCATGCTGAAAGGAGGAGAGAGAGAGATGAGCTTATCACTGTGCTGATTCTCCTTTCACTGTCCAGTCACAGGCTGGGGCAGGGCCAGGAAGACCTGTGCTAAGG
This sequence comes from Lithobates sylvaticus, assembly GCA_028564925.1. NCBI lineage: Eukaryota > Metazoa > Chordata > Amphibia > Anura > Ranidae > Lithobates > Lithobates sylvaticus. The sequence goes on from CM053030.1 coordinate 480,065,374, forward strand.
GGAAATGGGTTGAACGATACTGGCCATTGAGGATTGAGGACATCTTGCACCAGAAAAAGGTACTTCCAGGGGACTGAAGCTAGGATGCACCAATCTGCATAGTAGGTTATGTGACAGTGGTTCTTTCTCAAACGTCACATAGTATCCGGGGAATATTGTGGCCCATTTCTTTTTGTTTTTATGAAATCTTTATTTATACATTGAAAGATAATACAGCAGAACATTTGAAAAAAATTGCAGAAATAGGCCATCAATTACTAGATAAAAAACTTCAATTGCAAGCACAGTATATTAGACAGGAAGGCCATAAGTTATAGCTAGTGGTAATAACCACCAAAAAAGCCCAAAGTTAAGGCCTAATTAAGTTTCCCAGATTCAGTCCCATTTCTAAGCTATCTCTACTCCTGTGGAACCTTTCCCTAGACTAGTATATGTGATTAACAAGGGTGACAGATCCCTGCCCTCCCCTATAGCTCGCGGAGAAGGACCAGCCAACCTCACACCATGCTGTCACTTACGTAACAATGCCACTCTCAGCTGCGCCCAGCACAAAGATTTCTCAGCTTGCGGGACCACAATCTAGGTGCCAACAGCCTAAGAGCGATTGTCACTGGGCTAATTACGCAATTAACCATTTAACTGCCACCACTCCCGTTTAGACCGAGCCGGGGGAGACTCGTAATTTTAGCAATACCAATTATAATTTTAGAATAAGTGTCTGCAACACACACTGCCACCACAGACAGGTCTGCTCAGAGGCCTTACTCTACAACAGTAGTGCTCTTCAAGAGGCAGGTTAGTTTATAGCTTGCATTAAGAGCTTTAGAGACAAGGTTAACACTTTTCAACATACAAGTTTATTATGAAAAAGGTCAGAGTTGGTGCAAATAAAACATTTACAGAAAAAAGATATTTCAAAAGGATAAAGACAATATACAGCCACAAAGAAATAAGGTAGAATTGGGGAGGAAGAATACTTGCAATTAATGTCTGAGGGTTGATCAGAGTTTGATCGATGAGCTGGGTAATCGGTACTCAAACTTGGCAGATGTTCCTGCTTGGATGGTAAAAGGACAACTGACCATTATCTTGGCTTCTCCTCTTTTCTGTCAAATCAAAGGGGGTGTTGACAGCGACCAGTGACCAATCGTCTGGTCATCTTGTTTAGGGGTTGGTTGATGGGAGGTGTCTAGTCTACACTCATGACCATGTCCCAGGTACACTTTGTGATACATATTCATATCTCTGCATCTCTACTGTTTATAGACGGCAAATATCAATATTATTGTTCAGAGTGAGATTTCCTTCAAAAAAAATATAAACATGCCATGTCTCTAATGTCTAGTTTACGTAGGAGGAATAAGGGTTACCAGTGGTTTCCATATGACCTGACATAGGGGTGTCTGGACTTGAAATGTTACAAATTATCTGAGGAAACTAAATATGTCCATATTATGGCTGTGCTATTATTACTTTGGAAGTTATAAAACATGTAGAAATTTCATACGTATCCTCCTTCAGTACACCTGAACATTCTGCCAGACCGCCATGAGCTGTTTTTACTGACCTAGCCTGGTTCTGTTTCTCTGTTGAGATAGCCGTTCCTTTGAAGTCTAAAACTATGAATTCCTAACACAAGAGAGGAGGGAGGGAGTTCAGATTTTTTTGTAATGTTACATGGTTAGCCAAGCTGTCATGGCTGCCCTAAGGTTCTAAACAACATGGCGACTAGCTACAACTTTTAATGTCCAGTACGTGATATCGTTACAGTATACATTACCCTTACCAGCAGGTCTCGGTCTGTGATGACTCCACATTTCCCACATTGCGGGCCCCCAAAACAACCCAGCATGGGTTATATATAGTCTCTCTGTGTCCAATATGGCTACCCAAATTTTAGGAGAACATTGTGTCCAATTAAATACAGGCTTCCCCAAAATGGCTGCCTGGAGCCCAGTGCAGAGGACTTCCTCTGCCCAGTGCAGAGGAAGTCAGTCCTCTTAATGGTTCCCCTAGCAGCAGAAGTAACCAGCGATTATGTGGATGATGTCTGCCTCTGGCAGCTAACCAGGAAGTAAGTGATCTGTAGATAACTGCCATACTACCCACGCCACCACCCGCCAAAGCAAAGATTACCACCTGTCAAGTGCAGAACCGGCTGCACAACATACCAACTGCCTACGAGCTGAACTGTGTAAGATTGTCACTCTGGGAAAGGAAGTGCCTGTGCATATACTTTGCTTTTACTATTTAACTGAAAGCAGGACATATAAAAAGAAATTGTTGCACGCCATGTTTGGTTTAAGTGTTTGGGTAAATATATAGTTTAATGTGCTTCTTTCCTGCTTGCAGTTGCATAGCATAAGATATTCTCTAATAAATTGATATTCTGAGCTTGTCACTGAATTTCTTTGCAGCTCGGTTAGCTTTAGGAGAAAGAATCTTGAAGGCACCAGGGTGAACGTCAGGAAGCAGAAGCTTCAGGCGGGGTCCGGACTGTGTTGTCTGATGTTATCATCGACAGTGTATCTTAAGGTTTGCATTTGATATGCAGAGCTGCAAACATCGTAACATGTTTGAAGGGAATGTAGCCAGCAGACATCTGAGCCAAAATACTGTTTAGAATATGAGTTATCATCACAGCCAAACTTTACAAAAGTTTTATATGTTGACTTACCAGGGAACCAACAAACTACATTTGTACAAGACATTAAAAGGTACGTTAATATAGGAAAATGTAAGTAATAATGCAAATGCCGCACTCTACCCTATCCATGCATCCCTTTTAATAGAATGTTGTAGCTACCAGAATATTCATCACTGAATAAGGAAGAGGATTTTTCCCAAGAAACGCGTTGCCTGTATCTTATGCTCTTAACCATGAAATGTTTCAAAAATTTCTTTAACCGCTTCCGGACCGCCCCATGTACATTTACTGCAGCAGGGCGGCCCAAGTGCACGAAATCACGTACCTGTATGTGATTTTGTGTATGCAGTTTAGGGGGCGCGCTGCTCATGCTGTGATTGAATACAGTGGGAGCCAATTAGCAGGTCCGGCGGCGATGGCCGCTGCCACCCACCGATCGTTCACAGGAGAGACGGAGCAGCGGTGTGCCGAGGTAAACAAAGCACTTTGCTTATCTGTCAGGGAGGAAAAGTGAGAGATGGTGTTTCAGCTAAGCTGAATCACCATATCTCTTTTGCTCCAGTGAATCCTCTCCCCCCACAGTTAGAAACACCTCCCAGGGAACACATTTAACCCCTTGATCGCCCCCCTGGACTTAACACCTTCCCTGTCAGTGTCATTTATACAGGGATCGGTGTATGGTGTCACTGGTCCCCAAAAAGTGTCACTTAGTGTCAGAGTTATCTATCCCATAGTTAGTAGACACTATAACTTTAGCACAAACCAATCAATATAAAGTAAAACCTTGGTTTAAGAGTAACTTGGTTTGAGAGCGTTTAAAAGACAGGCCAGATTTTTTAACAAGCGATGTCTTGATATACAAGTAGCGTCAAGTCACAACTGAGTATAAAAGAGAAGAGAGGCGCCTCTGTAGCAATATGGTTACATTTAATGAAGGTACAACATTTAGAAAACTCACATGGTTGATGATTAAAACAGGCACATCTAAGTATGTAGGCATCTGGGGTAAAGATGTCCAAATAGACCATCCTCAGCACTGCCATTGACGTCATCCCTTCCACACTGCGATCCACGAGCAGTTCAAGACTCTCTACTCGCTCTTCTGCAGGGTAGTCTTGCCAGTCACGATTGCAGACAGCTTTACCCCGGATGCCTACATACTTGGATGTGCCTCTTTTAATCATCAACCATGTGAGTTGCTAAATGTTGTACCTTCATTAAATATAACTGTATTGCTACACTTAGAGGCACCTCTCTGACGAAGGCTTCTTACCACGTTATCAGCTGTGACCAATCACAGCTGATCATTGCGTAAACCAGGAAGTTCTGGTAAACAGCTTTCCTCGGTTCATGCTGACAGGGAAAGACGATAAACGGTTCTCCCTGTCAGAGGAGGGGTCTGTGTTGATAATCAGCACATTGATTATCAGCACAGCCCCGTCAGATGTGCCCATCACTTGCAAATCACTGCCCGTCAGCAGCCAGCCTGTGCCCAATAAAGAGCGCCTGTCAGTGCCCATAAATGTGCCAATCAGTTCCCATAAAATTTCCAATCAGTGCCTCATTAGTAATGTCTGTCAGTACCCTTCAGATGCCACTCAGTAATGCCTGTCAGTAGCCCCTCATCAGTGCTGCCCATCAGTGCCCATCAGTGCTGACTATCAGTGCCATCAGTGCCCCCTATTAGTGCTGCCTATCAATGCCCATCAGTTTATTTTTTCAAAAATGTTGGTCTTTTTTAATTTGTTTAGCAAAAAATAAAAACCCCAGAGGTGATCAAATACCACCAAAAGAAAGCTCTATTTGTGGGAAAAAAAGGACGTCAATTTTGTTTGGGAGCCACGTTGAACGACCGCGCAATTGTCAGTTAAAGCGACGCAGTCCCGAATCGCAAAAAGTACTCTGGTCAGGAACGGGATACATTTTTCCGGGGCTGAAGTGGTTAAACAAGGAAGTTTGATTACCAGCCTGCCTCTATTTACATATTAAATGGTGTATTTTATAGCACTTTACTAAAATTAAAATTTTTACTTATGCATAGTCGGGGACTGTCACCATTTTTTTTTTTTTTAAGGAATGGCTTCAAGGTTTAATGATTGGATTTCAGCTTTAGATGGACCTATTTTTCCTAATAAATTCAGTGCCTAAAGTAAAACTGTGCTTATGTAGGTTACTATTGCAGATACCCTTCTGAAAATGCTACATGCCTGGCTTGCATGCCAATCATATAATAACAAATTTTGAAGACCTTGAATTTAAGGTAAAGGTATAGCTCCTGATTTACTACTTTTTGGAAAGCCGTGAAAGTATTGAAGCCAATAAATATGCATTATAACCAGAAAAACAAGCATTTTAAGAATCAAGGTTCAGCAATGACAGCCTCCTATACCTCTCAATATTGGATTCCTTTTGCATTGCTTTTCCATTGGAATATTAGGTTAATGTTGAAAGAAAATAAGAATTTACAATGCAAAAAATGTGTTTTATTTTTAATTAATGTAACGTTATCATCATTTATAATACAGTCTTTCACTTTCCTCTAATACAGTAATGTGCATGACAAAATAAAAGAAACACAAACTCAGCAGCAAAATTTTGGCAGTTTATAAACGTAAATCATAATTTTCTGCAATTCTTTGGTTTTTTTTTTTAGTATATTTTTAAATCACACCACCATAGCAGCCCAGGGAAAAAATATTATTAGTTGCTTTCCTTATTATTATAAGTTAAATTGAATTAGTGATATGTTTTCTCTCAAACACAGAGTTACAGAATTTCTCTTGGGGAGTGAGATATTTGATGTAATAAAACTCTGTGTCCACTGCCTGGAATCTTGGAGACCTCTTTGATTCCCAGAAATAATGCTAAAGAATTAATTGCCGAACATCTGCAGCATCTCCATCAGCTCCCACAGTTATCCTAATCATTATGCCAAGTTTAAAGTTCAAACACTTGCCTCGGTACACTGACAAAAAGGCCAGTGTTCACTCATGGTCTGGAATGATAACAGCCATTGTTGCAATGACATATTTTCAGGAATAATGTTATGCTGAAACCCAGAAACAGCCCAGGCTCAGGATGCTTTTTATATCCTTTGAAAATTTTGTGAAGGCTGGAGAAAGGTTTATTGAGAAGATTAAGTTTTTACTGCCAGTGACCCATGGTCACTTTGCCTTTGTTCTCTGAGCACCTGAAAATTCCTCAACTAAACAATTGCGATGCAGTTAAATATTCTGTATTCCAGATGTTGTCAGAATCCACCGAGGAATTTACTAAATTAACTTCCAAGAAGTGAAATAGTTACTCCCCATGGCCCATATGAAGGACTTGGGGCTACCCAATGCATCTAGAGTCCCTCATCTTCAGAGGCTCAACATTGCCAGAAACCCCTATACTGGCAATACTAAAAATACTACTTAACACTTTGTTTAGCCTTCAGCTGTTACTCATTGAGCACTCCAACACAGCATGATGAGTAATGAACAACAGCTGCAGAGGAAAGAAAGAGGTATGGGGCAGAACTAGGTAATTATAATGTACTAATATGGGGAGAAACGTCCAGAAGTAGCTGTAGACAAAGGCACCTGGAACCAGAGAGAGAGCAGGGAACCCACATGCCAACTCTTAGTTAGCCTTACCTGCAAGCCTAGAAATTTTTTATCAGCATTGAAACTTTTCATTATTATTATTACAGGATTTATATAGCGCCAACAGTTTACGCAGCGCTTTACAATATAAAAGGGAGACAATACAGTTATAATACAATAAAATACAAGAGGATTAAGAGGGCCCTGCTCAGAAGAGCTTACAATCTAACAGGGTGGGGGAGGTGGTACAAAAAGTTTTCAGGGATCGCCTGAAGGTAGCTAGAGTAGGGGATAGCCGGACAGGTTAAGGTAGCGAGTTCCAGAGGATGGGAAAGTCTATGGAGAAATCCTGGAGACGAGCATGGGAGGAGGAAATGAGAGAGCTTGACAGTAGGAGGTCTTGAGAAGAGCGGAGAGGACGGTTTGGGATATGTTTGGAGACGAGATTTGGGATGTAGCTCGGGGCAGAGTTGTGGATTTCTTTGTAAGTTGTGGTTAGTATTTTGATTTGAATTCACTGGGTGATCAGGAGCCAGTGTAGGGATTGGAGGAGAGGGTTGGCAGACACTGAACGGTTGGTAAGGTGGATAAGTCTGGCAGCAGCATTCATGATAGACTGAAGAGGGGATAGCCTATGGAGAGGCAGGCCAATGAGAAGGGAGTTGCAATAGTCAAGGCGAGAGATAAGGGAGTGAATGAGGAGCTTGGTGGTTTCATTTGTTAAAAAGGGGCGAATTTTAGAGATGTTACGGAGGTGAAGTCTACAAACTTTTGACAACGATTGGACTTGAGGCTGAAATGACAAGTCCGAGTCTAGGATTACACCGAGTACCCTGGCGTGAGGGGAGGGACTGATGGTTGCATTGTTGATTTTGATGGAAAAGTCATGGAGGGGGGCACGGGCTGGGGGGGGATATTAGTAACTCCATTTTAGGGAGATTTAGTTTAAAGTGGAGGGCCACCCTGAAAAACAAATGAAAAAAAAAAATTTTTTTTTTTTACTTACCAGAAATGGCTGTTGCTAGGCAGATCGTCCTAATCTGCCTCGTCCTGTTCCTCGGAGCTGTTCTGTCTTCTGCTCCTAGCGCCGCCTTCTAGTGAATGGGTTGCGGTGTGTTATGGGAACTGTGTCCCACAACACATCGCGTTCCCCATTCACAAAGCGACGCGCGTACTGAGGATGGCGGAGCTGGGACCGCGCCGAGGGTCATCTCGGCCTCCACGACTGACATCGCGGGCGCCCTGGGAGGGTAAGTGTACTTATTAAAAGTCAGCAGCTACTTTTTTTTTTTAGCTGCTGACTTTTAAAACATTTTTTTTTTTAGCTGAAACACCCCTTTAAGGAAGTGGTGCGACATCCATGCTGAGATGTCAGTTAGTAAGTTAGTAATGGGAGAGGAGACTGAAGGAGTGAGGTGAGGCATAGACAGATACAGACTGATGTAGATTGACCGCCAATCACGCCGCCCGCCGCGACCACGGGACCAGAAATAAAATGCTTTGCCTGTGATGAAGGCTAACCGATTGCACCTCCATGTGACATTTTTTAAATAGCTAAGGGGCGGAAAAACCCAATTTCGTCAGCGGGTGGCCCCAGCCCCCCTTGTGACATCACTGACAGGAAATCAAAATGGAAAAAAAAACACATTTTCCATTCTTCACATGTCTAATTAGGGGTGGAGAGCTGCTGTTTGAGCAGAAAACGAGCGACAAAACGCTTGTAATCTGCCAAAAAGAAGCTCATGTACTTTTTAAGATATAATAAAATATTTACAAAAATATGAGGGGTGTACTCACTTTTGTGAGATACTGCACATCTCTTATGCCCCGTACACACGAGCGGAATTTCCGCCGGAAAAATCTTGGATGGTTTTTCCGACGGAATTCCGCTCAAGCTTGGCTTGCATACAAACGGTCACACAAAAGTTCTCCAAACTTTCGACCGCCAAGAACGCGGTGAAGTACAACACTACGACGAGCCGAGAAAATGAAGTTCAATGCATCCGAGCATGCGTCCAATTGTTTCCGAGCATGCGTAGGAATTTTGCAAGTCGGAATTG
>CM053030.1:480074102-480149705 GCA_028564925.1 Lithobates sylvaticus
ATGTAATATATATGTAATATATTGCAGCTCACCAATCATTAGATGTGGTGGCTGCATTTGTTTTCTTTTTTTCCCCCTCTGCTTTCACCTAGTGATCCAGCCAGTAACACACCTCCTGTATTAATGTGCTCCCACTCTGGATGAAGGAGCACAGGGGTACCTTTGGACAGCAGTATTGTCAGTCTGTGGGAGGGGAGTGTTGGATGTACTAGCAGATTTAAATACACTAACAAATTGAGGCAGAACCCCAGCTAACACTTTATATAACAGTTACAACAAACGTTTTTTTTTTTTCATTTTAGAATAAAAGTTTTACCGTATATACTCGAGTATAAGCTGACCTGAATATAAGCCGAGGCACCTAATTTTACCACAAAAAAATGGGAAAGCGTATTGACTCGAATATAAGCCTAGGGTGAGAAATGCACAGCTACTGGAAGTGGAAATAAGGGTCAACAATGCCTATTTGCAGTCTCACTGTGCCCATTTGCAGCCATAGGTCTCCTGAACTTCAAACGTGGTAGTTAAGGGTTCCTAGATGCCCCCTAGCTTCAGCCAAAGGGTCCCAAAATGACATTGCTGCAGATGGACACAGTTGACCGAATTTGGATATGTTGTAGTGTTGGTTCCACTGGGTTTGCATACCAAACTTGGGGTTCCTAGCACCAAGTAGCCCAGAGATACGGGCCCCCAAAGGTCGGGTCGGAAAATGTCATTTTTTTCTGCAGAAAGGTGCTTGACTCGAGTATAAGCCGAGGGGGGGCACTTTCAGCACAAAAAAATGTGCTAAAAAACTCGGCTTATGCTCGAGTATATACGGTACATAAATACAGGCATACCCCACTTTTAAGTACACAATGGGGCTTATGTACAAAAGCTGGAAACTGCAAAATCAGACGCACTTCTGCATAGAAACCAATGAGATTCTAACCTTGGCTTGTTCAATTAAGCTTTGGTAATAAAACCTGGAAGCTCATTGTTTCTATGCAGAAGTGAGCCGGATTTTTGCACTTTCCAGCTTTAGTAAATAAGCCCCATTGTGTACTTAAAAGTGGGGTATGCCTGTAAATAACAGCTGATCATTGCAAGTACCCCTGCCAGTGTTGAATGGTTTGTCCCATCTCTGTTTCTGACACATCTACAAGAGAGCTTGTTCTTTTGAAAAACAATAGACTTACTGGCTGGATCACCAAATAAAAAAACAGAAGAACAAAAGCATAAAAAATAAAACAAATGCAGCCATCACATCTAAGAATTGGTAAGCTGCAATATAATAAATGTTTGCTTTTGGGTTTGATACCACTTGCACACGGGGCGGTCTAGGAGCAGTGCGTCCCTCCCGACATTTTAGTGAGCACAGGATGGTCAGGCGAAGTGTCCGGCCCTGCTGCAGGCAGCCTGTGAAAGTCTATGGCAGGAGACTTGCCTTTTAGACCTTCATTCTTGAATGGACAGGGCCTTAAATGCGGGTACCATTCAGTACAGCATTCAGCACTTTATAGACTTTTACATGTTGCCTGCAGTGGGGTCGCCCAATTCACCTGTCCCTATGGGGCGCACTAAAGTGCCTGGAGGGACTCATTGCTCCTAGACGGCCCTGTATGCAAGGGGCCTAATGTGTCCCTCTTTCTCATCTCGGAAAATAGGGCGCTATTCTCTCTACGTCACTGTTATTGGTAGATGGAGTGCTTGCCTCCACAATTTAATAAAAAAATACAAATGGTGGGGTATAGGGCTAGTGAAGTACTTAGTGCCTGAGTTACCTATCACAAGGTCTGAGTTCTGTCACATGAGGGTGGGGTATACTTAGCGCCAGGTGCAGGAACTCCACCTTTGTGAGTCACCCCTTTTCTCCACCTCTACCTACCTCCCATTACTGCCCTTTTAGAGAATACAGAACCGAGTATCATTTTGTGGTGATAAGTAATTTGTATGGAATTTGTTAATGATAACAAGAAAAGCAGTAAAATAGATCCCCTGTAGCCAGTAACAATAAACCCCCTCTAGCAACAATAGATCCCAACATTAACAATGGGCCACCCAAAACAAAATCCCCCGGCAGCAACAACAGAGCTCCTCACAGCCAGCAACAATAGTCCCCTCCCTCAACAGTAGATCTCTCCCAGCAATAACTGACCCCTCAGCGATATAAGACCCACCCCCAGCAACAATAGGTCCCCCACCAGTAAGAATAGACCCCCCTGCAAAAATAGATCCCCTTTAGTTAGAATAGATCCCTCAGCAGCCAGATTCAATAGACCCTGCAGCACACCCCAGCCCTCTTTACCATTACATACAGTCAGTGCTGGAGGTGCCGGAACTGCGTTCCCCCGCGTTCCCGCTGAAAAAAAGCCCTGCTTAGTGCTATGCAAATAAAGAGTTTGTGAGAGTCTGTGTTTGAATAGGATTTTCCAGGGGCTAGTATGTCAGATCAGCTCTGTAGGCCTCCAATTAAAAGATGGCATACATCAACAGAGGCATTGTAGCATGAAATTATGGATTTGAATGTTAATTACAGGCAACATACAAGAGGCACTGTCAGTTTGCCCAATTATGGCCAAGGCAAAGTGCCTGCACATAGCCTAGCACCCATGGCATGTGTATTTAATGTGGATATAAAAAGTCTACACACCCCAGTTAAAAGGTCAGGTTTCTGTGATGTAAAAAAAAAGACAAAGAAAAAAATTAAATAATTTCAGAACTTTTTCCACCTTTAATGTGACCTATAAACTGTACAACTCAATTGGAAAACAAGCTGAAATCTTTTAGTAGGGGGAAGTGAAACTAAAAAACTAAAATAATGTGGTTGCATAAGTGTGCACACCCTCTTATAACTGGGGATGTAGCTGTGTTCAGAATTAAGCAATCACATTCAAACTCATGTTAAATAGGAGTCAGTACACACCTGCCATCATTTAAAGTGCCTCAGATTAACCCCAAATAAAGTTCAGCTGTTCTAGTAGGTCTTTCCTGACATTTTCTTAGTCGCATCCTACAGCAAAAGCCATGGTCCGCAGAGAGCTTCCAAAGCATCAGAGGGATCTCATTGTTAAAAGGTATCAGTCAGGAGAAGGGTACAAAAAAGGCATTAGACATACCAATTTAACACAGTGAAGACCGTCATCATCAAGTGGAGAAAATATGGCACAACAGTGACATTACCAAAAACTGGACATCCCTCCAAAATTGATGAAAAGATGAGAAGAAAACTGGTCAGGGAGGCTGCCAAGAGGCCTACAGCAACATTAAAGGAGCTGCAGGAATATCTGGCAAGTACTGGCTGTGTGGCACATGTGACAACGATCTCCCGTATTCTTCATATGTCTGGGCTATGGGGTAGAGTGGCAAGATGGAGGCTTTTTCTTATATGGAAAAACATCCAAGCTTGGCTAAACTTGCAAAAAACACATCTGAAGTCTCCGAAAAGCATGTGGAAAAATGCGTTCTGGTCTGATGAAACCAAGGTTGAACTTTTGGCCATAATTGCAAAAGATATGTTTGGCGCAAAAACAACACTTCACATCACCAAAAGAACACCACACCCACCGTAAAGCATGGTTGTGGCAGCATCATGCTTTGGGGCTGTTTTTCTTCAGCTGGAACAGGAGCCTTAGTCAAGGTAGAGGGAATTATGAACAGTTTGAAATACCAGTCAATATTGGCACAAAACCTTCAGAATTCTGCTAGAAAGCAGAACACGAAGAGGAACTTCATCTTTTAGCATGACAACAACCCAAAGCATACATCCAAATCAATAAAGGAATGGCTTCACCAGTTTTGGAATGGCCCAACCAGAGACCAGACCTGAATCCAATTGAAAATCTGTGGGGTGATCTGAAGAGGGCTGTGCACAGGAGATGCCCTCGCAATCTGACAGATTTGGAGTGTTTTTGCAAAGAAGAGTGGGCAAATATTGCAAAGTCAAGATGTGCCATGCTGATAGACTCATACCCAAAAAGACTGAGTGCTGTAATAAAATCAAAAACTGCTTCAACAAACTTTTAGTTTAAGGGTGTGCACACTTATGTAACCATATTTTTTTATTTTTTTTTTATTTTTTTACCCCTTTCCCCCTCCCTCCACCTAAAATATTTCAGTTTGTTTTCAACTGAGTTCAGTTTATAGGTCACATTAAAGGTGGAAAAATTTCTGAAAATGATTTATCTTTGTCTCATTCTTTTATATCACATAAATCTGACATTTTATCAGGGGTGTGTAGACTTTTTATATCCACTGCCCAGGAATCTGGGAACCCAGGAAGCAAACTCTGGAGTCCCGGGTTCCTACACATGGTCATGTACACACATGCATTAGTGGACACATACTGTATATAAAAAAATCTCAAAAAATAGTAACAGTCAACACATATGCCATAAGCCCACTGCCTCTGTCCCCACATTTAAAATGGGGACACATTTTATATAAAAATGCTCAAAAAAATAGTCATCAACATACCCAAATCTCCACAGTATATAAAGGCTGAACATGTTTCCTGTCTACTTTTTAAGATGCTTGTAAAGTCTTTTATTGCAAATAACTTGCTTGATGTTTGTTCAATAGTGAAATCAGCATATACAATAGCTTAATAATATCACATTAGATTAAGCCAATTAAGTGAAAAAAATAAATAAAATCCATTTGTACAAAAAACAAAACTTAAAAACCCAAAACATAAAAAAAAGCAAGTATAGACTTAGTCCTCTGAAGAATTTGGCAATGCCATTTTTCTGGTGCTAGTAGATACATTCTATGTTATCTTAATTTCAGAGTTCCTACCTCCCCATTCCATCTACTCTGTACAGGCATACCCCACTTTTAAGTACACAATGGGGTTTATTTAATAAAGCTGGAAAGTGCAAAATCAGGCTCACTTCTGCATAGAAACCAATGAACTTCTAACCACAGCTTGTTCAATTAAGCTTTGGTAATAAAACCTGGAAGCAGCTCATTGGTTTCTATGCAGATGTGAGCCTGATTTTGCACTTTCCAGCTTTAGTAAATAAACCCAATTGTGTACTTAAAAGTGTGGTATACCTGTAGTTGCTCCCTTAAAGGTACTATAAAAATCCTAACTTCTCTAAAAGATGGTCTTCACATAGGGCTAGGCACACTCCCATGTGCTTGAATTGCTTTATAAAATACATGCTGCACAGAAGGATGTTTTCTCTCTGTGTGAAAGCAGTGGATGCTCTGCAGAGGTCCGACACACCCCTCTAGCTCTAATTCAGTAGGAATCGGGTCAGAACTTCTATGGAGATAACATAGCTTCCACAAAAAAAGCAATTGCCTTGCTCTACAGCATTCTTTCTCAACCACTTTTACCCCAGAGGAACCCCTAATATAATGTTCAGTTCTCGAGGAAACCTTACTAAAACCATTTCATTGGGAGTTAGTGGGAAAAATGCACCTGACATTGGTGGTCAGTAGGAAGTATGCCCTTACAGTGGTGATCAGAATGCCACCCTTGCAGACAGATCAAATGATAATTGGTGCTGTAGCCCTGGAAATATGCAGGCACCTTAAAATGGATTGGAATATCTCAAGGAACCTCTAAAAACTACTGGAGGGACCCTGGTTGAGAGTGGATGCTCTATAGCAGGGTTTCTCAACCTGTGATCCATGGAACCCTGGAGTTCCTCAAGAGGTTGCTAGGGGTTCCTTGAGCAAGGAGCAATCTCTGCCTCTCGGATAAGTTCCCACTTATACCATTGATCTTTTTAGCTATCTATAAGGAGGTAATTCTTCCAAATGACCTCAAGTGTGAGAAACATTCTTCCCACTGACCATCACACTAATGTATCATGAGTTGTAGATGTAGTCATTTTTAGCAGAGGTTCCCTGAGACCAGTTGAGAAAGTTATTGTAAGGGTTCCTCTGTGTTGAAAAGTTTGAGTAAGGCTGCTCTATAGCATGCTGAAATGGAAACAGAAATGTAACAAAAAAAAAGGAACTGTAAGATGTTCCACACCTTTTGTTTCTCCGGCACCTACAATGTAGCAGATTTAAACTGAAAATGAAGGTAGGATATGGCTCATATGCAGTTATAAATTTAATTAGCTCTTTTTTTATTGAGTCAGGGAACATATGTTGTATTGCCGGAGGGAAAGGTCCTGCCCCTAGGCCTATAGTAGACTAATACTAGCTATTTTGCTCATTTTATTTTTCCAGTCCTGTTAAAATGTTGAAGTACCTAACAGTAGTCATCTTGGGGGGTGGGGGATGAAAAAGCAGAAATGATGTACCATGGGTTGAGCCTTTATCTAAAAAATAATTGTATTTTTCCAATTACGACCAGTCCAGAATTTATTTGAATTGAGTGACTGCGTTGCAAACTCGAATATATTGCCTTAATCTTCCTCCAAGTCAGGCTGGAGATTAAGGTGCCTAGACTTTAGGAAGATTTTTTTCAAAGTTAAAATACCTTCTTCAGCAATATTTCAAATTCCATCACAGGAAGACGTTTACAGTCAACACGACAAGAGGATTAATCAACTTTACATAGCCGGCTTCTAACAGTTAACGGGCAAACATCTTCAATGAGTTTGAAAATACCTGGCTGGATTCACCATAGCTGGGGGACTGTCTGGATTTATCAGGCAGCCACACAGACAAAAAGGTTCTCCTGTCTATTCAAATAACGTCTCTTATTTTTCTGACAAACGGTGAATGACATAATACTGCCTGGAGCAACGGGAAAGGAGCAGAAGACAGTAATGATCAGACATGAATAATGGTAAACACGGAACATTGCACTTAGACTGGAGGCCTGGTGCCTGCCAATAAGTTTTACTGACTTGCCTAAATGTTACCAGACGCATAAAAATGATCAAGTCTTCAGTTAGGGTCTTGGGAAGAGTAAAACGGTTATGTCTATTTACTGGCGGTTGAACCTGGAGCACACTCATAATGAAAAGTGTATTTCTCTGCACCTTAGAGGGAAAGGGCAACAGAGTTGGAAGCATTCTGCTCCCTGCCAAAGAAGATAATTACCACGGCTCGTGCCTTGGATCTTCTCTCTCTCTGTTAGAGCTACGCCATCCAAAGAATATTCCCCATTAAGGGAAGGTTGGATGCTCTCTGGTTCCATCAGGACACAGTAGTGATAGGTGGAACCCCAGGCATCTAAGGCCCATTCACACGGGCGGCTGTTCTGCCGCAGTTAAAAGCATGTTTTGTTATTTTGAAATTCCAAGACTCCAGGCACAGCGATCAGTTGCAGTTGTACATTGCGTTTAGCTGCGTTTAGCTGCGTTTACGTGCGGCTGCGTTTAGCTGCGTTTGGAACATTATTGATATTTCTGATGTGCTTCCTGTTGTTTTTCATTGCTTTTTGCCGCTGCTATCCGCAGGAGAAATAGTACACTGCGATTACCTGCAGTTATGTGCATATAGCTGCGGTACATCGCACCTGGACGCATTCAATTCTATTTTTTCTATTCGCACGGAACCGCATGTAACAAATTCGCAGCTAAACGCAGTGTGTGAATGGGGCCATAGGAAAGCATTGTGTGCTTTTAGCTGCGGTAGAAAACTAGAAAATCCGCAGCTAAAAGCACCATTCTATCCGTCCGTGTGAAAGGGGCCTAACACACACAAAACTGTGAACCTGGAGCACAAACATAAAGAAGAAGAATCTTCAGAAGGTGCAGTTTTTAAAGACAGCAAAGATACAAGATAGATAAAAATGAATAGTCTTCTCTGACACAGTTGCTTTAAGGATTAGTTGAGGGAAAAGGTTAGGTTTTTGGTATTAAACCCAAAAACAATATGTGGTATATTACATATTTAAACTCTTCAGCCCCGGAAGATTTTACCCCTTTCCTGACCATTTTATTTGTTTATAGCCCAAAAAATAAAAACCGTAGGGGTGATCAAATACCACCAAAAGAAAGCTCTATTTGTGGGAAAAAAAGGACGTTCATTTTGTTTGGGAGTCACGTCGCACGCAATTGTCAGTTAAAGCAACGCAATGCCGAATCGCAAAAAGTGGTCTGGTCTAAAGCCAGCAAAATGGTCCGGTCAGAAAGTAGTTAAAGATACAGTAAATAGAATCTTTGCATCCCACACGAGGATGTGATTGTTCATATGTTTGTTACCTCGAATACACGATTTGTGACGGTTCCCATATACTTTTTGTACCTACTTGACTTACTAGTCTCAATAAAATTCTTTGACCAGAAAAAATAAATAAAAATAGAGAAAACCAGAATAGAAATACGGTACTTTAGCTGCCCCAACAAGTCACTGGTGCCATGCTTGTTCCAGGTCTATAGTTTACCAAGAAGTAACGAAAGGATAAGTTTGACTGCCTCAAAAATACTTCTGTCCTGCCAGGTTCCTTCTAAGACCTGTAATGATGGTTTAGGTACCAAGCACATGAGATCAACAGCTGTTTTTGTCCTCCAATTTCCGATATTATCCACAAAGTGTCCGACTGACTCTTTTTCTTTTTTTCCTCAACCAACCAATCAGATTCTCACATTCCTGTTACATAGTAGGTGAGGTCGAAAAAAGACACAAGTCCATCAAGTCCAACCTATGTGTGGATTATATGTCAGTATTACATTGTATATCCCTGTATGTTGTGGTTGTTCAGGTGCTTATCTAATAGTTTCTTGAAACTATCGATGCCCCCCCGATGAGACCATTGCCTGTGGAAGGGAATTCCACATCCTTGCCGCTCTTATGTCCCGTACACATGAGCGTAATTTCCATCGGAAAAATCTTGGATGTTTTTTCCGATGGAATTCCACTCAAGTTTGGCTGCTTCCGAACATGCGTTGAATTGTTTCCGAGCATGCTTAGGAATTTTGCGCATCGGAATTGGTACAGACGATCGGAGTTTCCGATCCGAACTTTTTCCGACCGAAAAATAGAGAACCTGCTCTCAATCTTTTGCTGGCGGAAATGCCGCCAGCAAAAGTCAGATGGAGCATACACACGGTCGCATTTTCCGACCAAAAGCTCACATCTGTCTTTTGCTGGCGGCATTTCCGATCGTGTGTACGGGGCAAAACAGTAAAGTACCCTCTATGTTGTTTAAGGTTAAACCTCTTTTCTTCTAATTTTAAAGAGTGGCCACGTGTCTTGTTAAAATCCCTTCTGCAAAAAGTTTTATCCCTATTGTGGGGTCACCAGTACGGTATTTGTACATTGAAATCATATCCCCTCTCAAGCGTCTCTTCTTCAGAGAGAATAAGTTCAGTGTTCGTAACCTTTCCTCATAACTAATATCCTCCAGACCCTTTATCAGCTTTGTTGCCCTTCTTTGTACTCGCTCCATTTGCAGCACATCCTTCCTGAGGACTGGTGCCCAGAATTGGACAGCATACTCCAGGTGCGGCCGGACCAGAGTCTTGTAGAGCGGGAGTTGACTCCATGTTGACTGCATGTTAGAACAAGAGAAGGTGTTATTAGGTGAGGAATACAGATTGTTTTTCACTTGGGCACATCACACATAAGGCCTATATCTTAAACTAGTTGTCAATACAGTGATTGGTAAAGTCATTAGCACACTAAAGCCCCATACACACGCGCGGACAATCCGTGGACCAGGTCCGTCGGACCATGTCCGTCATACTTTGTCTGATGTTGGTTTTGCGTACACACGATCGGACAAAGTTGTCGGAAAATCCGATCATTCTGAACGTGGTGACGTTTGTTGCCTACGACGGGACTACGTAGAGGCTAGTAGCCAATAGCTTTGGTCTTGTAATGTGATCTGAGCATGCGTAGCACTTTGTCCGGTCGGACAAGCGTACACACGCTCGGATTTGGTGTGATCGGACCGGGTTGACGGGAAATCTTTCCAGCAGGAGATAAGACTTTGTCCGACGGACAAACCGACGAACACTGTCCGATGGTGCATACACACGGTCTGATTTTTCAACAACCTTGTCCGATCGGACCAAATTGATGAAAAAGTCCGACCGTGTGTATGGGGCTTAAAGAGCGTCCAGTGTTTTGTTCTTAACTTTGAAAAGGAGAATTGTTTTAAGCCGTGCATGCCACACATAAATAACTTTCATGCATTATCTCTGATCTTTGCTCTTATCTATGTGAAATAATTGGTTAACCTGAAAATCATTAATTAGGAGGCTGAAAAGATGATGAATAAAGTCTCCACTGACTTGTGTTTCTGATTGTTACAATCTCTTTTCTTTATCCTTAATTAGAAAATGTTTTATCTTTTTGCTTTGAAGGATTGTTCATACATTGCTGGGTTGGGCTCCATGTGGGTGATGGAAAATATCTAGAACCTTCCTAAAAGAGCTTTGGACAGTTTATTCTTAACCACTTCAGCCCCGGAAGATTTGGCTACTCAATGACCAGGCCATTATTTGCGATACGGCACTGCGTCGCTTTATCTGACAATTGCGCAGTCGTGCAATGCTGTACCCAAACAAAATTGGTGTTCTTTTTTCCCACAAATAGAGCTTTCTTTTGGTGGTATTTGATCACCTCTGAATAGGAAATGGTTCTGGACAGCCGCACTCCGAAAAAATGCCTTTTATTCCAAAATCCAAAAATACATGTCACAGCAGAACAGGACTCTGACACGTTTCGCACTACAAACAGTGCTTAATCATAGCTATCCTAATTTGATCGACTCTGCGGTTTTTATTTTTTGCGCTATAAAACAAAAAAAGAGCGTCAATTTTGAAAAAAACACAATGGGGTTGATTTACTAAAGGCAAATCCACTTCGCACTACAAGTGCACTACAATTATACAGCGATCAGTGCTATAAAATTGCACTGATTACTGTATAAATGTCACTGGCAGGGAAGGGGTTAACGCTAGGGGGCGATCAAGGGGTTAACTGTGTTCCCTAGGTGTGTTCTAACTGTAGGGGGGATGGGACTGACTAGGAGGAGAGAGAGATTGGTGTTCGTACATAGTATGAACACACGATCTGGCTCTACTCCTCTGAAAGAACTGGGATCTATGTGTTTACAAACACAGATCCCAGTTCTCGCTCTGTCACGAGTGATCGCAGGAGCCCGGTGGTCATCGCGCCTGCCGGCCACTCGCATTGGCTCCGGGCACACGTTGCGCGCCCCTAGTGGCCAAAAAGTGAAGCGACATAAGGTAACGTTGTTTCGCCCAGCCGTGCCATTCTGCCACAGTGAAACTGCGGTGGCTGGTCTGCAAGCGGTTAAAGCAGAAGTAGGGACAAAGCTCTTTTGGATATACTTCTTCTGTGGGTCACAGGAGTGCATTTTGTTCTGCCCTCCTGTGATCCGTTTTCAGCCGACAGCTGGCTAAAGTCCTCTGTTGGCTGACATCACTCAGCGGGTCCAGGTGCTGGATCCATCCTGTTCGATTGCATGTAGACTAGACATGTGCAATTAGTTTCATTTTTTTTCGTTTTTCTTTTTTTTTTGTTATTTTCGTTCGTTCGTTTTCGTACAAATGAACGAATTGTTCGAATCGTACGAATCCGAATAACGAATCATTCGAAACGAACGAATCCGAAAAACAACGAAAATCCGAAAAATACTAATTAGAAACAACGAATGTACTAATGAAGAAAATCCGAAAAACGAAAACGAACGAAAAAAATTCGTAAATTCGTAACTTTTTTTTTTTTTGTTGAATTGGTAATTTTCCGTGTCCCTTACAATGGTGCTGCTAATCGTGCTTCGAATGGATTGAACAAAAAAATTCGTACATTCGTAACTTTTTTTTTCGATTCGTAACTTTTTTTTTTCGATTCGGAACTTTTTTTTTTTTTTTTCGATTTGTAATTTCCGTATCTCTATTGAACAAAAAAATTCGTACATTCGTAACTTTTTTTTCGATTCGTAACTTTTTTTTTTCGATTCGTAACTTTTTTTTCGATTCGTAAATTATTAAAATGCAATAATAGCATACACATTACATAAAATTATGAATTATGCTCCGATTACGAATCTACGAATGTTAAGAATGTTACGAATGTACGAATAAATACGAATGCGTCCGAAAATTAAACTAACAAAAAAACGAATCAACGAAAAAATAACTCTTACGAATGTACGAATCGTTATGAATCTGAACACCGACGACTTACGAATGTACGAATTGTTACGAATCCGAACACCAAAAACTTACGAATGTACGAATCGTTACGAATCAACGGAAACGAAAAAAACAAAACAAAAAAAGAACGATTTTTTTTTCGGAAACGAAAAAAACGAAACGAAAATAAACAAATTTTTTTGTTGTGCACATGTCTAATGTAGACCAAGGGCTGCTGTTAGAAATAATGGGGCCCCATACAGACCACCTGACAGGACCCCCTTCTCTTGTACAAAAGTGACTGAGGACATAGATTTATCAGTGCCTTTATCTGTAGCCTCAGCTGCACAGATGAATGAATAGGAAGTGCTCTGAGGCTTCCTGCTCATTCACAAACTGAAGCATAATAAACACATGCTTTGATGATGAACAGGTATAATGGGTACCGATCACTCACTGTGTTCATTCAGAAAAGGAAGGGGCCAGTAAATTACATATTTACCAGCCTCTTCCCCCACTCTCGATCCTGAAACATCGCCCTGTGTGCCCTGGTGGGAGAGAAGAGGAGGGAAGCTGGTATCGCTGTAGTGGAAAGTGGCCCACAGGGGGACCTGGATAGCAGATGGAAGGGGAACATGTGTGTGACGGACCTAGCTGGGACACGGGCTGTTGGAGGGGACTGAGTGCGAGCCTGTTGCCTTACGATTATGGGCCCTGGCATTTGGGGGAACAGTGCTCTTTGAGCTGCAAGCCTGGGAGAGGTCCGTCACAATGTGGTAGAACCAAGCCCCCTGCAGTGCAGCCGGAGTGGGAAAGAAGAGGAGAAGCTGGCAGCACTGCAGAGGGAGGCCGAAAAGAAAATGGGTGTCTGCAATAAGAGAGTACAGCTGGACCTCCTGCTCAGCAGGTGCCTGGGCCCCCCTTTTGAACTGATGGGGCCCGGGCCCAGTACAGGAGGGCTAGCTTATCACTGGCCCTGTGTAGATCAAACGTGCCTGCAAAGATGCTGCAGCAGATCAGTAGCACTGAAATTATTAATATTATTATTATACAGCGCCAACAGTTTGTGCAACTCAATATAAAGCAAAGGGACACAGTACAGTAGCAATACAATTCAAGACAAGAGGGTTTGGGGGAAAGATGTATACCGCTCCAGGTACAAAGGTACAAATACCAAGACCTCACCTCCCCTGCACAGCCTGGGTGCTGGCTCTGTGTATAGAGCACATGCAATAGAGGAAATCCGGACAGCCGCACTCCAGTGAAAAATGTCTTTATCGAATAAAATCAATCCATACAGCAATCAAGGACAGTGGATGAATCAGCTGACGTGTTTTACACCCCTTACTGGTGCTTAGTCATAGCTTTTATTCAATAAAGACATTTTTCACTGGAGTGCGGCTGTCCGGATTTCTTCTATTGCAAGAGGGTTTGGGGGGGGGGGGGGGGGGGGGGCTGCTTATGAGAGCTTACAGTCTAAAGGAGGGGGCAAGTGATACAAAAGGTAGTAACTGTGTGGGGATGAGTTGTGACCATAAGATTCAGTTGCTAGCTAGAGGTGGGATAGGCTTCCCTGAAAAGATGAGTTTTCAAGGTTTGTCTTATAGTGGACAGAGTAGGAGATAGTTGTTAGACAGGTTAAGGTTTAGAGTTTGCATCGGGGGTCAGTGGCGGCCCGTGCACTGTGGGCGCATGGGCGCCACCCCCATCCATGCGCCCAGCCCCTTTCATGACGCCGGATGCATGGATTCCTATGGCAGGGGTGGGAGGAGGTGGTATTTTTGAAGCACCTGATTAGAGCCAGAGGCCCTAATAGGCTTCAAAATAGGGTGGGCTCAGGGCGCATAGAGTGTGCCCTGATCCCACCCAATTGTGTGATGATAGCAAATACATTTTCGTTATTTTCACACTAACCTTTCTCCCCACCAATCAGGAGGCAGGACGTTAGACCTGCTTATTGATTGGCCAAAGCGCCAGGCCACCCTATTGGATGCCTGGCGCTTAGGAAGAGGAGTAAGGAGACACATGCGGCTGGAGCGGAGTTCGCCACCGCTCTGAAAGGAGCTGCTACAGTGCTGCGGTAAGTCCCCTCGGCTCTGTCAGAGCCACGCAGGGGGGGGGGTGGGTGCCAGAGCCGCAATCCGCGCATGGCCGCAGGGGTGGGGTGGGGTGGGGTGGGGTGTGGTGGGGGATGCTGCCAGAGTCGCAAACCCTGCGAGTGTCAGGGGGGTCGGTGGGCACAGTGGCTGCATTTGATGGGCAAATTGCTGCATATGATGGGCACAGATGGCTGCATTTGATGGGCACAAGTGGCTTCATATGATGGGCACAGGTGGCTGCATATAATGGGCACAAGTGGCTGCATTTGATGGGCACAGTGGCTTTGTTTCATGGGCAGAAGTGGCTGCATATGATGGGACACAATGGCTGCATATAATGGGCACAAGTGGCTGCATTTGATTGGCACAAGTGGCTGCATATGATGGGCACAAGTGGCTGCATATAATGGGCATAGTGGCTTCATTTCATGGACACAAGTGGCTGCATATGATGGGTACAAGTGGCTGCATATGATGGGGCACAAGTGGCTGCATATGATGGGGCAAAAGTGGCTGCATTTTATGGGCACAGGTGGCTGCATATGATGGGCACAGTGGCTGCATTTGATGGGCACAATGGCTGCATTTGATGGGCACAGTGGCTGCAATTGATGGGCACAATGGCTGCATTTGATGGGCACAGTGAGGCTGCAATTGATAGGGGGGGGGTTAGTATTTTTCAGTTTGTTTGCGCCCCCCCCCCCCCCCAATTTTTGAGCCCCAACCGCCACTGTTGGGGGGTCAATGGAATGATTGGCAGAGAGGGGGAGTGGAGACTGAGTAGTTGGTAAGGTGGATGAGTCTGGCAGCAGCATTCATGATAGAATTAAGGGAAGATAGCCTGTGCAGAGGTAAGCCAACAAGGAGGGAGTTGCGATAGTCATTGAGCAATAGCAAGAGTGAATTAGTAGCCTGGTGGTGTCGTTGGTTATGAAGGGGCAAATTTTGAAAATGTTAAAGAATTGAACCAACAAGATTTGAACAGTGACTGGATGTGGGGCTAAAGGAGAGGTCAGAGTCCAGGATTACACGTAACACCCTGAGATCTAAAAAAAAATGGCAAAATGCTTTTTAATAAAAAAAATGCCAGTTGTTTATGAATCCCAGGACTTCATCAAACGAAATATCATTCACTTAGAGTTCACAAGTAACTTCTATTCTTCACCTAGTGACGTTAAAGATATGAAAGTGCATTTGCAGTGGTGTGTGCGCCGAATACCATATGGCCGCAAAATTAAATAATGTCAGTGTTTGCAATTGTAGAGTTATATACACTCTTCCTATCATTGGATAGGCTCTTCCATTATTGTTCGGTGATATAATACATAATGCAGCACTGCTCAGGCGCCCCTGTGATTAAAACTAAGCGAATTGTAAATTAGTGGAGCAGTTATATAAACTATGAGAGTGACAGCTGAGACCCAGCAGAAGCATCGCTCACTCATCGTGTCCCAATGTTTGACTGCAAATTGCAAAGTGAAAACATTCAGCATTCTACAAGGTGCTGAGCCTTAATTGTCAAAATATTTGAAGAGCTAAATCTTCCCTACAAAGAAATGTACGCGTTATAAATCTTCTTTGCTGCATTACGTCTGGTTTCTCAAGTGTGCTTTGTGCCTGTACATTCCAGATACACGGGGAGTTGTTCCTACAAGATGCCTGCCATTACCGTGTTTGATAATAATAGTTTTTTGGCTCAAAAAATGTATGTTGTCATCATAAAATATTGTAAAAATAGTACAATGCAAGGTCTGCTTATAACTTCCAGGCCTCCTCCCCCTAAAAAAAATTAAAAAGTCAAAAGGTATCAGCAAAGAACAAATTCAGACTAAGCCCCTGTACACACGGTCGGAAATTCCGACCGCAAAATCCGTCTGATTTTTTCAGACGGACTTTGTCCGAAACTGGTGTTGCATATACACGGTCGGACAAAGTTGTCGGGAAATCCGATCAATTTTCGAACATGGTGATGTTCGTTGCGTACGACGGAACTACGTAGCGGCTATTAGCCAATAGCTTTGGTCTCGTAATTTGATCTGAGCATGTGTGGCACTTTGTCCATCGGAATTCTCGACACATGATCGGAAAAAGTCAGATCAGATTTTATTGTAGGAAAATTTGAGATCCTGCTCTCAATTTTTTTCTGTCCGACGGAAAAAGCCCGCTAGAGCCCACACACGGTCGGATTTTCCGACAACATAATCCGATCGGACATTTTCCATCTGAAAATCCGACCGCGTGTACGGGGCATTATGCTGCGTACACACAATCGGACTTTCCGCCAACAAAACCGTAGATTTTTGTTCGAAGGTTGTCGGCTCAAACTTGTCTTGCATACACACGGTCACACAAATGTTGGCCAACAATTCCGAACGTGGGAATGTGGTGATGTACAAGACATACGACGAGTCGAGAAAAAGGAAGTTCAATAGCCAGTGCAGCTCCTTCTGCTTGATTCCGAGCATGCGTGAACTTTTGTGCGAAGGACTTGTATACACATGATCGGACTTTCCGACAACAAAGTTTTGTTGGCAGAAAATTTGAGAACCTGCTAGCAAACATTTGTTGACGGAAAGTCCAACAGCAAATGTTTGATGGAGCATACACGCGGTCGGACTTTCCGACAACAAGCTCACATCCAACATTTCACGTCGGAAAATCTGACCGTGTGTACGAGGCATTATACTTACCTTACCCCCATTTTCCTCATTGGTGGACGTGACGTCACTGCTCTTCCAGGAAGATCATTGGGCAATGCAGAGTGGGCAAAATCCCATGAGAATCCCAATGCAATGCAAGAGCGTCTTCTTACAAGATTTTCATTCGTCTAATCAAAAGGAGTGAGAGATCACCCTTGCCTAGGCGAAGACGGTGGTAAGGTAAGAACAAATTTAACTTTTTTTCTTTACGGGTACATTTTACACCTACTGACAGCAGACGATTTTTACAGGTGGAGAGATCCCAGACAAAAAAAGTGGATTTTGCATTATACTGTAAGCTTTTTGTTGCTACAAATACATTATTGACAATTTATATTACTTGCAGCAAAGACAATAATGGTGCCAAACTCCTATATAACGATTCACTAGTGATACTGTCTCTTTAAATCATAAACATTAACCAAAACTGAATATATAGTGAATACAGTGGCATTAAATATAATACATATAAGACTATGAAACGTGTACAAAAGACAAAATTCAATTCCTTTTGTTATATTGCAAAAACATCAACTGGATGTAAATCTGTTATGGAGTTCATCCCAAAAAATAAGTTCTAAAGTCTTTGTTGTATCACCACCAGCAAAGTATGGATTTGATGTCAAGATCTCTACAAATAATCACCACTTTGTGTAGCACATCAACACCTTGCAATTGTGACTTTCCTCCACCAGATGTGCCCTCACCTGGGGGATATGACCAATGAATGGTCACTATGGACCTTTTTCTCACTACTGGGGATATTGATGTTCTAATGGTATAGACACCTCCTCTTATCTCCTCTCCTCCGTTTCACCTCCTCTCAATAAAGCCACCAAAAGAAACTGTACATAGTGCTCAATCTTTTAAAAACATTCAATCTTTTTATTAAAAGCTAATACAGATAGATTCACATTTGTAGGGTGCTATGAGTGCACCAAACTGTTAAAAGCATATATCCAAATCCAGAAACAGTACTGTATTTTCAGTTTTTTTTTACTGCAATTCCTTGTGTTCCCAACATGCCGTGACGTCAGCCGGTCCCTCCCCTACACGTTACGCCACCATATATCACTTGGCTGTGGTAGGTGTTGCTACCCATTGAAGGCTTGATTTTTCTCTAAAGCAGTGATCCTGTTGTTGCTTGCAAATGTTTAGAGCTGCTTTGGAAGGAGTTTTATTCTTTAGTATAAGTATTTCTAAGGTCAGATAAAAAATACGATGTATTTAACCTTATATTGTTGTCTGTACCCCCACTAGGCACTGTTACTCCAGGAGGTCCTCTGCTTGGCATGGGCATTATTCAGATATAGATATGCTGTCAATGAATACAAAGCGTTTTCCGATTGGATGAGATGGTGAGGTAGGGCAGTGATGTTAAGATCTCTACCTCATCCAATCAGAGAACATTTTGCATTCATCGAGAAAAAAAAAGCATTCTCCGAATGGTGCCCATGCCAAGCAATCAACTTCTTGTGTTCAGTAAGCAGCAGGGCAGTCGCTCAACCTGGGACCCCAAAGCTGGTGGAGGTTACTGTAGTTGCAGTTACATCCAATTTCCAAGGGGATGCCGCAGATATGACATATGCATAGTTAAATTGTCTCAAGCTGGGCCAATATAAAAAATCCATACCTGGAATTTGTCTTTAAAACTTATAAATAATTAAAAAAATAAAATTGATTTAAACCCATGGCAGTTTCCTCTGTAAAAATGGAAAAGTGTTGCAGCAGCCACACACCTATTTGGCCATGCTGTTAACAGGTAAAAGCAGCCTCAGCTTGCTCCATCTGAAGCCACACCCCCAACACTTTTCACCCTTCCCCCAGGGCTTAATCAGGAGAGGGGCAAAACATGTTGGATTCAGTTGGAGCGAGCTGAGGCGGTTTTTACCTGGCTGAACAGGTGTGCGGCTGCTGGAACACCTTTCTACAGCGTGTCTTGAGTCAGGAGGGACTCATTCCCAGCCTGCACCCATAAAGCGGTTTCCATCTTACAGGATTATGGTTGCCTATATTAGGAGGGTGATATGCCTATATTAGGAGGGCGATGTGCCTATATTAGAAGGGTGATGTGCCTATATTAGGAGGGTGATGTGCCTATATTAGGAGGGTGATGTGCCTATATTAGAAGGGTGATGTGCCTATATTAGGAGGGTGATGTGCCTATATTAGAAGGGTGATGTGCCTATATTAGAAGGGTGATGTGCCTATATTAGGAGGGTGATGTGCCTATATTAGAAGGGTGATGTGCCTATATTAGGAGGGTGATGTGCCTATATTAGAAGGGTGATAAATGTATCCATTTTAATGCTACACTACTGTCACCGGCATAATGTTCTAAATGTTAAAATAACTATATTATGCTTCAATTTATGTAATCTTCTTTTTATAATAGGACACACAAAGAGGGAATCCATTTGAAAAGACTGAGCTAGGCATGCACAGGCTTCCCGAGGACCGAAATTATTATTATTCAATAAAACATCTTTATGATTCCTCCATAGTTCTATGAATACATTTCCATATTCACCGGCCAAATTATACTAATCAGATTAGAATTGTGTTTAGATGACTTGTAATTAGTGCAGAGGTCTTATAATTGCTTATAATAATAAAAGTTGTAGAAAGGCTTTCTAATTTTTGTGACTGCCCGTCTGCTGGGACAGTTGAAGCTCAACTCCAAGCAAAATATAAAAACACAGAAATAGCTGCAGATGTATATTTATTGATCAAGACATACAAATAAAGTAAGCAGGACTTTATACAAAATTACAACTGCATTCATAAACACATTCTTTTGTTAGTACAAAGTATATACAGTGGAACCTTGGATTACGAGCATAATCCGTTCCAGGAGAATGCTTGTGATCCAAAGCACTCGCATATCAAAGCGAGTTTCCCCATAGAAGTCAATGGAAAGAAAGATAATTTGTTCCGCATTGACTTCTATTACATGCAATACTGCATGTGGCCAGATGTGAGGGGGGCGCCGGAGAGCCTCAGAAATACTTGGGGACAGCTCGGCTGAACTTGGAAAGCCTCGGAAAAGCTTGGAACGGAGTGTTTCCGAGTGTTTTCAAGTATTTCCGAGTGAATCCGTGTATTTCCAAACGGCTCTGAACTGTTCCGAGTGTTCCCAGCACCCCCCCACCTCTGGCCAAATGCTGTACTGCACACCCCATTAGCTTGAATTCTGCTCGTTTTGCGAGACAACACTCACAAACCGAGTCAGAATTTTAAAAAAAGTTGCTCGTTTTTCAAAACGCTCGTTAACCTTGTTACTCGTAAACCAAGGTTCTGTACATATAAACCGTTGTCATTAAAATATTTTGACTTTTTGAGAGTTGAGTACATAATATACCCTTGAGACATTGAGGTTGACTAACTAAAGGCAAATAGACTGTGCACTTTGCAAGGGCATTCGCTACATGGCTTAGTAAATGAGGGGAAGCTTCACTTTGCAAAGAATACCCAATCACATGCAAGGAAAATAATTAAAAGAAAATTTTTTTTGCTTGTACATGATTGGATGGTGAAAGTCAGCAGAGTTGTCCCTCACTTACTAAGCTCTGGAGCAAATGCTTATGCGGAGTGCAAATATACTCGCAAACTGCACAATCTATTTGCCTTTATTAAATCAACCCCATTGCCTTACATAAAATTATCCAACATTCATGCCTATAGAAAAGTTGTCTTGGCTGAAACGACAGGCGCTGCTATTGGACGCCTATCAGGAGGAGAGGACGGGAGATGAGGACGGCAGGAGACGCACGTCACCCGCTGCCCCACCAAGACAGGGTAAGTGCCAGGCAGACGGCGAGTGGGTGGGGGGCATTCAAGGGCCCCCTGGCAGCATTTAATGAGCACACTGGCAGCATTTTATGGGCACACTGGCAGGATATGATGAGCACACTGGCAGCATTTGATGGGCACACTGGCAGCATTTGGCACAGTGGCAGCATTTGATGGGCACAGTGGCAGCATTTGGCACAGTGGCTGCGTTTGATGGGCACAGTGGCAGCATTTGATGGCCCAGTAGCAGCGTGTGATGGCACAGTGGCAGCGTTTGGCACAGTGGCTGCAATTGATGGCACAGTGGCTGCATTTGAGGGCACAGTGCCAGCATTTTATGGGCACAGTGGCAGCGTTTGATGGCACAGTGGCAGCATTTGATGGGCACAGTGGCAGCATTTGATGGGCACAGTGGCAGCGTTTGGCACAGTGGCTGCGTTTGATGGGCACAGTGGCAGCATTTAATGGCACAGTGGCAGCGTTTGATGGCACAGTGGCAGCGTTTGGCACAGTGGCTGCAATTGATGGCACAGTGGCTGCATTTGAGGGCACAGTAGCAGCGTTTGATGGCACAGTGGCAGCGTTTGAGGGCACAGTGGCAGCGTTTGATGGCACAGTGACTGCGTTTGATGGCAGTGACTGCGTTTGATGGCAGTGACTGCATTTGATGGCACAGTGGCATAGTTTGATGGGCACAGTGGCATTGTTTGATGGCACAGTGACTGCGTTTGATGGCACAGTGACTGCGTTTGATGGGCACAGTGGCTGCAATTGATGATTTTTATTTTTTTTTATTTTGCGCCCCCCAAAAATGATGTGCACCAGCCGCCACTGCAGAAATGCAAATAAGGTATAACAGCTCCATCCATGGTTAGCATTGGATACACAATAACTCCTGCAAGTCGAGCGTTTGAATGCTTTAGTGTAATGAAATACATGTCTGCTGACTCCCAGGTAGGATCCCTTTTAGTCCAGTCTGTTAACATATATCCTAATCCTGTGCAGGAACGCGGTGGTGAAATGACACATTTATGAGATAATCAGAGTAAGCCCTTTCACTCCTCCATTCTACTTCAGTGAAATGCAAAGCAGTCTCATTAGAGGGACTCAAACTCCTGATAGTACAAGAGGGATACAAACACGGAGCAGAGACTTCTCACCGCCGTCCTGTCACCTTGAGGTTCCTTCTGATGAAGCACAGCAAATTAAATGAACTTTCTGTCAGAAAATATTTTCTTCCATCTTCTAGATCTGGTGACTCCTCTGCTGCTCTGCATTCCTGGGCTACATTTTTAAAAGCTAATTTCCATAGTTCTAGAGAGAAAATAAGGCCGTATTACAGAAGAGGCCGGGCCTAATGGGAAAAAAAATGAAAAATGAATTAAAGCCAATAATATTAATATTTACATCACCTCCCCAGTGTGTTAATATTAAAGTGGAATTAAACCCAAAAGAAAACATTTATTATATAACAGCTTACCAATTCTTAGATGTGATGGCTGCATTGGTTTTCTTTTTTAGGCTTCCTTTCCTTTTAATTTCACCTTTGATTCAGCCAGTACCGCTTTGATCTTTTATCTATAATTAAGATGTAATTTGGTAAAGTTGATCCCTCAATTCCCAATAGATAGTGAGCAGGAACCACCAGGAGAGTTTTAGGCAACAAAAACTAAAACTTTTAGGGCCTTTAGGAATATTACGTTTACCTTCAGCTCTGTACAGATTTAGTCATATCACTTACCTGTATTGAAGTACTGTAGGTCTCACATTGTGCAGGCTCCTGAATCCTGGAGAAATCTTCACTGCAGGGATGCCGGTCTTCTTCCTGCCTCTGAACTTCTGATGCTGCAATGTTTAAAGGAGGAGTATAACCAAAGCTACTGTAGGTCACAGGAGTTCTCCTGTAACCTGTTTTCAGCTGATAGTGGACTTTCCATTCCACTCCACTGGAGACGTCACTCAGCTGGTCCAGGCTCAGGAAAGATCCTGACCAGATGCCTCGAGATCCACCCACATGCCTGGGCTGGCACCTGACTCAGCCTCTCAGTGATCCGCTGAGAGTCTGACCAAGCCCTTCCCACCCCCCTCCACAGCCCAGAGCTCCAGTGAGCACCGGAGGGTAGGGCTGTCCCGATACCACTTTTTTAAGACAGAGTACAAGTACTCACCGGTACCGATTAACGATACTTTGTTTTAATGTCATGTGACAGTGGAACTAAAATGCAGCACTGATGAAGCGTGTCAGTAGTTTTTTAATTATTTTTTGCAATGGTTTTTTTTTTGTTATTTTTTTTTTGTTTGTTTTTGTTTTTTTGTTATTTTTTTTTTACAATGCTTTCTTTATTTATTTAAATTTTTTTTGGGAAGGGGGGTGGCAAGAGAGGGGGAGTGGATAGTGTCAGTATGTTCTTTATTTTATTTTTTTAATTATTTTTACAATTTAGCCTTTTCAATATTTATTTATTAGAGATGTGTGTGAAAATCTTGCGCTAATTATATGTGGAAATAGATGGTGTGGGTGAATAGCTGCGCTATCCTGCAAACTGGGAGCTGCCAACACAACAATCTGACGAATTGTGAACTAGATAAAAAATGTGAAAAAGTGTGGCGCTAAAATGCAACATGTGAGAACATTCTAAGTGGGCACGCACATGAAAATCGAGACCACTGTTTGAGTGTTCAAAAAATTAATATATATAAAAAACAAGGACAACAGTCCTTCATGCACGCCGTGAAAAAACGTGTAAAATGTGGACAAGTTTCAACAAGTGCACATAAAGAGTGTGGAAGGAATCAATCATGAGAAATGTGTACAATGTGAAACAATAATAACTGTTCCCCTGTAGTGCACAAGTCTCCAAAAGGAAGGAACTAGTGTTGAAAATGGATCATATATACTATTCATAGATCCACAGGAAGTTTATATGAAAAGTGCACTAGTGAAATCAAAAACTAGACATTCTATACAGATGAAAATAAACGGAATCACAAAAATGAGAGTGTCATTGCTAACTCACAGGACAATGCAAACAACCAGAACATAATTGGTATATGATGGATGAATGGTAATGCAATATATGTATCTACTGTGATAGCTGGTGATAAATATGTTACCATAAATTGGTTATCTGTGCGTTAGGGCATAGAATAGCATCATACACAACAGTGAAAACATAAATAAAATAATACCAAACAAGACTGGAGAAAGTCTGGAATCATGTAAGTAAAATCAATGGATGCTCTTATTAAAATAACACGCTGTAAAGGACAAAAAGAGAATGTCTCTTGGAAACTATTCAAAACGCCAATAAAGCCATATGATAGTGTCCACAGCATAAATAGTTGTATCACAGAATTGCTTGGAAACTGGGTCCTCTAGATGTCGGATTCAGTTGCAAACAAAGAAGTATGGAAAATAGATTGGGTACGCTTACCGCATCCGGTGGACCTCCTCACCGATAGTGAGGGGTCAAACGAGCTTGAAATTTGTAAGGCTTAAGCCTCTACAAATTAGGTGTATGTAGTGGAGTCTCCTCAGCAGTTGTCACTCACCGACCATCCATAGATCGACGGGAACCAAAGGAAGGGGTCTCACCAAAGCTCATGGATCATCACACCAGATAGAAGTATGTGGATAAAGAAAACAGAGAGGGCCTCCTCATAGTGTAAAAAAGGTCCAGGTATGGACTCGATTTATTACTTAAAAGTTTGCGTTCAGCTTTCCAGAATAAATTTTCGATAAAAAATATTTAAAAGCAAAACAAAAAAGATATATGAAAACGCACTGATAATAGTAGTTTGCAAGGTTCTCCCGACGCGTTTCGTCTTAAACAGACTTCAACTGGGGCTCAATGCAAACAACAGATCAGTGCACTTATATACAGGTACTAAATATCACTAATGAGACTCATTGGGAACAGCCCAACTTGTGGTGTGGTCACACGGTGAGTTAATCTCGTTTGGGTTGGTTGAAAAACAACCAATGGCCAATGGGTTCATTTGGGGCAATTTAGACCATGAACTTAATCAACCAATCTACAGTGTCCTAATCCAGTAAGCCACCCAATGATGGCCAGGAGTATTAGACCGGGTGTGTGGGGAAAGAAGAGTAATGTGGATAGGTCATGTTCAGACCAGATGAAAACAGACTTACCAATCAGTGATGGTGCTTTCTGGCGCCAAAAATACCGCCAAGTTGATTGGATGAATGGTTCAAAAAGGGCATGTAACATGTAGCCAGTGAAAAACGTAATCATTGATGTTTATAGATGTATAACAACCTGTAAGGTGTGCCATAAAAATCACCAGCCAATATGCCGCAAATACTGTGGTGCGGCAGCGTCTGAGTACAAACATAACCGCAATATCTCTTCCGGATCTTAACATGGCCAATCCATGCGCTGGATCTAGTCATGTGACAAAAACAAAGTCACATGAGCGGAACAGACCGATCAGAGAGACTGTTAGCCAATCAGTGCACAAAACAAGATCACGTGACTATGGAGAGAGTCACATGAGCGGGCGAATCTGACGTAATATGACGAGTGTCTGTGGTGTACACCCACAGTACGCTCATCACGCAGCGCTCAGCCAGCGGTCATGTGGCGGCGCCACAGCCAATCAGAGGACACAAAACAAAAATGGGAAAGCATGTCTCTGTGAGCATAATTGTCAGAAATGCGCACAGAGACATGTCCGGCGCGCATGTGCCAGACTAGGAGGAGTGAAGGGAAAAAAAAATCATCGCATGATGGTGCCTGTAGGCTCCCCCTAATGGATATAAGTGAAAGTGCAACTGTAGAGCTATATAAATGAGGAATGAGGGTAATAATAGTACCAAGAAAAAAATCCAAAAAAAACTAAAATACATCATGAAAAATGAACCGCAGTCTGGCTGTTCACAGTGGGTCTCTCACATTGTCTACAATTATGGCAGTATAAAATTGAAAACACTATATGCTAAGTATTCGAGCTGTCTTATAACACCACTGAGAGTAACAGGGATGGTGTCATTGTACAGTAATCACAACATTGTCCATTGTATCAGCACCAAAGGAACTGAGCATATTTCCCAAGTCATTACAACTGCCATAAACTAATCAAACCGTAGGTTGTGGGGACAAATTCAATGTCACTGGACAGTAATTCATGATGATCTACGTTTAATAAACTGAATACAAATATTCAAAATGAAAATGAAAATAAAAATAAAAATGAAGTTACATAATGAGAAAGAGAACTAAAAAACAAAAAAAGAATATGATGTGTATATGCATGGTCTTGCTGGATCAGACCATACATAATCACCTTCTGACAGTTAGGCTAAGGGGAAAAATGCCTATATGGAACTTATTATTATGGGTCTGCATTAAGAACGGTTGATGAATGCGTTAATGTCCCACTCGATATTGAGGCCGAATGGGACATAACACTTCATCTGGTGGATCCAGAATGTTTCAAGTTTAGATACTCCACGTATATTGGATTCGCCCCTCCAATGAGAAACAAACTTATCTATAACTTGAAACGTCGAACCAGCAGGGTTCTTACTGTGATGGAGTAAGAAGTGTTTGGGTACACTGTGGTTCGTCCGGCCAGCCCTAATGGCCGCGATATGTTCATTAACTCTAATCGCAAATGTGCGGATGGTGCGCCCAATATATTGTTTGCCACAAGGGCAAGTGATGAGATAGACAATAAATTTCGTATGGCAGGTGGCAAAACTCTTCATTTTGTATTCTCTGCCTGTATAAGTAGATTTGAAAGTGTCGCGTTTTCTCTGGAAGGAATTATTTATACAGACGTTACACTTGCGACATGGAAAAAATCCCTTCATATCGTGAAAAAAGGTTGGTCTGTGGGGTGGATCTATGATGTTAGGTGCGATCCTGCCTCTCAATGATGGGGCACCTCTATAGATAACTCCCCCTCGTTCGGGGAGAATAGGGTTGAGAACGTGATCGTTCCTCAATACTTCCCAATGTTTGAGTATAATATTTTTAATTTGCCTGTGTTGAACAGAAAAATCTGTAAGGAATGACCATCTGTGTTTGTTATCTTTAGTTGTAATAGGTTTTTCTGTTAGTAAGGTGTTACGGTCTATTTTAGACACCTTTTGGATTTCATCTTCAATGTGGGCAAGTTCGTAGCCTCTGTCTAAGAGCAGAAACTCTTAAAGGAAGATTCTTAGACAGAGGCTACGAACTTGCCCACATTGAAGATGAAATCCAAAAGGTGTCTAAAATAGACCGTAACACCTTACTAACAGAAAAACCTATTACAACTAAAGATAACAAACACAGATGGTCATTCCTTACAGATTTTTCTGTTCAACACAGGCAAATTAAAAATATTATACTCAAACATTGGGAAGTATTGAGGAACGATCACGTTCTCAACCCTATTCTCCCCGAACGAGGGGGAGTTATCTATAGAGGTGCCCCATCATTGAGAGGCAGGATCGCACCTAACATCATAGATCCACCCCACAGACCAACCTTTTTTCACGATATGAAGGGATTTTTTCCATGTCGCAAGTGTAACGTCTGTATAAATAATTCCTTCCAGAGAAAACGCGACACTTTCAAATCTACTTATACAGGCAGAGAATACAAAATGAAGAGTTTTGCCACCTGCCATACGAAATTTATTGTCTATCTCATCACTTGCCCTTGTGGCAAACAATATATTGGGCGCACCATCCGCACATTTGCGATTAGAGTTAATGAACATATCGCGGCCATTAGGGCTGGCCGGACGAACCACAGTGTACCCAAACACTTCTTACTCCATCACAGTAAGAACCCTGCTGGTTCGACGTTTCAAGTTATAGATAAGTTTGTTTCTCATTGGAGGGGCGAATCCAATATACGTGGAGTATCTAAACTTGAAACATTCTGGATCCACCAGATGAAGTGTTATGTCCCATTCGGCCTCAATATCGAGTGGGACATTAACGCATTCATCAACCGTTCTTAATGCAGACCCATAATAATAAGTTCCATATAGGCATTTTTCCCCTTAGCCTAACTGTCAGAAGGTGATTATGTATGGTCTGATCCAGCAAGACCATGCATATACACATCATATTCTTTTTTTGTTTTTTAGTTCTCTTTCTCATTATGTAACTTCATTTTTATTTTTATTTTCATTTTCATTTTGAATATTTGTATTCAGTTTATTAAACGTAGATCATCATGAATTACTGTCCAGTGACATTGAATTTGTCCCCACAACCTACGGTTTGATTAGTTTATGGCAGTTGTAATGACTTGGGAAATATGCTCAGTTCCTTTGGTGCTGATACAATGGACAATGTTGTGATTACTGTACAATGACACCATCCCTGTTACTCTCAGTGGTGTTATAAGACAGCTCGAATACTTAGCATATAGTGTTTTCAATTTTATACTGCCATAATTGTAGACAATGTGAGAGACCCACTGTGAACAGCCAGACTGCGGTTCATTTTTCATGATGTATTTTAGTTTTTTTGGATTTTTTTCTTGGTACTATTATTACCCTCATTCCTCATTTATATAGCTCTACAGTTGCACTTTCACTTATATCCATTAGGGGGAGCCTACAGGCACCATCATGCGATGATTTTTTTTTCCCTTCACTCCTCCTAGTCTGGCACATGCGCGCCGGACATGTCTCTGTGCGCATTTCTGACAATTATGCTCACAGAGACATGCTTTCCCATTTTTGTTTTGTGTCCTCTGATTGGCTGTGGCGCCGCCACATGACCGCTGGCTGAGCGCTGCGTGATGAGCGTACTGTGGGTGTACACCACAGACACTCGTCATATTACGTCAGATTCGCCCGCTCATGTGACTCTCTCCATAGTCACGTGATCTTGTTTTGTGCACTGATTGGCTAACAGTCTCTCTGATCGGTCTGTTCCGCTCATGTGACTTTGTTTTTGTCACATGACTAGATCCAGCGCATGGATTGGCCATGTTAAGATCCGGAAGAGATATTGCGGTTATGTTTGTACTCAGACGCTGCCGCACCACAGTATTTGCGGCATATTGGCTGGTGATTTTTATGGCACACCTTACAGGTTGTTATACATCTATAAACATCAATGATTACGTTTTTCACTGGCTACATGTTACATGCCCTTTTTGAACCATTCATCCAATCAACTTGGCGGTATTTTTGGCGCCAGAAAGCACCATCACTGATTGGTAAGTCTGTTTTCATCTGGTCTGAACATGACCTATCCACATTACTCTTCTTTCCCCACACACCCGGTCTAATACTCCTGGCCATCATTGGGTGGCTTACTGGATTAGGACACTGTAGATTGGTTGATTAAGTTCATGGTCTAAATTGCCCCAAATGAACCCATTGGCCATTGGTTGTTTTTCAACCAACCCAAACGAGATTAACTCACCGTGTGACCACACCACAAGTTGGGCTGTTCCCAATGAGTCTCATTAGTGATATTTAGTACCTGTATATAAGTGCACTGATCTGTTGTTTGCATTGAGCCCCAGTTGAAGTCTGTTTAAGACGAAACGCGTCGGGAGAACCTTGCAAACTACTATTATCAGTGCGTTTTCATATATCTTTTTTGTTTTGCTTTTAAATATTTTTTATCGAAAATTTATTCTGGAAAGCTGAACGCAAACTTTTAAGTAATAAATCGAGTCCATACCTGGACCTTTTTTACACTATGAGGAGGCCCTCTCTGTTTTCTTTATCCACATACTTCTATCTGGTGTGATGATCCATGAGCTTTGGTGAGACCCCTTCCTTTGGTTCCCGTCGATCTATGGATGGTCGGTGAGTGACAACTGCTGAGGAGACTCCACTACATACACCTAATTTGTAGAGGCTTAAGCCTTACAAATTTCAAGCTCGTTTGACCCCTCACTATCGGTGAGGAGGTCCACCGGATGCGGTAAGCGTACCCAATCTATTTTCCATACTTCTTTGTTTGCAACTGAATCCGACATCTAGAGGACCCAGTTTCCAAGCAATTCTGTGATACAACTATTTATGCTGTGGACACTATCATATGGCTTTATTGGCGTTTTGAATAGTTTCCAAGAGACATTCTCTTTTTGTCCTTTACAGCGTGTTATTTTAATAAGAGCATCCATTGATTTTACTTACATGATTCCAGACTTTCTCCAGTCTTGTTTGGTATTATTTTATTTATGTTTTCACTGTTGTGTATGATGCTATTTCTATGCCCTAACGCACAGATAACCAATTTATGGTAACATATTTATCACCAGCTATCACAGTAGATACATATATTGCATTACCATTCATCCATCATATACCAATTATGTTCTGGTTGTTTGCATTGTCCTGTGAGTTAGCAATGACACTCTCATTTTTGTGATTCCGTTTATTTTCATCTGTATAGAATGTCTAGTTTTTGATTTCACTAGTGCACTTTTCATATAAACTTCCTGTGGATCTATGAATAGTATATATGATCCATTTTCAACACTAGTTCCTTCCTTTTGGAGACTTGTGCACTACAGGGGAACAGTTATTATTGTTTCACATTGTACACATTTCTCATGATTGATTCCTTCCACACTCTTTATGTGCACTTGTTGAAACTTGTCCACATTTTACACGTTTTTTCACGGCGTGCATGAAGGACTGTTGTCCTTGTTTTTTATATATATTAATTTTTTGAACACTCAAACAGTGGTCTCGATTTTCATGTGCGTGCCCACTTAGAATGTTCTCACATGTTGCATTTTAGCGCCACACTTTTTCACATTTTTTAGCTAATTATATGTGTACAAGTACTGGCCGGTACCTATTACCGATACTTATTTTTAATGTCATGTGACAATGGCACTAAAATGCAGCACTGATAAAGCGTGTCAGTCGTTTTTTTAATTATTTTTTGCAATTTTTTTTTTTTTTGTTATTGCATCAATTGCCATCAATTACCATTTTATTCCCTAGGGTCTCTGCTAAAATATATATAATGTTTGGGGGTTCCATGTAATTTTCTAGCAAAAAATATTGATTTTAACTTAAAGTGGTGTCCCCCCCCCACCAAAAAAGATGACTAAAATTCCTAAAAAAATAAATAAATAAATAAACATTTGGAAAATAATTATGTAACTCACCTCTAAATGCTTGTTGCTAGGGGGTCCCTCAAAGTCTGCCTCCTTCAGTGCCCAGGCCAAGTGACATCACTTCCCCTCGGCACAGGAAGGGCTCCCTCCCTCCTGTCAGTCATCTGGGACACATGACAGGTCCCAGATGACTGCGTGGCCAATCACATCGCGTGGCGCCGCTCACCTGTGAAGCCACAGCCGGGTGCCCACAGTAAGAATTCCAGCGCCGCCGGGGATTGAGCGGGGCTTCGTTCCCCCGCATCGCTGGACCCCGGGACAGGTAAGTGTCTTATTAAAAGTCAGCAGCTGCAGTATTTTTTTTTCTGGCACACTCCTCTTTAGGACACAAGTGTCAGAAAAAGATTTGGAGTTTAAGTGGTTAAACTTCCTGCATTTAGACACAGAAGTTTGATCTAAGAAGGAAGCTAGTTACAATGTTTCATGTTACAAACTTGGCACAGAAGTTTATCCCTTTGATCTAAGAAGGAAGCATTAGTTACAATGTTTCCTGTTAACTTGGCAGACTGCCCGGATATTTTCTTTTGACAGCTGAGTGAAGTCTCTCCAGTGGTTATATGAAAGAATCAGCAAACTCTGCATTGGAGATCGTCAGGGGGGTTAAATCGAGATCAAGATTTTTTAACAATTAATTGTGCAGCTCTATATATATATATATATATATATATATATTTGTCTTATATTTTGCTGTCTTGCCATTCATTTATTTCTGAGGCTCTTTCTTTTGTTATTATTTATTACAGCGAAACACGGGGGAACGCAGTTCTGGCACCTCCAGCATTGAATGTATGTAATGGCAAGGGGTGCTGGGAAATGCTAGAGGATCTCCTGATTCTAGCTGCTGTGGGATCCATTGTTGCTGGAAGGGGTCTATAGTTGAGAGGGTCCGTTGTTGCTGGTGGGGGAATCTATTGTTGCTGGGGGGATCTACTGTTGAGTGAGGGGACTATTGTTGCTGGTTGCTGAAGGGTCTATTGATGTTGGCTGCTAGGAAATATATTTTTGCTTGAGGAGATATATCGTTGCTGTAGTGGATCTAGTTCCTTTGTGGGGGCATCTATTGTTGGTGGTGGGGGGGGGGGGGGGGGTGCCTGTTATTGCTGGAGGTATCTACTTTACTGTTTTTCTTGTTATAATTAACAAATTCCATACAAATTATTTAGCACAAAAAAGATACTTGGTTCTGTATTCTCTAAAGGCAGTGGTACTGGTTGGTGGCTAGGGGGTGGTATAACGGGATAGGCTCAGAGGTGGGTAGGGGGCAGAGACAAAGGGTTACTCGAAAGGGGGGAGTACCTGCGCCTATCCTCTGGCGAGATTACTATGCCTATGAAAACTATCCTGCCTGTTTTAACACCATAAATGCTGTCGATTTTTGCTGCAGTTGTGACATCTTTACCCCCGGAAGATTTTACCCCCTTCCTGGCCAGAGCACTTTTTGCGATTCGGCACTGCGTCGCGTTAGCTGACAATTGCACGGTCGCATGACGTTGTACATAAACAAACTTGACGTCCTTTTTTCCCCACAAATAGAGCTTTCTTTTGGTGGTATTTGATCACCTCTGCGGTTTTTATTTTTTGCACTATAAACGACAATTTTGAAAAAAAAACACACAATATTTTGTACTTTTTACTATAATGAATATTCCCATATTTTTTTTTCCTTGTCAAAAGATTTTTATTAAGTTCAAAGTAAAAAGCTTAACATACATGTTAATAGATACATGTTAACATAAGGAATGAAGCTCAATTATTACAGAAGTAGATAAGAATATAAAACATAAAATAAAATATGATAAATAAATAAGGATACTTGAAGTAGAGATTTTAGAACCAATACATTTTATCAAAAGGTATCCCTCTATTTCTACCATGTTAGTTTCCAATGTAATGCGGATGAGATACATCATTAGTAACAATGAGCTTCAAGAATCAATGAGGGGGATGGGAGAGGAAGGAAAGGAAATAGCGAAAGAAAAGGAAGAAGAAAAGAGAGGGGGAAAGAATTTTTACTGGATTGATCCGAGAGCCAGTGTGGGGATTAGTAAGGTTTGAGTTCCATCAAATGTAATCAACTACCATGGCAGGAGTACTGACTTATCAAAGGATGAAGGTGCGAAAAAATTAACCCATGGGCGCCACATATTTTCAAATTTTGGAATTTGATTAAGTTCTATGGCAGCCATTTTAGAGTGAATCATGAAGTTGTTCATTCTATGTTTTGACTCAGCTACCACCAAAGAAGGAGATTTCCATGCTTTCGCCAGAGTTTGCTTTGCAGCTGTAAGGAGCCGGACAAAAAGCTTAAACTGTATATGTGTCAGGTATACTGGTTTAAGATAAAGTAATGCTGTAGTAGGGTCTGGTTGCATTGGTATTTTGAATAGTTTGGATGCAATTAAAAATATTTCCTTCCAGAAGGTTTGAGCTATAGGACAGGCCCACCAGATGTGCATTTGTGTACCCAAGTCCGAACAGCCGCGAAAGCAAAGGGCTGAACAGGATGAAGAGTATTTAGCAACTCTGGAAGGTACAAGGTACCATCGGGTCAAAACTTTATAATTGGTTTCAACCGCTAAAACGTTAGGAGAGGATGTTTTAGTAGCCAACCAGATATCTGACCATTCTGTAGCAGTTATTGTACGCCCAAGGTCCTCCTCCCATTTCTGAGCATAAGAAGGTTTGTCCGAGTTGGGTGCAGTTAGTAACTGAGAGTAAAGAGAGGAAATTAGATTCTTGGCATGTGGGTCCTTTTTACATGTGGCTTCAAACTTTGTGAGTTGATCAAGTGGTGTGTCTGTATTTGTATAAGGTGTGAAAATTTTTTTAATCTGAAGGTATCGGAATATTTCCGAGGGAGGTAACCCAAAAGTCTCTTGGAGATCTTGAAAAGGAATAATGTTGGAGGACGTAACGAAGTTATGTAATCTTAAAGCATCTAGAGAAGCCCAGACTTTGAATGACTTGGGGAAGACCCATGCTGGGTAAAAAGCTGGATTTTTAAGGAAGGAGAGGAGAGGATTGTGTGGCGATAGTAATTTGTGTTTGGTTTTAAGCCTATCCCAAAGGGATAAGAAGTGTTTAGTAATAGGGTTATGTAGACCAATGCGATCTTTAGGATGAAGCCATAGAAGGTTTGAGACGGATAAGGGATCACATTCAGTTGCTTCTATTGACACCCACAGAGGGGTTTCTTGTGTTGCATGATATTTTGGTAAGCTTGCAATATGGGCCACTTTGTAATATAACGCACAGTTGGGAAAACCCAAGCCACCAGAAGGCTTAGGAAGACATAATGTTTGGGAAGGGATTCGAGGTTTGGAAGATCCCCATACAAATGTCATTACCCTTTTCTGAATTAGTCTAAGAAAGTATGCTGGGATTGGGATCGGCAGGACTCTGAACAAATATAGTAATTTAGGTAAAATTGTCATTTTTATAGTATTAATTCTACCTAGCCAAGATAATGGAAGGTGAGACCATTGTTTCATTAAATCAGTCACTCTTCTCAGAGTAGATGGGTAATTGGCTGAAAAGAGATCTGAGATAGAAGCTGTTAGATTGATACCAAGATATGGGATTGTTTTTTCCGCCCAGGTAAAAGGAAGTGCTGATTTTACCATGTCTTTTTCTCTGTCAGGAAGGGATATATTCAGTGCTAAACATTTTTTGGGGTTAATTGTTAATCCGGATATATTGGCAAACCTATTAAGGATAGGTAATAGATTGGGACCAGAGACTTGGGGAGATGATAAGAATAGTAAAATATCGTCCGCAAACAAGCAGAGTTTGTGATGGAAGCCTCCTAGTTCTATTCCGGTTACCCATATTTTTTTTTTAAAAAAAAGCAAATTTTTCTCAGTTTAGGTTGATACGTATTCTTCTACATATTTTTTGGTAATAAAAATTGCAATAAATGTATATTGATTGGTTTGCGCAAAAGTTATAGCGTCTACAAAATAGGGGTTAGATTTATAGTATTTATTTATTTTTTTACTAGTAATGGCGGCGATCTGCGATTTTTATCATGACTGTGACATTATGGCAGATACATCGGACAATTTTGACACATTTTTGGGACCATTGGCATTAATACAGCGATCAGTGCTAAAAAAATGCACTGATTACTGTAAAAATGTCACTGCAAGTGAAGGGGTTAACACTAGGGGGCGATCAAAGGGTTAACTGTGTTCCCTAGTGTGTGTTCTAACTGAAGGGGGGAGGGGACTGACTAGGGGAGATGACAGATTGCTGTTCTGTATGAACAGACGATCTGTCACTTCTCCCCTCAGAGAACCAGGATCTCTGTGTTTACACACAGAGATCCCAGTTCTTGTCGTGTTATGAGCAATCGCGTGAGCCCGGCGGTTATAGAGATCGCTGGGCACTCGCATCGGCTCCGGGGGCGAGCTGTGGGCGCGCGCATGCCCCTAGTGGCCACCAGAGGGAGCGACGTAACATAATGGGGATCCGCGCAGGCTGGTTGGCAAGCGGTTAACACCCATGTCCACTTTCCTTGCAGCTTAGAGGGGGGCAGTAATAATCCATTGGCAGCCCGTAGTGGGTGGAGCTTGTTTGGTCCCTCCCACACCTTTGCTCTCAGCACAGGCTATGTGCAGCACAGTAATGATGTCACCACCACGATTACAGGGTAATATCTTGGTATGTGTGTGCATTTGGTGCAACCAAAGGTAATTCCCATCGTTTATAGCTAATGAGGACTATATTTAAAAGAAAGTCTTTGTACCTGGAGTTCAGCTCTAATGCCAGGAAAAAAAATCAATACTTTTTAAAAGACGTTTATTCAGACAGCCTCAATCGGTGTGCTTTTTTTTTTTTTTTAATAGAATGTCTTTTACATTCTGGAGGGCTGATGACAATATTTCTTTTCAAATCCGACACC
The DNA here is from genome assembly GCA_028564925.1 of Lithobates sylvaticus. Classification (NCBI taxonomy): domain Eukaryota; kingdom Metazoa; phylum Chordata; class Amphibia; order Anura; family Ranidae; genus Lithobates; species Lithobates sylvaticus. Next base: position 480,109,719 of record CM053030.1, read on the forward strand.
CAAGAAATCTCACAGAGCGTAATTTGTAAAAGCAGAGTTTTATGCTGCTCTGTTATAGAAAATGAAACGCATGTGATGCATGATGGATATGCTCTTTTTTAACAAAGGTGTGCCCGGGCATTTCATCATTGCTTAAGGAACATTTACTTATTGCATCAGCATTTACAGACCTATTTTAAAACTGATCTCCATGCAAATAAAAAAATCAGTTCTGACGTGTACAGTGCCTTGAAAAAGTATTCATACCCCTTGAAATTTTCCACATTTTTCATGTTACAACCAAAAACGTAAATGTGTTTTATTGGGATTTTATGTGATAGACCAACATAAAGTGGCACATAATTGTGTAGTGGAAAGAAAATGATAAATGGTTTTCAAACGTTTTTACAAATAAATATGTGAAAAGTGTGTCGTACATTTGTATTCAGCCCCTCTGAGTCAATACTTTGTAGCACCACCTTTCACTGCAATTACAGCTGCAAGTCTTTTCGGGGATGTCTCTACCAGCTTTGCACATCTAGAGAGTGACATTTTTGCCCATTCTTCTTTGCAAAACAGCTCAGTGAGATTGGATGGAGAGCGTCTGTGAACAGCAATTTTCAAGTCTTGCCACAGATTCTCAATTAGATTTAGGTCTGGACTTTGACTGGGCCATTCTAACACATGAATATAGGTGTGCACAGGGGTGTGCCGGGTGTGCCTGGGCACACCCTAATCACCCTGTGCACCAGGTCAATTTATTAGGCAGTACAGCCTATTTTTTACTTTTTGCTATAATAAATATCCCCCAAAAATATATAAAAAAGCAAATTTTTTCCTCAGTTTATGCCGATATGTATTCTTCTACATATTTTTGCATACATTGATTGGTTTGCGCAAAAGTAATAGCTTCTACAAAATAGGGGCTAGTTTTATGGCATTTTTATTATAATTTTATTTTTTTAAGTAGTAATGGCGGCGATCTGTGATTTTTATCGTGACTGCGACATTATGGCGGACACATTGGACACTGTTGACACTATTTTGGGACCATTGTCATTTATACAGCGATCAGTGCTAAAAAAAAATGCACTGATTACTGAATTATGTGGAGGCTTCTCTTTTCTCTTTTGAACCCTGCATAAACATTGCTATCTGGAGGGGATATATTTTGGAGTGCCGTGCCTGGAACCATCAAGGGTCTGGAATTGTGTCCACTTCCACTGGTCTCCTGGAGTTCATTCCGGTCTCTGGAGGAGGGGATTGAATGGCCGTACATCGCCGGCTCTATGATTGATTGATGCACCGCCGTATGGTGAGTTGGGTTCACTATCTTGGGTAAGAGTACCTTTTTCTCTCCCCCATTCCTGGAAGGTGAAGGCACTCCTGGGTGTTTTTATTCATTCATCACGGCACGTACCTCTATTGAATATTTGTAGCAGCAGTGTCCGTTTCCCCATATATTACGGCTTAACGCATGGACTATCACGTTTGTAGTTTTAATCTACATTGAAATTAATATAATTTTCGTTTTGTCCATGCATTTTTTTGATTACTGAGGGTCAATATTTGTACAGAATATGTGATTGTCTAAAGTACCACATCTGCTGGAACAGCTATACATGACATTTTTGTTGTTTGTTCTTGGATTTTGTTGAGCACTTGCATATGATATGGTTGATGTTCAATTTCTATGTTGGTTTGAATATTTACACATGATATTGTGATTTTTAGTTCAGCCACTTATATCACTTCATATTTTTACTAGCTATTACTAGTGTTTTGCAACTTTGCGTGACTCATATCGCATCAGGTTTGCTACACTCGAGCATTGCGCAACATTTACACGTTGTGCTGTTTATCACATGGCAGCATTTTTTCACATGAGTAGTTTCACAATTTTCTGTTGTTCATAATAAATTATATATATATTATATATATATATATATATATATATATATATATATATATAGCACTGACCCACGAAGGTGCTTGTTGACCTTACCGTTACCTCGCTTTTTCACTGTGTCCATCTTAGGGGTCCCGTTGTAGAGTTGGTTAAGGAATATTGGCTCCGACACTTAGTTAATTTTCCAAAGCTTTATTGAAAAAACATCAATTTTACAATAGAGGGTTAAGGGGGATTCAGGTACCTTGTAATTTGTGGGTTAGAGGTATTGCCTTGATCCAGAGGACAAACAACTTCCACAGACTGGATCCAGCAACCACCGGATAGGCCTCTCTCCTGACCTAGCAGCCGATGGGATGCTCGGTCAAAGTCTCTGCCACAGACTTGTTAATTTAGCGGAAACGTTATGCAATCCTCTGCCACAGGAAGGCACAACCAGCATCTTGTTGCAAAATTAAAGAACTGTCACACAGTACCAGTTTCTTTCAGCCGACCCAGCGGTACTGTGTGGTAGGTGACCCAGGACGCGTCCTCCTACTGAGTCTCCAGGCTCTTACAGAGATACCAGCCTTGTTGCTCGGTTCTCTCCTGGAGAAGTCCTCCCCTGGGTCCTCCAGTTGCGTGGCTTCTCTCCGCAGGCAAGACAGCACAAGACCACCCCTAGATCAGTAGGCCCCAAGACTTCTGAGCCTACCCTTCAGTTGTGAAGCCTCGAGCCAGCCGGCCCGAGACATAGAGTAAAGCAGCACACAGTTCAGAAAACTTTTGTGTGACCGCGTGTATGCAAGCCAAGCTTGAGCGGAATTCCGTCTGAAAAAACATCCAAGATTTTTCCGACGGAAAATCCGCTCCTGTGTACGGGGCATTACAGGGCAGCTGGTCCTAGTGAGGGATGTGGATGATGCTCCAGGCAGTGAGAAGGTATGGGGCTCACTATAAAGGTTACAGCAGGTTGGAGCTCAATGTATTTCCATTTCCATTGTCCTCTGCTGCAGCTGATGTGACTGTCCCAGGGAGAGAACAGCACAAATGTGACCTTTTATTGTGACGCAGCTTGGATATAATTCATGTAATACTCCTGTGATTAGCAGCCCTGAAGGTTATTTCTCTTCTTCATCATCCTACCTGACTGCCTGGGCATATTTGTACAGGAGGAAACAGAGTGCTTTATACATCTGTTTTATGGATTTGTGTTAGAGTAGAACACACAGTGCAGCAAGAAGGAAATGCCAATCTTAACCACTTCAGCCCCGGAAGATTTTACCCCCTTCCTGACCAGAGCACCTATTGCGATTGGGCACTGCGTTGCTTTAATTGACAATTGCGCGGACCTGTGACATTGCACCCAAACAAAATTGACGTCCTTTTTTTCCCACAAATAGAGCTTTCCTTTGGTGGTATTTGATCACCTCTGCCTTTTTAATTTTTTGCCCAATAAACAAAAAAAGAGCGACAATTTTGAAGAAAAAGCTATTTTTTTGACTTTTTGCTATAATAAATATCCCCAAAAAACTATTTTTTTTCCTCAGTTTAGGCTGATACGTATTCTTCTACACATTTTTGGTAAAAAAAAATCGCAATAAGCGTCTATTGATTGGTTTGCGCAAAAGTTATAGCGTCTACAAAATAGGGGATAGTTTTATGGCATTTTTATTATTATTATTTTTATTAGTAATGGTGGCGAGCTGTGATTTTTATCGTGACTGGTGGACACATCGGACACTTTTTGACACCATTTTGGGGGTTATTTACAAAAAGGCAAAACCAGTTTGCACTACAAGTGCAGTCGCTGTAGATCTGAGAGGAAGCACTGCTGATTTTATCATCCAATCATGTACAAGCTAAAATGCATTTTTTTTTATTTTCCTTGCATGTCCCCCATAGATCTACAGCAACTGCACTTCCAAGTGCACTTGTAGTGCAAAGTGACTTTGCCTTTGGTGCACCCACTGGCAGGGAAGGGGTTAACACTAGGGGGCGATCAAAGGGTTAAATGTGTTACCTGACTGTGTATTCGAATTGTGGGAGGATGGGACTGTCTAGGAGGAGAGAGAGAGATCGGTGTTCATACTTAGTATGAACACATGATCTGTCTCCTCTCCCCTGAGAGAACCGGGATCTGTGTGTTTACACACACAGATCCCTGGTACAGGTACCTGTGCCTGTGATCGGGAGCTATGATCAGTGATGTGCCACATGTAGCCACGCCCCCTAACAGTTAGAATCACTCCCCAGGACACACTTAACCCCTTCCTAGCCACCTAGTGGTTAACCCCTTCACTGCAAGTGTAATTTTTATAGTAATCATTGCAATTTTATAGCACTGATCGCTGTAAAAATGACAATGGTCCCAAAAATGTGTCAAAAATGTCTGATGTGTCCGCCATAATGTCGCAGTCACAATAAAAATCACTGATCGCCGCCATTACTAGTAAAAAATGTATTATTAATAAAAATGCCATGAAACTATCCCCTATTTTGTAGACGCTATAACTTTTGCGCAAACCAATCAATAAACGCTTATTGCGATTTTTTTACCAAAACTATGTAGAAAAATACGTATCGGCCTAAAAACATGTTTTTTTTCAAAATTGTATTTTTGTTTATAGCGCAGAAAATAAAAAGGTGATCAAATACCACCAAAATAAAGCTCTATTTGTGGGAAAAAAGGACGTCAACTTTGTTTGGCAGCCACATGGTACGACCGCAATTGTCAATTAAAGTGACGCAGTGCCGAATCGCAAAATGTGCTCTGGTCTTTGGCCAGCCAAATGGTTAACTGCAGCAGAAAAAAAATCAGGTCTCCTGCCCTGCTAGATGGGGTTGTATTGTGTAGCAGAGCTGTGTAAATTGCTGGACTGGGTGGACAGGAATACAAATCAGTTCAAAACTGTTTTTATATACAGTATGTAAGTGATCTGTGTGTTTATGCCTGATGTTCAGCTTTAAATATAATATAGAATAAAATAATATAATATAAAATAAAATAAAATAATATAAATAAAATAATATAAAATAATATAATATAATATAAAATGAAATAATATAAAATAATATATTATAAAATAATATAATATAAAATAAAATAATATAATATAAAATAATATAATATAAAATAAAATAATATAATATAAAATAAAATAAAATAATATAATATAATTAAACTCCAAATGCTTATTCAGCTGTGGATATGGGAACACATGCGGAGGCGGGGCCCAGCCATCACACCATTTAGCTTGTTCTCATCGTCTGACACATGTATGGGAGGGAGGGAGCCATAGTGCCATTTTCAAACAGGATGTTGGCACGAGTAGAACCATTGCTGATTGGAAACGTACCAGACGCACAATCTCTACTCTGCAGAAATGCTATCTTCCGTGCTGTTAATTAAAGGGATTTAATTAAAATTCTGCTTGTTTAATAAACAAGTAGCTCTCCTGTGAATAGAGAAACCTCCTTAACATACAATATTTCCTCTTCGTTGTCAGACACCTTCCCTTACAGAACATTTTATTGCCTGGAATGAAGACGGCGTATTTCTCCGGATGAGGACAGTTATGAACTTTGCAAAATAGTTAAATCCTGCTCTGTAGATATTTTTAATTAGCATCTCGGATCTTTTCCTCTCTTATTTATTTTGCACCCTGATGAATTAGTCTGGGAGCCATGCCCTAATCACTGACATAATAATTAGTTCAATAACAATATTTGTATACTAATAGGCTTACTGTCATCCTAAAAAATATAACAAGGCATATGTCTGATTGGAGGATTTATGGTCACTTTTAAATACTTTATAGATGATTTCCAGACAGATATCGAAACACTTTAGTTGTAGGTTTGTTAGTATAAAAATGTATTTGTTTTTAGACAGAGCAGGCATAGTATCTCAAATCTGTCCTCATTTCAGGCTTTGATAATCGCCTGCCTTATGCCCTGTACACACGATAGGATTTTCTGACAACAAAACTGTGGATTTTTTTCCTTTGGAGGTTGGCTCAAACTGGTTTTGCATACACACGGTCACACAAATGTTGTCGTAAATTCCGAATGTCAAGAACGCGGTGGTGTACAACACGTACGACGAGCTGAGAAAAATGTTCAAGAAAAAGTTCAATAGCCAGTGCTGCTCTTCGGCTTGATTTTGAGCATGCGTGGAATTTTGTGCGTCGGAATTGTCTACACACGATCAGAATTTCCGACAACATGTTTTGTTGTAGGAAAATTTGAGAAACTGCTTTCAAACATTTGTTGGCAGAAATTCCGACAACAAATGTTCTATGGAGCATACACACGGTCGGACTTTCCAACAACAAGCTCACATCCAACATTTGTTGTCGGAAAATCCTATCGTGTGTGCGGGCATAATAGTGGCGGCTAGTGCTAAACTTTTTTGGTGGGCGGCAAACAAACCCTCCCCAGACCCACACTCACCCCTCCAGGGTCACGACGTTACGGCTTCCCCAGCTTCTCCTTTCGGCTAACCTGGTCTTCTTTAGATCCGCCTCCTGTCCTGATTGGCCGGGGAGGAGAAGCCAGAAACCAAAAGCGAACATTGATTCACCAGTGCCACAAGTGGGTGGGTTTGGGGCGCAGTGCTCTGCGCCCCGAGCCCAAACTTTTTTTCAAGCCAATTGGAGCATCAGGCTCTAATCATGGCCTTGAAAAAAAAAAGAACGCTATGAGTCCGGTGATTGGTCACAGCTGATCACGTGGTAAGAAGCCTCTGACAGAGGCTTCTTATCACGATTGGAGATGCGGTGTTTCAGACTGACACGCCGCACTCTCGATTTTTTTGTCATATGATGCCCAGTCAGGATAACAGAACCACTTCCCGGCCGTCTCTGCATACGGTGGGCGGGAAGTGGTTAATGGATGATAAAAAATGGATAGTAAAACATTTTTTTTTCTGCCAGTAAATACCTTATACAGCCCACTTCCTGTTTCTGTCTGGTCATTAGCCTAGGCCTATGACATCATGCACAGATCTCACTCTCGTGAGAGTTTGCCAGGATGGGAGGGGGGTGAGCCATACGAGGGCCAATGAGAGCTGCAGAGCTGTAGGTGTGCCTCTGTGTGTCTGTGTAAATCCAGGAAGTGAACAGCCAGGAGCTTCAGCTGCTCACAGTTAAAATGGATGCAGCCAGACTCAGTGGAGGGAGATTTCTGATGCATATTTGGCAAGTACAGAATCACAGTATATATAAAATAATATGCAAAGTGGTTGGAGGGAAGCTTCAGAATGGCAAATATGTTTTTATTATAAATTATGTGAGCAGACTGAAATTCCTCTGTAAAATCCAGGCCAACAGCTTACTACCCAACTGGAATATATGGGTAGGCTTTCTTACCTGCCAAAAAAGATCTGTAATTCAGTTAAAGCAGTCTTCTAATCCAAACACCCCAGCTAGACAACACAGCCATGTTGTGACCTTTATGCAGGCTATGCTGCAACTGAGCAGTATAGCGTGTTCCCTGACTCGCTACAGCCTGTAATTGGACAAATAGGAGCAGCAGCATGCTCATGAGGTCATCACTCTGCTCTATTTAGGATTAGAGACAGAAAGCACTGTGCCAAGAAGACTGAGGGTCAGATCAGGCACAGACAAACCACCAGACAACCTAAGTACAAAAATGCAAAAAGAAAAGATTCAGGCGCATTTGCGTGTAGACTGTTAGATAATTTAATGACAGAAACGTAAAATACCACTTATATGTTTACAGTTAAAAATGGGCACATCATGTATGCTCAAGTTTGGTGTTTGTGTGTCCTCAGTGGCTCATGCTGGAGCTTTCAATGTCACCCTTTTCCTGTTTCTACGGCCAGTTCGTAGGTAGGAAGGTGGAAATAAGCCAGGAGCGGGGGGGGGGGGGGACGCAAGAGGGAATGCAGGGTGATGCACGATGATGTCATCGGTCGTGCTTTCGATGTGTTTTGGAGCATGCAAATGGGTTAATGCTTGGTTTTGGGAACCAAGAAAGGTGCGTGCTCCTTTGCGAAGCTCTTTCTTTTTACATGTTTGCCCCAGAAGGCTGGCCCTGAAATGTGGACTTTTTAGCCCCTTCCTATGTGATCCCCACTTGGATGACCATACCAGTTTTACCAGTTATAAGCATATATTGCTATGATTTTTATTATACAGGTTGGAACGTAAGAGTTTTGAATCTCTCTTGCTTTGCACTGACCTTAAACATCTGAACCTAAGTACAAACGCAGACCAAACAATCAACAGGAATAACCCAGAACACGGGCAGTCAGGGTCAGTCAAACCTGTTGATAAAGCCCAGACTGAGAGTCAAGCAATCTATTTAAACACTCATAATTGAGGCAGGTGTGCACTGCAGAGAGCCCACAACTATAGTTCTGAAAAATAAGGAGAAGATTGCTGACCATTATATTTCTTGTCACTGTCTGTCCCAAATGCACAACTGGAACTGAAAGGAAATTTCCCTGAAAGTTAGGGGAAATTTACCTTAGACATTTGTCACCAGAACATGTCCGCATTGGAAGATTTTTTCAAACTTCTTTGCTGTGCTGATGACTTATGATTGACCTTAGTTTCTCACCACAACACAAAATCAGATTGAATTTCCAAGAACACAGAGAGTGATAACAACCAGACAGAGGCTCTAACACTTTCTCCTCTATATCCAAAATAAAAGGTTGTTCTTGGAGTTTATTTCTTTAAATCCACAATGAGTTTTGCTTTAATTATCCAACATCCATCATCCAACATATTGTTTTTCATTTAATTTTAATTTTACTTCATGAGCTCTCAGTCTTTTTAAAATGCACATTGTAAGCAGATTGTCTTGTCCCAATATTGTGCCATCTGATTGCAAGTCCCTATTTAATGCACATTGCGCATAATAGCTTTCTGGATGACTGTATCCCACGATTTATATTTTATTCCCGTCAAAGGTTAGAGGAATTTGGCCTACACTTGTCATTTCATTTTCTGGAGCCTACCAAAGTGTACAATAAGCACATTACATACTTGTTCAAACACATTGATCTGATTTTAATAACGAGTTAATGCTTTTCTGGCATTTTGTTTTATTGAAGCCATCATAACGCAATCCGTGATGGATACGTGTTCCGGAGCTCGAAGGAAAAGTATGCTAAGATATTGCTAGGGGTTTTTCTTTGATGTTTCTTTTCTCCTAGAAAGAAATAAAACAGCTAAAGCCTTATCAAAGCCGCACTGCCAAGTCGCACACTGTGTTACTATTTCTTTGGTGACAGCTGAGACAGATCATAAAAAGGTCAGTCCTCCCAGAAACCAAAGCTCAGTTTTTGGTAGGAGCTGGAAAGTTGAATTACGACCACTTTCTTTTATCTGGCAGGTAATGCAGTAGTAAGATTTTAGAACCTGAATTCACAGCTCAGCCCACTTGCCATGGCCATGTTCAGGGTCTTCAACTCAATAGATTTGCCATTTTTAGATATTATATAGAATCATGAAGGGGGAGTGAGACTTCAAGGTTGACCTATAGGTTGGCACACGACCTTCCTTTCAGACCCTTATCCCTGAATACATAGGACAGTGGTTATCAACTTATGAGCTTAAGGGGCATCTGATGTGCGCCCTGATATCACCAAAGGGCCAACCATAACATTCAGTATATGTAATGCTTGAGAGGACTGCAGACCTAATAGGGGAAATGAAGGTCTGAGAGGGTGGACATCCACATTTTTGGTTACATGAGGCTAGTAAAGATCAATTCTGTTACCCTAATCCAGTGTTTCTCAACCTTTTTTCAGTCAAGGCACCCTTTAAAATGATGGACAATCTCAAGGCACCCTCCAAAATTATGGACAGTTTTTAGGTATCCCATTCTAAAATGTAAAAACGATTCTAATCGTTTTACATAATGCAGAAATATCAATACATGTAGGACACCCAACGTTAGAGGTGATTTATTCTTCCAAAGCAAATGCACTTTTGCAAACTGGTATTGACTAGTATTCAATGTTTCTCTTCTCCCTCTTTCGCCATCACTTAGCTAATAAGACCCAAAAGCTGACGGAGAGAGGCAAGCGAGGGTCAAACAAGGATGATATGCAGTATAAAAAAGTAACTTGTTAACAGCACCCCATAGGATCAATAACTGGTAAATGGATGGCCACGGCAGACCCAGGTAAACGAGATTGCACAGCGTCAGCTCACCACTCCTCGTCCCTGCTCCCACTAACAGCCGATCAAATCGCAGCCGATGGATGTGTATCACAGTCAGCATCCTGTGTCTAACTCAGAAGATCGCCAAGTAGCCACGCCCCTGACATGTTTTGTCATGAATTGACTTAATCATTTTTTGAGGTATTTACATAAGCGCAGTGGTGATACACAGAGGGAAGGGCGAAAGTGTGTATTATTGGTTTAAGGATTATATGCAGGCAACTGACATCCTCCTCATCAACTGATGTCATTGGTCATTAGGAGGTTGGCAGCTAGAAGGTTGTGATGGTGTACAATGAAAACCTGTGGCTTTGTGTAACTAAAAGGCAGGTTTCATCCACCCACCAGCTTGTATACAGTTTTGGGGCAATATTTAGGCATTTTGCAGAGGCATCCCTGAAGAAACCTCAAGGCTCTCCAGGGTGCCTGCCTGGGCACCCTGGTTGAAAAAGGCATCCCTAATCAATGTTCCCACTACAGACTGCTGAGGTCCGAGGGCCACACATCATATACCAAAGGGCTGCAGGTTGGGCACCAGGGTCATAGAGCCTTAAAAGCCGCCTTCAGCCCCATCCAACCACAGTCTGACACTTGTCCCACCTTGGTGCACTAAAATGCTGAAAGGGATGCACTGCAGCTGGATGACCCCCATGTGAAGGGCATTTGAAAGTTGAACTCCAGGCAGATATAAAAAGATCCAAAATAATGTAGCTATTTATATAATGTATCCCTTCATTTAGTATATTTTCAATGCATGCAATGTAATACAGCTATAGATGGTTCAAATTCAAGATTCCAACTGTGTATGGGCAGACTGAATGTACCAAGTTGATCGATCGATCAACCTGGGCATAACCAGCCTGTCATATTTTACTTGCGATTAGTCAACATTGACTATTTTTAATCCTTATGCTACTAGCATTAGTAAATAGATTGGAAGGTATATTATTGTAGCAGCCTGTGTGTGCTACTAGAAGTGAGAATAGGTAAAAGCATTTTTATGGCCAGGGATAAACCTGAATCATTAAATTGGGTCAGGGTTATTAGAGGCCAGGGCTGTATGACTCATCCTGGTAGCTCTCTGGTGTCTCCCCCTGGTATCTGGAATATTGGAGAATGTTCTAGAACTAGTGGGCAGTGGTGAGGAGGAGCTTTCTTGAATATTTAGAGGCCTTTAGCCTTCAAATAGATATGGGCCATGGCCGCAGGGGAGTCGGGTGGAAGATGGAGAAGCAGTGCTGAGGAGAGACTGTTGATGGCCATTGATGGTCCCCACACCGGGAGGGGGGGGGTTACCTTTGTCTGGGAGCTGGAATGCTGGCCTGGAAGGATCCTACCACAGGAGGCAGTTGGAAGGATTAATGCCGGAGAGGAAGCAGGGAGGAGCGAGCAGAGACAGTGAGTAGATCAGCACAGTGCAGGGACAAGACAAGGGAAAAGACTGCCAGCTGTAACAGTGATTTATTGAAGACCGTGTTGTGCCAAGTCTTCATCTAACCTTGCCCTGGGAGATCTCCATGTATGTGTGCCAGCCAGGCAGGACTGGTGCAGAGAGTCAGTTGGGAGGACAGGGAGGAAGGTCAGCCAGACATGGCATCCAGGTGGGCTAGCATTCTGCAGGCAAGTGGAGCTGGGATCAGTGGCCACAGGAATGCAGAGGTAGAGATGTTATGCTGCTCACTTGATCTGTGCTATTGTGTCAATGGACTAAGAGTTCCTGCCTGTAATGGGGCTTTGCCGAACTTACAATACCCTGCTAGTCCCATCAGAAGTGTATGCTTAACAAGTTCACCGCCAACGCCCTTTGTACAGAAATCCACGGGAAAGTTTGTTTAAAGTCCGATTGTGTGTATGAAGCTTTACCTTATGAAAATGGTTATATTTGGGGCTTAGCACACTGGAACTAGCCCAAAAATCCAACTAAAAATACTTTATAAGAATTGCCAGAGTGGCCAGCTTGCCAGTCCAGGCCCTTTGTATTGCCTCTCTTGCTACCTCCTCCTTTCCCGTTATTGGTCTCACTCTCCTTTAGAATGTACAAGAAAATGAGCATTGTAAGCACCAAGGAAGTGTTTAGCGTGGACTTTGATTTCAGACATGAAGATATATATGCATAGAGTTTTGATCCGTCTTGCTTAAATGTGCTCTTTGAGAGAGAAAATCCTCCTCAGGGACTCACAGATGTATTATTTCAGGCAAAGTACTTTCATTTTTGTTGTAAGATACAGAAGGAAAAAATGTAATTATTTTCTTTTCACCATTTTTTCCCAGAGATAAAACAAGAAGGGGGATTAAGTAGAGGAACCTGAGTGCATTTAAATACCATTCCGCCTGAAAGTGATAAAGGATTTCATCCATATTGCAGCTAAATATAAAATGGTGTTTTGAAATGTCTATATAATACATTTCTATTCTAATCTGCTGCAGAAGAATAAAACTTGCTTATGCAGTTGTGTAAGCTAAAGTGTGTGTTGCTTCTTTTTGGCTGAAAGGGTGGGTGGGGTTCATATAAATGACCTTGCTTATGGGTATGGAATAAGATGTCTAAAACTCATTAAAGTTTGATGGTTGCAAACGAGTAAAAGAAACGCTGCATCAGCGCTCAAGTGTTGCAAAACACGACAAGGATCGAAAGAGGATCTTGGAATGAAAGAACTTAATGGTCAATCGATTGGGTTCGGTGACCAAATTCACTCTTGGCTTTGCAGCCGTCTTCAGATTTGGTTGCGCTTTACAGTAAAACCTCAGATTGCAAGTATAATTTGTTCCAGAAACATGCTTGTAATCAAAAGCACTCTTATATCAAAGCGAATTTTCCCATAACAAATAATAGAAACTGAAATGATTCGTTACCCAACCATTTATTCATACGTTTTTCAATTTATAGTCCATATAAAAAAATTATAGCAATGTGATAGGTTGTGTAACCATAAAATGTCCATCTACAAATGGAAGCCTCCACAAGGGGATTAGAAGCAAAGTCCAGCAGGAGCTACAGAGTATAAAAGAGAAGAGAGGCGCCTCTAAGTGTAGCAATATGGTTACATTTAATGAAGGTAAAACATTTAGCAACTCACATGGTTGATGAGTAAAAGAGGCACATCTAAGTATGCAGGCATCCGGGGAAAAGCTGTCCACATAGACCATCCCCCGCACTGCCGGCTCTCACCGCTATCATTCTGCAATCGTGTCCGGGAAGACTACCCTGTAGTAGAGCGATCTGAAAGTGTGTCTTGAACAGCTCGTGGAGCGTAGCGTGGAAGGGGTGACGTCGATGGTGGTGAGAAGGATGGTTTATGTGGACAGCTTTACCCTGGATGCTTGCATACTTAGATGTGCCTATTTTAAACATCAACCATGTGAGTTGCTAAATGTTGTACCTTCATTAAATCTAACCATATCGCTACACTTAGAGGTGCCTCTGTTCTCTTTTATACTCAGTTGTGATATGACACTACTTATATATTAAGACATCGCTTGTATATCAAGTCAAAATTTATTTAAAAATCTTGCTTGTCTTGCAAAACGCTCTCTAACCAAGTTACTCTCAAACCAAGGTTTTACTGTATTCTAAACTAGGGTTCCATGGAATTTCTAGGGTTCCTCTAGAGGTCGTGTTTTGCTTTGGTGTCTAGTAAGGTCACGTTGCAATAAAGCAAGAAAGCTTTGACTTCTGCAATGTATTAATGTGCTTTTACTAAATGCAAAAATCTGCACATACAAAACTGTTACAATTTTTAGCTATACAATACAAGACTGGTAGATATACATACAACAAACAAAATGATGCCTACTTCCTAGTAAATAAGCAGACACTATACTGTAGTCTGTAAACAGTAGAAATACACTGAAAAGTTACTTAACTCAGGTTAGAGTGGGTTCATGATCTCCGTAGGCAATGAGGACCCCAGTCTTAAAGCGAAGTAAACCCATCCATAAAACAGTTTCATTAACAGCATGTGCCAGAAATGTAACACTCCCATTGGTTGTGCTCTCAACCAAACTGTCAAGCCATCCAATGGCTAGTGTCATAACTGATCACATGTGGAGCATCATGGTAGTTGTGGATTAAACAGAGGCAAAGATGGCAGCTTCCTTGGCTGAAAACGATAGGAGGGTTTACTTACACTTTAAAGTGATTGTAAAGGCAGAAGGTTTTTTTATCCTAATGCATTCTAAGAAGTCTACCACATTGTGGATTGCTGTAAGTCTAAAGCCGCGTACAAACGATCAGACTTTCGGACAGGAATTGTGTGATGACAGGCTGTTGGCGGTAAATCCGACTGTTTGTACGCTCCATCGGACAATTGTTGTTGGATTTTCCACGGACAAATGTTAGGTAGCAGGTTTTAAAATTTTCCGTGGACAAATGTCTCTTGTCGGATTTTCCGAGCGCGTGTACACAAGTCCGTCGGACAAAAGTCCAAAGTACCAACACGCATGCTTGGAAGCAAGGACGAGCCAGAAGCGATCGGTCTTGTAAACCAGCATTCGTAATGGAGAATTAACATTCCTGACGTGGCAAATTATGAAATCTCGAAATGCAGCGCACAATTCTCTTCTTCTTTAATGGGATAATAATGAAGCTGCTTTGCTGGTGATACTGATGGAGTTATTGCAAACAAATTTTCAAAGGCTTTTTTTTTCTAGTGATATCAAGAATAATATTATTATGCTTTTTTTTTATTATTTGGGCAAGTTACCACAACACCATTATCCCGTAGTTTATAAGATCAAAGATACAACTATGTTGGTGTCCCTTGTCAATTTTACATTGTATTTTTTTAAATGTAACTGCCGACTCCCAAACTGTCATTTGAAGTAAAACACATAGCCAAGTATTATTCTACACATTTTTTTTATTGTGCATTAAAAAAGAAAACAAATAAAATTAGACATGCTATCTGCCAATAGAACTGGGGCGTAACTAGAAATCACAGGGCCCCATAGCAAAATGTTGTATGGGCCCCCCCCCCCCCCCTACCACAAAAAAAAAAAATGAATTAATGCCATCGAACAACAGATTACCACACTCATGTGGCACAGTACCCAGACAACAGCTTAATTTCGAACAACAAAGTATGCAGTATACTGTATGCAGCCCCTGAAGGACACACATTCATACCCCCATCAGTAAAGACCCCCCAGCAGTACAGACACCCCCACAGCATTACCCACCCCCCAGTAGTACAGAACCCCCCCAGCAGTACAGACCGCCCCAGCAGTACAGACCCCCCACCCAAGTGCAGACCCCCCCATCAGTACAGACACCCCCCACCCCAGTGCAGACCCCCCACCCCCCCCCACCCAAGTGCAGACCCCCCCCCCCCCATCAGTACAGACACCCCCACCTCAGTGCAGACCCCCATCAGTACAGACACCCCCCAACCTCAGTGCAGACCCCCATCAGTACAGACACCCCCCATTACAAACTCCCCCTTCCAAGTGCAGACCCCCATCAGTACAGATGCCCCCCACCTCAGTGCAGACCCCCTTAGTACAGACACCCACCCCCATTACAGACGCCCCATCCAAGTGCAGACCCCCCATCAGTACAGATGCCCCCCACCTCAGTGCAGACCCCCATCAGTACAGACACCCCCCACCTCAGTGCAGGCCCCCTCAGTACAGACAACCCCCATTACAGACCCCCCACCTCAGTGCAGACCCCCCATCAGTACAGACACCCCCCACCTCAGTGCAGGCCCCCCTCAGTACAGACACCCCCATTACAGACCCCCCACCTCAGTGCAGACCCCCCATCAGTACAGACACCCCCATTACAGACCCCCCTCAGTACAGACCCCCCACCTCAGTGCAGACCCCCATCAATAGACACCCCCCAGCAATGCAGACACCCCCTTAGTACAGACCCCTTACCCAAGTGCAGACCCCCTTAGTACAGACACCCCCCACCTCAGTGCAGACCCCCATCAGTAGACACCCCCCAGCAATGCAGACACCCCCTTAGTACAGACCCCTTACCCAAGTGCAGACCCCCTTAGTACAGACACCCCCCCCCCTCAGTGCAGACCCCCATCAGTAGACACCCCCCAGCAATGCAGACACCCCCTTAGTAAAGACCCCCCACCCAAGTGCAGCACCCCCTTAGTACAGACACCCCCCCACCTCAGTGCAGACCCCCATCAGTAGACACCCCCCAGCAGACCCCCTTAGTACAGACACCCACCCATTACAGACCCCCCTCAGTGCAGACAGACCCCCCTCAGTGCAGACAGACCCCCCCTGAGTAGTGCAGACCCCACAGCAGAAAAGACGCCCCCCCCTTTACATACCTCAGAACAGCGGCGTCCTCGAGGCAACGAGCGCAGGCTCCTCCTCCTCTCTGGATGTAAACAGAGAGGAGGGGAGGCGGCTTCAGTCCGTGCGCTGCTGTGTCCCTCCAGTCCAGCATAGAAGGCATAGTGAGCGGCGTTAGTGGTGCGGCTGCCGCTACCCACGGGTGTCACCCCCGCTTGCGGGTGTCACCCGGCGCGGCCCGCACCTGCTTAGCAATGCCGCTCACCGGGCCTTTGATTGGCTGCGGGCCCCATAGCGACCGCATGTGTCGCTATGGCGGTAGTTCCGCCACTGTTTTATTTTAGCACTGATCACTGTATTGGTGTCACTGGTCCCCAAACAAGTGTCACTTAGTATCAGATTTGTCTGGAGCGATGTCGCAGTCCAGCTAAAAATCGCTGATCGCTGCAAGTACTAGTAAAAAAAAAAAAAAAAGCTATAAATATATCCCAGAGTTTGTAGACGCTATTACTTTTGCGCAAACCAATCAATATGTGCGCTTATTGGGATTTTCTTTAACCAAAAATATGTAGCTGAATACATATTGGCCTAAATTGATGAAGAAATTCGATTTAAAATGTATTTATTACATTGATATGAAATAATAATACATTTGGAAAATCAAAAAGCATTGTTGGTCGTAACGTTGGTGGCAGAATGAAGCTAACAACAGATGCGTGTTTGTAACATTTGTGTCCGCTGAATTTCCAACCTATTCCAAACGTTCAGGAGATGAACACTTTCAATGCAAATCACTTGTTTTTCTTCCTCAACTCCAGGTTAGCTCTCCTTCTCCTCCGGGACAAATTCAGCATCGAAGAATCATAAAAATGTCTAAATATATGTTCCAGAAGAGGTGATAAAGTAAAATGTGTATAAAGTAGCATGTCATTTTATGGATTCCGGCGTACAGAGGCTGATGCTGTAACACAAAGTCAGGAATACTAATCTTTTAATCTAATTAGGCTTGTGATTCTTGGAATGTGTACAGAAAAGGATGGCTTTAAGATTAAAGTGTAACACCATTACAACTGCTTAAAGTGACCCTGTAATTTCAACAAAAATCTCACCATATGATTATATGGTCATTTGGTGTATTTGATGCATGTTACTTATCATAAGAGCCTCCCTTGTGTAGGCATCCAAAATCCCTGAGACTACTGCTGGATGCTGCCATTTTGGATGGGAGGCCAGCAGACTCAGAGCTGTCACTCAACACTCTATAGCAGGGGTATTAAACTCAATTTCATTGCGGGCCGTATCAGCAGTATGGTTGCTGTAGTGGGGTGCGTTACATACAGAGTGCAGGGTTCAGGAGTGCCCTATGCACAGAGTGCAGAGTTTAGGGGTGCACTATATATAGAGGCTAGGGGTCAGGAGTGCGCTACATACAGAGTGCAGGGTTCAGGAGTAAGTTACGTACAGAGTTCAGGAATACTCTACTTACAGAATGCAGAGTTCAGGAGTGCAATATGCACTGAGTGCAATTCCAGGGGTGCCTTATGTACAGAAAGCAGAGTTCAGGGGTACACTACATACAGAGTGCAGGGTTCAGGGGTGCACTAATTACAGAGTGCAGGTTTCAGAGGTGCGATACACACAAAGTGCAGGGTTCCGAAGTGGGCTACGTGCAGAATGTAGGGTTCAGGAGTGCATTATGTAAATAGCGTAGGGGTGCAATTTGTACAAAGTGCAGGGTTTAGGGGTGTGCTACTTACAGAGTGCAGGGTTCAGGACTATGTTACATACAGAGTGCAGAGTTCAGGTGTGGGCTGTGTACAGGCGGCAGGGTTTAAAGGTGCACTATGCATAGTGTGTAAGCTCAGCCCCAAGCCCCACCACATTTCAGCTGCAAAACTGTGTGCAAAGGCCACATGACAAGGCCTGGTGGGTCAGATCCAGCCTGCGGGCCTTGTGTTTGACATATGTGCTCTATAGTATTCATCTTCACTCCTCCCCTGACTGCTACATGGAAGGTTAGGTAGGGCGGTGAGGGGAGAGGCTGAGTAACTGGGCCGCTACAGTATTTAGACACTCTTAGAAGTGGAGAGGGTTAGGACATACAAGGAGAGAGGGGGATGTGCTAGGGAACTGACTCTTCCTGGAGTACTCAAATCTCTCTTCCAGACTACAATAGCAGTTTAAATCTCATGACTTTCTCAGTTGGACGCAACGCGTATAGGGGCGGCCCTGATACTAATGACATCACGTTACGTTGATCTGTGTGTCATTCCTAAAGGGGTAAGAGATACCTGTGTACTCAGCTTGTCGACTTTGTTTTGCGGTGATGAGATGCCTGATGGGAGTTGTGCTTTTATCATCTGATGTTTGTAAGTTGCTTTAACCCTTTGCGATTTTAATAAAGTCTCTTCCTCTCTTCATCAGTGGTTCTCAACCTCAGGCTTCAAGTACCCCCTACAGACCATGTTTTGGGAATTTCTCTTAGATAAAATAGCTGTCCAAAATACCAAGACATTGACTCTGATTTAAAGCACTTGTGCAAGATAAAGGAAAACCTGCAAACATGGCCTGTTGGGGGTACTTGACGACTGAGGTTGAGAACCACTACATGATTGCGGTGGCTATTTGGGGATTTTAACTGCTATGGAGTCCAGATTGTCCAGAGGCCTCATACTGATTACCCCTTAAAGTGGAAGTTTTGTTTACCTTATATGTGCTTAGTGTTCACATTGTAGAGGTGAGCAGCTATGCGTGTCATGAGGGGGAAGAGGGCAGCACTGCCCTGGACTGAAGATTGAATATTTAGTGCATTTCTTTTACACACTCGTAGAATGAGATTTGAACACTAATGAATGCTACCCTTTTGTGATCTATATCACATGTTTCTTCTTCTTTGCACTTCGTATAAGCTTCTAAATCATATTATGATTAACCACTTAAGCCCCGAACCATTTGGCTGGCCAAAGACCAGAGCACTTTTTGCGATTCGGCACTGCGTCGCTTTAACTGACAGCAACGTGGCTCCCAAACTCTTTCATTTTCACCACTAAATCATACCACAAAAAAAAAAAGTATATATAAATAAGATTACAAAATACGAGAGTAATGCAGTATGAAATGATGCCTTTTTTATTGCACTAAGCTAACACTTAAAAGACAAGCTTTTAAGAGTTTTCCTTTCTTTCTCAGGTATTTCTTCAGCGCAGCGTTAGGGAATGGAAGACAGCTGCGATATCACATCACTGTGAGCCTGGGCCCGCCCCCCACCTGAGCCCAGCCCAGTCCAGCCCAGTCCAGCCCAGCCCAGTCCGCCTCTGCCCGAGTCCAGCTGAGCCTGCCCAATACAGTCTGCCCCTGGCAGGGAGGGGGGCACACAGGACAAGGGATAACCTAGGGGGGCGATTGCCCCACCCCCACCCCCTGTAGCGATGCAACTTGATTTGATTATTAGAAATTATTATTATTATTCAGGATTTATATAACGTGGAGGCACACAGTACAGTTAGAAATCAACTCAAAACAGGTGGAATCAGAGGGCCCTGCTCGTTAGAAGCAACTGAAGAAATTTAAAGAAATTAAAATGTAGTAAAAATATAAAAAATATAATTTACCTTCCATATATTTACCAGTTCTAGCAGCATAAGCATTACAAATAGTTAGAGATATTGAACCCAAAACCAAAAATGTAATATATTGTAGCTTATCAATCATTAGATGTAGTGGCTGCATTCATTTTGTTTTTTTAGGCTTTTTTCCTTTGTTTTTACCTGGCAATCTGGCCAGTAACACACCTAATTCATTAGAGTGCTCCTACTCTGGATGAAGGCGCACAGGGGGCAGGGGTTGTGTCTTTTTCAGGCATAGTTTTTACTGAAAGTTTGGAGGTATGCAGAAGATCTTTCAGTAGGGACAACTGTTCCACTAACAACTGTCTAGGAAGGGATGTCCCTTACTTGACATTCCTTGAAACTCTCCCATTGAGAGGAATAATTTTCTTTCAATTCCTGTTGTGTCTTTTGGACAGGAAGTGAAGATATGAAGATAAATTCATACAATGGAAAAAAACTTGGCATAATAAAAGGCATGTCCTACTCTATCCAAAAAAAAAAAAGTTTTGGCTTTAGATACCTTTTAGAGAAGAATTCCAGGTATGGATATTATTACATACGGTAGTTATATTGGTCCACTTTGGATCAATGTAGCTATACAAATTCTATGCCTGTGGGATCCCTCTAGAAGCTGGAAACAATTGTAGTAGCCATTGCTATTCCAGTGATTTTTCACTAGATTCCAGGTCCTGTGCTGAGTGGATGCCCTGCTGCTTACTGGACACAGGAGGCTGACCTCTTGACAATGGGGCCACTCAGGGAACGCTTTTCATTTTCTCAATGGATGCAATCTGTTTTCTGATTGGAAGTGGTGGAAAGGTGGAGCAGTGATGTCTCAGTCTCCACCATGTCCAATCAGAGAACACATTGCATCTATTGAGAAAATGCAAAGTGTTCTTTCTCTGAATGGTGTCTATGCGGAGGGGGGGACCTCCTGTGTTCAGTAAGCAGCTGGGCAGTAGCTTGGAATGGGACTCGGAGGTTACTGGAGATCACTGGCATAGCCATGCCTACTACAGTGATTTTTAGCTTCCATGGGGATCCCACAGTAAACATGTGCACTGCCAAAAAATTAGTTCATTTTCATTTTTGTTTCATTCGTTTTTTTAATTTTTTTTTTTTTTTTCGGGTCATTCGTTATGATCACAATTAGTAAATTAGTTAATTCGTACATTCGTAAATTCGTACATTTGAACATTTGTACATTCGTACATTTGTAAATGCGTAAATTCGTTCATTCGTACATTCGTAAATTAGAAAATTAGAAAATTTGGAAATCCGAAAATCCAAAAACCCAAAAAATAGAAAATCTGAAATAGTGACTAACTATTCAATTATAGGTATTGTATTTCCTTTCAAATTTGGCTGTTAGGCCCCTTTTCACACCGGGGCGTTTTTCATGCGGTACAGCGCTAAAAATAGCGCCTGTTCACTGCATGAAAAAATCCGGCCCCTTTAACTCCAGTGTGAAAGCCGGCGGGCTTTCACACTGGAGCGGTGCGCTAGCAGGATGACAAAAAAAGTCCTGCTAGCAGCATCTTTGGAGCGGTATAGGAGCGGTGTGTTCACCGCTCCTATACCGCTCCTTCCCATTGATTAGAATGGGACACCACGGCGGCGCTCTGCGGGGGGTCTTTAACCCTTTTTTGGCCGCTCGCGGGGGGTAAAACCGCACCGCGAGCGGCCGAAAACCGCGGTTAAAACTACGGTAAAGCAGCGCTAAATATAGCGCTGCTTTACCGTCACCGCGGCTCCCCGCCCCAGTGTGAAAGGGGTCTTAGTGAACACGGATTTCTCTGAAGTTACGAATTATCTGAAATAACGAACGCTGCATCTAAACAAAATGGAACGGAACAAATTAATAACAAATAATAATAATAAAACGTTTTTATTATTATTATTGTTATTTATTATTATTAATGCATTACGTTCCATTTGTTTGTATACGGCATTCGTTATTTCGGATAATTTGTAACTTAAGATAAATTTGTATTTGTTACTAACTAACAGCCACATTTAAAAAGGAAATTACAATACCTATAATTTAATAGTTAGTAATAGTTAAGTTATTATTAGTTAATTATAAATTCAGATTTCCGAATTTCCGAATTTATGAATTTGCGAATGTACGAATTTACAAATGTGCGAATATCCTTGAAAATAGTTGCTCACAAATATAGGTGCTGCCGAAAACTGATGACATGAATGAGGCATGATTGTGAAGAATGGGATATTTTTCTTTGGGAAGATGAAACTTCTAAAAATCCAGTAAAAAAGGCATTTTTTCTTCGGCTGTATGTGTTCGCTAAATGTAAATGCAGTTTTACCAAAAATTACTAAATAAATCAATATTCTTATATAAGTTGTAGCCATCTTTGGCCGCATGTGGCCTGTGGGCCGCAGGTTGGACACCCTTGCTGTACATAGTTATATTGGTCCAAGCTGGACCAATGCAACTGTGTAAAAATATCCATACCAGTAATTCTTCTTTAAACTCATGAAAGTTTGCTCGCTTTTATGGCACAAGGTAGATTTTCTAGCTTCTAGAGAGAAGTTTAATGAAACACAACTAAGTTTTCTTTGTGATTTTTTTTTTGGAAGGTTTGCTGTGTAAAATTACGAGAGCTGTGACACCAGTGATAAAACAGATATCAACTGGCATTAATATTCCACCATTAGTTCAACTCTACAATCCACTGGCCTCTACCTCTTAGGGAATACAGCCCATAGATTCTTCCTTATGACCACCTCAAACTGTAAAACTTTTGACCTTAATGATGTATTTGTCAGATAAATTCATTTCTAATACAAACTTTTCATCTGTGATTTCATTTTAAAGGTAATATTACACAAGAACTTGATTAATTTCCCCTCTTGCGGGTCATTCTCCTCAAGTCTACTAGGAGAGCAGTCTAGACGGTGCCAATAAAATTATGATATCAGATGTAATACTGAAAATTCATGAGGCATTGTGGTTCCAAAATCAATGTGCGTTGTAGATTTATGACAAAAAAAGTACGGAGGATCGTCTCTTTTGGTGCTGGCGAAGGTGATTTTGCCGTCTGTGTTTACTTTATCTTTGTTTGGCAAGCAGCTCCATTTAATAGGAATATTTGTCAGCAGTTGCAAAATATGTTATGACCTTCCAGTTTAATAAAGCGTAAAAACTGTCTCGATCTGCCTTAAAGTCGAAAGGGGGGGGGGGGGGGGGACAATAATTTTAGAAAATTGTTTGTTTAAAAGAGAAGGCGATAGCAAAAGTGATTTGTTATGGCGACAGAAGTTTTCAACACTTTGAGAAAGTATAGACTGTAATTTTTTTGTATAAAATAAACTTGCAATTGCAATGTTCGGGAAAGCACATTCAGCATATTTTGTTAAGTTTGTATAACTTTGCTCCTAGCCAAGGGAAATGATTAAAAGTGTGTAGTTTTGTACATGTTTCCTATGGCAGTGCCCAGCTCCTCATGCCATGTGTTTGACAATCGCTTGTCTATTAGACGGGAAAATTACCAGAACAGTTTTTTTTATTTTTTTTTTACATTTTGGTCCTATTGATATCAATGGGGTCACCATTGATACCATTCAGCACCCTAACTTTAGTCATGTTTGCCAAACCCAGCTCCAACTGAACCAAGGTATGTTCGGCTCATCTCCATTGTTGATCCCATCATTTAAAGCTCCTTCTTGCTTTAGGGTGACAACCTTGTACCCTACACCCCGATTCCTCAGAATTACTGCACTGTGAGATGATGTAACCTTGTGGTTCAGCACTGTCACCCTTTAGGCTGGTCACACACCTCTATGTCCTGAATGTAAGATGTTTCTAATGCCCCATACACACGGTCGGATTTTCCGACAGAAAATGTCCTATCGGACAATGTTGTCGGAAATTCCGACCGTGTATAGGCTCCATCTGACTTTTTCCGTCCGATTTTCCGACGGACAAAGTTTTATCTCCTGCTCTCAAATTTTCCAACAACAAAGTCCTATCGGACTTTTTCCGATCGTGTGTAGCGAATTCCGACGGACAAAGTGCCACGCATGCTCAGATCACATTACAAGACCAAAGCTATTGGCTACTAGCCTCTACGTAGTCCCGTCGAAGGCAACAAACGTCACCACGTTCAGAATGATCGGATTTTCCGACAACTTTGTCTGACCGTGTGTATGCAACACCAGTGTCGGACAAAATCCGTCTGAAAAAATCTGATGGATTTTGTGGTCGGATTTTCCGACCGTGTGTACGGGGCATTAGAGTTACTGGCTACTGGCAAGAGGAAATGACCTTCAGATGAGTTTTGCTTGTCGACCTCCTGATGAGCAACCATGAAAGGCCCAACAAAGCTCACTGGGATTTGTATAGTTGTGGAAAATGGAAAGATAGCCCTGGACCCATAGGGTTATCTTACTGGTATTGTTATCTTAAGGTATTTATGTTGGTGTAAATTACCTGGTTCATGGGCAGGTGACTTCTACATCCCAGGAGATCTCCACAGTCTCCTTTACTTGAAGTGTAATGTAACGAGAATTCATTTAAATTAAAGTGCCACTCCACTTCTATGAGGATCATATAAAACTTTATTCCATTAAAAGTGAGGGGTACAATCTAAAAAAGTATCCAACTTGTTTCTGGGGTCCAAACTTCCCCTTCATCAGGGCTAGAAAGAATATAATAATATTTCCATATCAATTTGATATTGATACAATATCCCATGTGACCCTAAGGAAGGGACATGGTATCGCTATCCTATTGATATGTAAATCTTCTTATTTTCTTTCTAGTCCTTATGAAGGGGGCACTTGGACCCCGAAATGCATGGTATACTTTTTTGGATTGTACCCCTGACTTTTTAATGGAATAAAGTTGTATCTGGACCTCTTGCCAGTGGTGTGGTGCTTTAATTTAAATTCTCTTTACAGTGGGATTTGTAGTCTGCCACAGTACCACTGCAGCCCACCCAAAGTCCCTATCATGGAGAGGAAGATGGCAAAGCAAGTGGCCATGTGAGTGCATTTATGAACACCTGAATAAAAAATACAAAGGGGCTAAAGCTTAAAAAGTCAACAAATACATGGGATATTGCCTGCACTGAATAATATTGTATTTTTTATTTAAGGCTTGCATTTTGCTTTCAAGTGTATGCAAACCCTAACAATGAACTTCACTTTTTTGCTTCTTGTTGATCTGTTAAACATGCCTTTGGAAAAAAAAAATTACCTGTTGATCATGTCCGTTATTGAGAGCTGTCCTGTGTCTTATGCACACTACTTGCTTTCAAGGAGAATAAATAGTCATATGTTGGGACTACATATTTATTAGGCAGCCTCCTTTATAATATGGAGGAACCCTTCAAAAATGTTTCAGGTGCTAGGGAACTGTTGCTCACAATTACTAAACTACAGCTTATGGGATTTTAGTGTGAACAGTAAGCTGCCATTCTCCTGTGAGTGTTTTTAGGTGATTTTTGAGTCATTTTTTTTGCATTTTGAGTCTTTTCAGAAGTTCAGAGAAGGAGAGGTAAAAAAAACTGCGCAAAAAATGCATGTTACACCCAATTTCAGGCATTTTTCGACATGCAACTCCGCCCCAAAGAAGCTCATGAACTTTTTCAAGCTTCTAGCGATATGCTGCTTAGGAGAGAATGGTCCACCATTGAATATAATGGGAATCTTGATGCTGAGCATTGAAGCGCTTCTGGAAATGTAAAGAAATGTAAGGCATACATAAAGAATATCATTGACAAAGAGCTGCTCTATATAAAAAAATATTTTTTCAATAATTACAATGAAATTAAAAAGGAAATAATAATAGTCAGAAAAGAAAGACAAGCAGTGAAAATGTTAGTGTCCCCTACCACAATGGTGGTTAGTGGAGAAATGTTCCCTAACATTGGTAATGAATGGAAAAGCGTGGTTTTACATTGTCGGTCATTAAAGGGCCCCCTTAAATTGGTGGTCAGCAGTAAAATGCTCCCGTACATAGAAGATCACTGTAAAAAGGCCCCCTTATTTTTTAAAGGTATTTATATAATACAAACAGTTGACTCAGCACTTTACATTTATATTGCACATTCACATCAGCCCCTGCCTCAAGGAGTTAGGTCCCTAACTCACGTCCATACTAAGCCCAATTTAGACAAGAACTAATTAAACTACCAGCATGTCTTTGGAGTGTGGGAGGAAAGCAGAGTACCCGGAGGAAACCAACACAGGCATATGGAGAACATGCAGACTTCAGGCAGGTAGTTCTGTGATTGGTATTCAAACCAACAACCCTAGTTCTACCAAGTGGACGTGCTAACCATTTAGCCACCCGTACACTGTTGATCACTAGTAGAAGGTCCTCATAACTCTCTTGATCAGAATGAATGCTCCTCACATTGATGGCCCCCCGGAGAAGAATTCTTCTGACATTGATGGTCAGTGGAAAGAATGTCCCTTACATTCATGGTCTTCAGGAAAGAATGCTCCTTACATAGATAGCCCCCAAGAAATAATGCCAAGAAATGACGCTTCTTACATTGATGGCCCCAGGAAAGAATTCTCCTTACACTGATGATCCCTGGGAAGAATTCTTCTTATAGTGATGGTCATCAGAGAGAATGCCCCCTACATTGATGGTCACTGGGAATAATGCTCTTTACATTGATGGTCATTGGGAAGAATGCTCCTTACATTGATGGTTTGATCAAAGATTGTATGGCTCAGAACAGTGGGAAACAATGTCTTACTTTGGAAGTTTGCAGTCAGGGTGTCCAAGCTGAGGTGTCCTCCCACACACCAATAGACAAACGGTCATCGAATAAAAGCAGCCGGCAACTCCATAACTTCAAGCGTATTTATTTTCAAGCCTTCACAGTGGGTACAGTCAGCAGCAGACTAGTTTCGGCGATAAGCCTTGTTCACAGCACTTACATTGATGGTCCCTGGGAAGAATGTTTCTTTCATTGATGGTCATTAGGAAGAATGTTTCTTTCATTGATGGTCATTAGGAAGAATGTTTCTTTCATTGATGGTCATTAGGAAGAATGCCCCTTACATGAAAGATCATTTAGAAGAATGCCCCCTACTTTCATGGTCCTTGGGAAGAATACCCCTTACATTGATGGTCACAGGGACAAATGCCCCCTTACATATAGCTAAAAAGTTAATTGGTGTCAGTGGTTACTCGTTATCTGAGAGTCAGAAATTGCCCATTTCTCAAGAGGCCCCAGCAACCTCTGAAGGAACCCTACAGTTTCATGGAACCCTTGTTAAAAAGACTACTCAATGTTGTAGAGATGAAAGTGGAAGGGATTGAGCTGTTTAGCAAAAAAAGGTCAGGGCTGACACCAAGCAGTCCAAAAAAAATGCTGTGTGTTGTGAGCCTGCAACAGGATTTAAGAGCTAAGTGCATTTTTGGCATATCAGTTATTGTACTTGCATGGTCTTTACTAGGATAACATTTGGGGAAATATGCAAGCATTGCAGAGATATAGTGCATACGTTTTTTCCCTGACATGCACTTTAAGTGAACCTGTTATTTTCTCTAGTGTGAGCACAGTACAGGTTCAGAGTAGCTATAGGAAATATTAAACAGAGGAAATGTATGAACATTGTTATAATCTCAGTAATGTATGCTTCTCTGTTTACAAATCAGTTCCTAAAGAAATTGACATGTTTTCGAAATGACACAATTAAGAGAGTCGTCGTATGCAGTTCTGCAAAACATATTACACAATACACTGTGCTATTATGAGTGATTTATCGCCTCTTCCGTTCCACCGCGAACCAGCTGAATAAGAGTATGTAATTCTCAGTAATCTCCCATGTTCAGGAAATCTTACATTGGAATGAATTACACGTTGAGGAAAAAATGTGTGAAAACAGCCACTAGTTAATGAAACCCGGAGGGTCCTTCACGCTTGTCAAAGGCATATTCTTGTAGTTCTTCCTCTCATTAACATCAAAGCCTGTTTGTTTGCTGCTGAATGTTTATTATGCAGTATTTCAGATTTAGCTCTTCGTTAGTGTGTAACAGTGCTTCCTTGGCAGCTTCGGAATAACTGTCATGGACAACGGTTGGCCTCCAGATGGCTCCAGCTGTTGGTGATATAGAGCACAATACATTTCACAGGGCTAGTAAGTGCAAACTGGATAAGGCATTCAAGCAAATTTAACTAAATATAAATTCAGCTCACCTCAACTAATATACAGAATATACTGTATACCAGTGTCAGCTTGTGCTCAATATTTTGTGGGGGGGGGGACTCGGGTGTCAAACCTGACCCCCCTCACTACTCGCACAACCCCCACAGGACGGACAGGAAGCCGGTGATCAGTGGCCTTACCTTAGGAGGCCGATGACGAGGTGGTGCTGGATCTGGGGTAGGGCTCCTGGAAGCTGGAAGATCCGGGGCTGTTGCTTCTCCTCCCGGTCGAGCAAGAAGTGGGTCCTGAGACCCGACTCTCCGGAAGTCCTAAGACTCCCTGGCCATTAGGGGTCTAAGGTCCCCCTTCCTGATTGCCCAGGAGGACAAGCCGGAAGATATTAGTGAATATTAATTTGCTAATGTCACACTACTGGATGGGCTCAGGGCACAGTGCTCTGTGCCCTGAGCCCACCCTTTTTTGAAGCCAATTAAAGCCTCAGGTTCTAATCATGTGCTTTAAAAAACAAAAAACCCATTAAAATCCATGCGTACGGTGCCCTATATATAGATTAATGGCTGGGCACATGGATTGGGGGGTGGCGCCCCTGCGCCCCTAATGGGGCAGCCGTCACTGCTGTATACTATGATTAAATATATAAAATTATGGAAACAAGTATGGTAAAAGAATGAAATCCTTACCTAATATGGTGTTGCCCTGGGAAATTACAAATATAAATCTTGGATGGTGGATAATGGAATCTGATACCACTCTTCATGCAAAAATCCAGGTTACAATCCTATGCAATGTCCTTTTGTCTCTTTCGGTTAGTTGACCATGTTGACCGCGCTTATGCTTATCAAGGCAATGTTTTCCTTTGATACTGTATCTCGCGACACCAAAAATAAATTATATACCAAAATAAAAGTGCACTTGCCCCCCCATAAATCTCAAAATGCATAGATAGAAAGCAAAATTATAAAAAAATAAATAAATGGATAATGAAAATATTAGACCCTAAAATGTATGCATCTCTCACTAAATATATAAATATATAAATATAAATAACACCTAGTGCGAAGTAAGATTAATAAACAGAATATATTCAATTCATGTAATGCATATCATAAAAATAATAATAGTAATAATAGAAAACATATATTATTAATAAACTTCAAAATGTGTATCCTAGATTTCATAAAACAACATCAAAATGAATGACTATAATAGATAAACAACACACACATTTGAAACAATCCAAATCCACAAATGGTTATACAGATACTCCAATGGTGCTCTGTGATGAAAAAACGAATCAGTGTCAACATGCTCAGGAGGCGCTATCTCCACATATTTTCACTCCTCTTACTAGACTAAGTTGATCTCAAATTATAGAGATATAACCTGCTCATGTATAAAGAGACAATGCTCTCTTTACCAGATATCTAAATACAGATATGGCCCAGTCCGTGAATCCCAACACTGGTGTGCCCACTCCCCACCAAACATATCACATAAGCCAACCAACGCCAACCAACACAGGCAGATCAATACCTTCCAACTCCAAAAGGCAGAGAATATAAGATGCTTCATAGTGTTGTAAATCAGTAAAGGATTTGTTGTAAAAAATATTGTACTTACATCTTTAAAAGCATCTAAACGCGGTTACAATATTCCACAAACACAGCTGTGGTCCTCCCCAGTGCGTGCTGACGTCACAGATGTGGCTCCACCGACTCGTTTTCAATGTAACGGGCATAACAGGCCTCCTCTGGGACCAGAAACCGGGATCATGTTTGTACAATATTGTAACCGCTTTTAGATGCTTTTAAAGGTGTAAGCGCAATATCTTTTACAATAAATCCTTTACTGATTTACTAAACTATGAAGCTTCTTCTATTCTCTGCCTTCTAATGAGGCTGGAGTTGGAAGGTATTGATCTGCCTGTGTAGGTCGGCTTATGGTATACGTTTGGTGAGGACACCAGATTCACAGAGAGGGCCATATCTGTATTTGGATATCTGGTGATTAAAGCATTGTTTTTTTATACATGAGTGGGTTTAGTCTCTATAATTTGAGATCAACTTAGTCCAGTAAGAGCCATGAATATATGTGGGGATAGCACCTTCTGAGCACGTTTGTTCTTTCATCACAGAGCACCATTGGAGCACCTATATAACCATTAGTGGATATTAGTGGACATTTCACATGTGTGTGTTGTTTACCTATTATTGATTGTCATTAATTTTGATGTTGTTTTATGAAATATGGGATACACCATATATACCAGATACCAGTAAATGGCAGTGTTTTTTAAGTTTGTAGCTACATCTATGGCATGCTCTATGTCTTTTCCCTTAACCACTTCAGCCCCGGACGATTTTACCCCCTTCCTTACCAGAGCACTTTTTGCGATTCGTCACTGCGTCGCTTTAACTGACAATTGCGCAGTCGTGTGACGTTGCACCCAAACAAAATTGATGTCCTTTCTTTTCCCCACAAATAGAGCTTTCTTTTGGTGGTATTTGATCACCTCTGCGGTTTTTATTTTTTGCGCTATAAACAAAAGAAGAGCGACAATTTTGAAAAAAACACAATATTTTTTACTTTTTGCTGTAATACATATCCCATTTTTAATTCAGTTTAGGTAAAAAAAAGGTAAAAAAAATTGCAATAAACGTATATAGATTGGTTTGCGCAAAAGTTATAGCGTCTACAAAATAGGGGAGAGATTTATTGCATTTTTTTTTTACTAGTAATGGCAGCAATCTGCGATTTTTTTTCGTGACTGCGACATTGCGGCAGACACTTCGGACACTTTTGACACACATTTTTGGGACCATTCACATTTACACATCGATCATTGCTATAAAATTGCACTGATTACTGTGTAAATGTGACTGGCAGGAAAGGGGTTAACACTAGGGGGCGCTGCAGGGGTTAATATGTTCCCTATGTGAGTGATTCTAACTGTGGGGGGATGGGACTCACAAGGGGAGGAGACCGATCGGTGTTCCTCTGTACTGGGAACACATCATCGGTCTCCTCTCCACTGACAGGACGTGGAGCTGTGTGTTTACACACACAGCTCCACGGTCCTGCTGTTTTCCCGGGCAATCGCGGGTGCCCGGCAGACATCGCGGCCGCCAGGCACGCGCACCGGGTCCCGAGCGGCGCCGCGGGAGCGTGCGCGTGCCCCCTAGGCGGCCGGGAATGGGAGGACGTCATATGACGCCCACCCAGGATGGGAGATCCACCTTGTGGGCTTCATAAGACTATGGGTGGGTATTGAAGCGGTTAATAGAAGTTCCTGTTTCCTGTCTGCAGTTAAAGTATTTGTAAAGTCAGAAGGTTTTTTACCTTAATTCATTCTATGCATTAAGATAAAAATCCTTCTGTATGCAGCAGCCCCCCTCAGCCCCACTATTACTTATCTGAGCCCTATCTGTATCCATGGATGTCCACAAGTCCCTTGCCATCCAGGACAGTCCTCTCCATCCTGATTGACTGAAACACAGCGGCGGCACAATTGGCTCCCGCTGCTGTCAATCAAACTCAGTTAGCCAATCAGGAGAGAGAGGGGGCTGGGCCGTAGCTCCGTTTCTGAATGAATACATGAAGCTGCAGTTCGGCTCGGGTGCCCCCACAGCAAGCTGCATGCTGTGGGGGCCCTCATCAGGAGGGAGGGGCCAGGAGCCCCTGCCAGGGACCCGAGAGGAGGAGGACTGGGGCTTCTCTGTGCAAAACCACTGCAACAGAGGCAGTAAGTATAACATGTTTATTATTTTAATATAAAAAAAAAACAAGACTTTACGTTCACTTTAGACAGCAAAGCCCATGTGGATTGTGCACTGTCTGTTCTGTACAGTTATATACAGAATTTCTAACATCGTCACTTTCACACCTGCAAATCATGTAGTGTGTGTTTCCATATTTTTGTCCAACCCCTGTATACATTGTATACATACATTTCCTAATGTTCTCTTGATAGTCTTTATGGCTTTCTCCAGAGGTCCTAGATGATACAGAGAATGGTGCTGACATGATGGCTCAGGGGGATAGGCAATGACGCATTCACAGTCTGTTCAGTCTTCT
This sequence comes from Lithobates sylvaticus, assembly GCA_028564925.1. Lineage (NCBI taxonomy): Eukaryota > Metazoa > Chordata > Amphibia > Anura > Ranidae > Lithobates > Lithobates sylvaticus. Next base: position 480,141,884 of record CM053030.1, read on the forward strand.
GGTTTGAGGGACATCTTGTGGTGGAGAAGAGGTGCCCTACAGGACGATTCTGGTTTGAGGGTATTGAAGCCACGTGTTGTTTTTTGTTTCACATTTCTGGGGGATGTTCTAAACAAAATAGCCCAGTTGGACTTTAACGTTTATCTAAAGCAGAATGGGAGAAGGTTATAACCCCTGTCAGATTTTGCTTTTTTGTTTTGTCCTTATGAGCCAGAAGATGAAGCTTTAGGTCCTGTTTATGTTTTATATGCTTTTTATTTATTTACATTTGAGACCAGAGGGTGAAAGAATGCCCACTTACTTTGATGGTCAGTGGGAGAAAAAAAATATCCCCTTATATTGTTCGTGTTTAGGAGGAAGAATGCTCCCCCTTATATGAGTGGTCAGTGGGAAAATGTCCCCTGAAATTAGTGGCTGGTGGGAGGAAAATGTCCCCTTACATTGGTGGTCTGTGGGGTAAAGAATGATCCTTTACATGGTGTTAATGAGAGGTAGAATGTTCCTTTAGTGGTCAGTTGAAGATTGCCCGCTTATATTGGTGGTCAATGAGAGGAAGACTGTTTCCTTACATTTGGTGGTTAATGAGAGGAAGAACGTTCCCTTAAATTGGTGGTCAGTAGATAAATGACCTCCTATGCCGCGTACACACGAAGGGACTATCCCGCGGGATTATCCTCTGGACTCAAGTCCAGCGGACAATCCCCTCGTGTGTGGGCGCCGGCGGACTTTTTGGCGCCAAAGTCCGGCGGACCAAAGTTTTAAGTTTGGTTTTAAAATTATCCGCTGGACTTGGCAGTCCGGCGGACAATCCCGCCGTTAGTAGGCTAGTCCGCCGGACTTTTGAAAATGAACGGACTTGCCGCTCATCGGCAAGTCCGTTCATTTAGCACGTGACTTCAGGTTACGTAGCTAGCGTAGGCAGTAAATGCCGGCGCGCTAGCTCCGTGACCTGGCATGGATTTAAAGGGAATCCCCACGCCGAAAAACGGCGTGGGGGTTCCCCCCAAATCCATCTCAGACCCTTATCCGAGCACGCAGCCTGACCGGCCAGGAAAGGGGTGGGGACGAACGAGCGCCCCCCCTCCTGAGCCGTACCAGGCCGCGTGCCCTCAACATGGGGGGTGCCCTGGGGAAAGGGGGGGCCGTGCGGTCCCCCCACCCCAAAGCACCTTGTCCCCATGTTGATGAGGACAAGGGCCTCTTCCCCACAACCCTGGCCATTGGTTGTCGGGGACTGCGGGCGGGGGCTTATCGGAATCTGGGAGCCCCCTTCAATAAGGGGGCCCCCAGATCCCAGCCCCCCACCCTATGTGAATGAGTATGGGGTACGATGTACCCCTACCCATTCACCTATGGTGTAAAATGTTAATTAAAAAAACACACACACTTTTGAAAAAATATTTTATTGCACTGCTCCGGGGGTCTTCTTCTGTATTGGGGGTCTTCTCGCCGGACTCCTCCGCCATTTACCAAGCTCTTTTACCGAGCGGAGAAGTCCGGCTACCTTCTTCGTCGTCGCCGCCGTCGTCTGGGGGTCTCGATCCGCCTTCGGGGGTCTTCCGGGGTCTTCCGGGGGTCTCTTCTGTTCTTGCGGCGGTCGTCGTTTTCCGCGCCGCCGGCGCCTTCTTCTTCTTGTTCTTGTTCTTCTTCTTCTTCCGATGTTGACCCGTCGCTGTCTCTGCCCGGAATGCCAGAGCCGCGCTGCGCTGGGACTTATATAGGGACATGGGGACAGGGTCACATGCTCATGTCACAAGGTGACCCCGCCCCCGTGTGATGTCACAGTCCCGGAGGATGCTGGGACTGTGACATCACAGGGGGCGGGGTCACCATGTGACATGAGCATGTGACCCTGTCCCCATGTCCCTATATAAGTCCCAGCGCAGCGCGGCTCTGGCATTCCGGGCAGAGACAGCGACGGGTCAACATAGGAAGAAGAACAAGAACAAGAACAATAAAAACAAGAAGAAGAAGGCGCCGGCGGCGCGGAAAACGACGACCGCCGCAAGAACAGAAGAGACCCCCGGAAGACCCCCGAAGGCGGATCGAGACCCCCAGACGACGGCGGCGACGACGAAGAAGGTAGCCGGACTTCTCCGGCGAGAAGACCCCCAAGACGGAAGAAGACCCCCGGAGCAGTGCAATAAAATATTTTTTCAAAAGTGTGTGTGTTTTTTTACTTTACATTTTACACCTTAGGTTAATGGGTAGGGGTACATCGTACCCCATACTCATTCACATAGGGTGGGGGGCCGAGATCTGAGGGCCCCCTTATAAAAGGGGGCTCCCAGATTCCGATAAGCCCCCCCCCGCAGACCCAGACAACCAACGGCCAGGGTTGTCGGGAAGAGGCCCTTGTCCTCATCAACATGGGGACAAGGTGCTTTGGGGTGGGGGGGCCGCACGGCCCCCCTTTCCCCAGGGCACCCCCCATGTTGAGGGCACGCGGCCTGGTACGGCTCAGGAGGGGGGGCGCTCGTTCGTCCCCACCCCTTTCCTGGCCAGCCAGGCTGCGTGCTCGGATAAGGGTCTGACATGGATTTGCGGGGAACCCCCACGCCGTTTTAGGGAGTCCCTTTAAATCCATGCCAGCTTACGGAGCTAGCGCGGCGGCATTTACTGCCTACGCTAGCTACGTAACCTGAAGTTACGTTCTAAATGAACGGACTGCTCCGTGTGTGGGCAAGTCCGTTCATTTTCAAAAGTCCCGCGGACTTTGGCCGGCAGATTGTCCGCCGGAGAAGTCCGCGCGTGTGTGGGCAAGTCCGCACATGTGTGGGCAAGTCCACACGCTCGGAAAGTCCGGCGAAGCCAGCTGGAAAGTCCGGCGGATTGTCCGCTGGACTAGGTCCGCCGGCAAAAGTCCGCACGTGTGTACGCGGCATTACACTGACTGACCCCTTACATTGGTGACCAGTAGAAAGAAGAATGCCCCCTTACATTGATGGTCAGTTGGAAGAACACCTTACAACGATATTGTTTTTGTCATTTTATTAAACATATTTTTGCTATATAAGGTTTATATTGCATCATTTATCGGGAATTACTATATGAGATCTTCTCCACCTGGTGAGAAGAGAAGTGGTGAAACGTTATTACCTTTTTATAATGTAAAAAGGGACTGTGGAGAAACAAAGGGATTATCGATTGAGTTTTCCTTACATCTCTGTGATAGAAAGGTAATAGAACTTGTGAGTGTGTTTCCAATCTGACACAGGAGCACTCACTTGGGAGAAAGATGATGCACATAGTTTGAAGTGAAAAGAATATCACAATTATATAAGAAACTTCCACCAAAGACATTGTTATTTTGCAATGTATTTATATATACACACACTATATTACAAAAAGTATAAAAGTATTGGGATGCCTGACTTTACACGCACATGAAATTTAATAGCATCCCAGTCTTAGTCCGTAGGGTTCAATATTGAGTTGGCCCACCATTTGCAGGTATAACAGCTTCAACTCTTTTCGGGAAGGCTGTCCACAAGGTTTAGGAGTGTGTCTATGGGAATGTTTGACCATTCTTCCAGAAGCACATTTGTGGGGTCAGGCACTGATGTTGGATGAGAAGGCCTGGCTCGCAGTCTCCTCTCCAATTCATCCCAAAGATGTTTTATCGGGTTGAGGTCAGGACTCTGTGCGGGCCAATCATGTTCCTCCACCCCAAACTCGCTCATCCATGGCTTTATGGACCTTGCTTTGTGCACTGGTGTGCAGTCATGTTGGAGCAGGAAGGGGCCATCCCCAAACTGTTCCCACAAAGTTGTGAGCATGAAATTGTCCAAAAGTGTTCCTTTCACTGTAACTAAGAGGCCAAGTCCAACTCCTGAAAATCAACTCTATACACTATAACCCTCCCTCCACCAAATGATTTGGACCAGTGCACAAAGCAAGGCCTGCATTGGTCTTTGGTCAAATTGGTTTGCGTGGCTGTCATCCCATAAGGAAGCCTCTTTTAAAGATGATGCACAAAAAAGCCTGCAAACAGTTTGCTGAAGACAAGCAGGCTAAGGACATGGATTACTGGAACCATGACCTGTGGTCTGATGAGACCAAGATAAACTTATTTGGTTCAGATGGTGTCAAGCATGTGTGATGGCAACCAGGTGAGGAGTACAATAACAATTGTGTCTTGCCTACAGTCAAGCATGGTGATGGGAGTGTCATGGTCTGGGGCTCCATGAGTGCTGCCGGAACTGGGAGCTACAGTTCATTGAGGGAACCAAGAATGCCAACATGTACTGTGACACGCTGAAGCAGAGCATGATCCCCTCCCTTTGGAGATTGAACCGCAGGGCACGATTCCAACATGATAACGACCCCATACACACCTCCAAGACAACCACTACCTTTCTAAAGAAGCTGAGGGTAAAGGTGATGGACTGGCCAAGCATGTCTCCAGACCTAAACCCTATTAAGCATCTATGGGGCCTCCTCAAATGGAAGGTGGCGGAGAGCAAGGTCTCTAACATCCACCAGCTTTGTGATGTCGTAATGGAGGAGTGGAAGAGGACTCCAGTGGCAACCTGTGACGCTCTAGTGAACTCCATGCCTAAGGGGGTTGAAGCAGTGCTGGAAAATACACAAAATATTGACAGTTTGGCCACAATTTGGACATTTTTAACTTAGGGGTGTACTCACTTTTGTTGCCAGCGGTTTAGACATTAATGGATGTGAGTTATTTTGAAGGGACAGCAAATTTACACTGTTATACAAGTTGTACACTTACTACTTTACATCGCGGCAAAGTGTAATTTCTTCAGTGTTGTCACATAAAAGATATAATAAAATATTCACAAAAATGTGAGGGGTGTACTCACTTCTGTGAGATACTGTACACATTTAATTTCTTGACTACCTCTTACACTTTTGAAGGCCCTGGAGCACCAGGACAATAGAAACGCACAAAAAATTACCTAATTTTGGAAAGTAAACACCCCAACGTATAATCTATGAGGCATAATGCGTCTTTTAAACATGTCATTTTTTTTCCACAAGTTTTTGGAAAATGTGTAAGGAAAATGAAAACGCATTTTATTGTACACAAAGTTGTCCATTTATAAGATATTTCTAACACATAGCATGCACATAGCATGTACAGGGTCGTACTCTTTTTTGTTGCCAGCGGTTTAGACATTAATGGCTGTGGGTTGAGTCATTTTGAGGGGACAGCAAATTTACACTGTTATACAAGCTGTACACTCACTACTTTACATTGTAGCAAAGTGTAATTTCTTCAGTGTTGTCACATGAAAAGATATAATAAAATATTTACAAAAATATCAGGGGTGTACTCACTTGGGGTTCCTAGCACCAAGTGGCCCCGGGATACAGGGCCCCAAAGTCGGTCAACCGTGTCCATCTGCAGCAATGTCATTTTGGGACCCTTTGGGTCCAGAGACCCCAAATTTTGACTGCAGCTAGGGGGCATATAGGCAACCTTTAACTACCAAATTTGAAGTTCCGGGGACCTATGGCTGCAAATGGCACAGTGAGGCTGCAAATGGGCATTGTTGTCCCTCTTTTCCACTTGCAGTAGCTGCGCATTTCTCACCCTAGGCTTATACTCGAGTCAATACGTTTTCCCAGTTTTCTGTGGTAAAATTAGGTGCCTCGGCTTATATTCAGGTCGGCTTATACTCAAGTATATACGGTATATATAATGTTTTGCACAACATTTCTTGTACTTTCTTGTACTTTAATAATGTAGGATGCATGTATAATAACAGTTTATATTTTTATAGGGTGTATAGAGGGATATGGAAAAGCTCAGGGGGGGTACCTCTGATTTTACTTTATTTTGATTTTCACCTTTACTATTTTATTTTCTTAAACCCTTATTTTTCCGTTTCTCGACTTTTTTTTATTATCATTAATTTTTCACCCATTTTTTATTTATCAATTTTTACTTTTAATTTTATTTATTCTCATTTTTATTTTATTTTTATTTTTATTTTTCAATTGTTATATTTAATTTTATTTTTATTTACATTTATTTATTTCCAACCTTGTTTATTTTCACCTACATTTTTACAAAAAATTTTTTCATCCTTTGAAGTTTCTATTATATTCTCTATCTTTGATATCTATTTTTACTCTTCTCTTAGGATCGATCTTACAACTGACCTTGTTCTCATTTCCATAAGCCAGTATTACTCTGAACGGTGCTGGCTCAAGCGACAGTATGTGTCTTGTAAGGGCTTTACATCCTCAATACTGTTTTACTTCGGTTGGATCGGGAATCACCCCCGTTCCTCTACTGCGCATGCGCATACTCTCTACTGCGCATGCGCGCACTTTCGTTTTCGGCCGCGGCGGACGAGCCGCTTCATATGCGGACTCTATCCCCTCGGCCTGATCTGGCGCATGCGCACAGCAGCGCCAGTACTAGTGCACTCTGGCATTCCTTCTGGCGGCCCCTCCAGCTGATCGGAGTGATCTCTGATCAGCCCTATGGGGCGGTCTCCTTCCTCCTCCCTCCAACTTGGCGCCAAAACACACTATTTAACCAGCACTCCATCAGATGGTTGTCTGAGATGGAGTGCTGGGAAGCTGCCTCTGCCAAACTGTACTCAGGTATATTTATTTAAAATATTTATTGACTATTAGGCTGTTCTCCTTGCTCTAGGTGGTGCCTTGGGGACTAAATAGCCCGGGGCATACACAAAACTAAAAATGAGCTCTGCTATTAGCCATGTACTATTTCTCCTTTACATAGAGTCTGCTATTGATGGATTCAGCCATTAAAAGTTGTACTTTGAAGAGCTGGTGATCTTCTCCAGTTGTGGCAGTTCCTCTTTCCCATGTGGCTATCAGGTACGCTTTTGGATTAACCAGGCTGTGGTCTATTACATTGATATATAATATTAAACACTGTTGGAACTTAGCGGACATATATTTATATATCCCTCTTGTCTTTCGTTCCTTCTCAGTTCACTTATGTGATGCTATATCTGCTATAGTGTTGAGGCCATCGATTTGAAACTATTACCCTTCATGGGGATTCTTAATTAGAACTCCGTGGGATCCTCAAGGTATATATACAGAGTGGCTTTGGAAGTGGAAGCCAGTATATCTTTACCTATTTTTGATATTATCATTATTAATTCCAGGATACCGGCACGTTAGATCTATCCGCAAATACCACCATGCCACTGGCCAAATCCGGCACATCTTTGGTTTACTACTGTTAATTTCCTCTCTTTCTAATTTTTATGTGAGTATTTTCCTCATGTATATACTTGTCTATATGGGATGTAATATCCACATATGGGACTGATTACCGGTCGATCACTTCTTAGAATCTTTACTGAAAATATTCTTCCTTTTTTTTTTTTTCTCCTCCCCCATTTGCAGATTGTGCCCTGTTTGCTGGTTTCAGACCCCAAACTCGGCGAGTCCTTGTTGGCGATCCCGAGAGACTCACTTTTAGGTAACTAACTTGGGTGCGGCAGACATATACTAGCTTCTACCTTATCAACACAAATTGGAAGGTAGGCAATATTTAAGTATTCTTGAGTGCACACACCCATTGTAAACTATTTGCACCTATATTATTGAGTACTGATCTGAATACATGTAATCTGTCAATCCATTCATGAATAACCCCCCTGTCTTCTTGATATATACAACAGATATACGAACTACTATACTCTGGTTCTGAAGAAGCTTTAAGCGAAACGCGTCAACCAGCATCCTGCGAGTTTGTTTCAGCATTCTGATTTACTAATAGCTATATGTATATGTACATTCTTGGACTGCAATGACCCCCTTTTTTTATATGTGACATGTTTTATGTATATTATGTGCTAATAAA
>CM053030.1:480150205-480214973 GCA_028564925.1 Lithobates sylvaticus
ACCTACATGGTAATGGGAATCAAGAGGACTCGATCACGAGTCTATCTAGTCTCTCATAAAACAAAGCTTATAGTTTAGCAAAGGACATATCAGGGTAGATAGGTCTCTGGAGTGTAAGACACAATTAAATCCAAATAAAAAAAAAAAAAAAAAAAAAAGGGAGAGGGGGAGGATACATTGCCTGAGGAGGGATGCTATTGGTATCAGTCAGTATGGGTCCCATGGGTGGGTTGCAGAGGTATCGATGAGGCGTTGAAGGTCCATCCATCTAGTGTCAGGAGGAGAGGAAAAAAAAAGAAAACAGAATTCACAAGGGGATTAAGTACCTGAGTTACCCCCGGGCAGATTGTGCCATTATCGTCTAGGCAGCTGAAAACAGAAGCCATCCCATGTCAGAGGCGTCGGCAGAGTGTCCGTGTAAGGGCTCCAGTAAGATAAAGTAGATACATGGGGACTCCTGCAGGTAACGGTGGTGTGTGAAGACAATCATGGACCGGAGGTAGCTCGGAGGTAAGCAGCTTGCGAGTAAGTAGATCTCAGTAGACTGTCCAAAGCAGGGCTGGAGGCGCCAATCCTGGCGGTGATCAGGGCCCCCATCCATCAGGAATGAGGGCTCTGTAGTCGGGCCATCAGCTGGTTGTTACAGGGGGATGGTGTGATCATGGGTGGGAAACAAGTAATCCAGGGTCTAGGGAGACCAGTGCAGACTTGCTAGAGGCGTGCGGGTCTGGGACGGTGCCTGGATAACTCTCGGGGGGGCCGTATGTCTAACGGAATAAGAAGCATCGAGGCAAGGGCCATGCGGGTCGAGCTTAGTCTCAGGGGAGGTAGGCAGTAGGGGGGACAGAAGGATGGGGGTACTCACAAGCCGTAGGCCACAGTCCATGGAGCGATCATTTAATCATCCAATGCTTCTCGTCTCATGTGTGGAGGCGAAGGGCTGTGTTGGTGCAGATCCCGGCGTGATGAGCGGGCGTTCGGGGACATCGGTACTGGTCTGCGGCGGCGCGATCTCTGACGGGAAGCTTTCGGGGATGGGTTAAGAGACACAGGAAGCCAGGGTTCCGCCGGAAAGTAGAGAGTGTACCATTCAGGGAGATCGATATTGGGCAAATCGAGTTGGTCACAGAATGCCTGAAGGTCCTCTGGGGTGCGGAGCCGGGCAGAGCGCCCCCTTGCGGATGCAGATAGGCCAAAAGGAAATTTCCAGCGGTACTGGATATTTCTAGATCTTAGGGCATCTAGTAATGGGCGCAATGCCCTTCTGTTTTGGAGAGTGATTTGTGAAAGGTCTTGGAATAACTTCACTTCAGTCCCATTAAAGAGAATGCGCCCCTTTTCCCTAGCTTTGCGGAGGATTTCTTCTTTAAGGGGGAAGCTTACGATGCAGCAGATAATGTCTCTTGGGGGTTCATTGTCGCGTGGTGGAGGACGGAGAGCACGATGAGCCCTTTCCATGTCGATGGGGGAGTCGGCGGGGCGCTCGATAAGATCGTTGAAAATGGCGCCTAAAGTTTGTTGTATCGCGCCCGAATCAACACTCTCGGGGACCCCCCGCACCCTAATATTGTGTCTCCGCCCCCTGTTATCAAGGTCCTCTACGTGCCTATGTAGTTCAAATACCTGGGCAAGTTGAGAGTCGTAGGCCGATTGTACTTGGCGAATGGCCGCCGCGTGCGTTTGGGCGGTCTGCTCCACATTATCGATGCGGTGAGCTACGGCTTGCATATCGACCTTCAGGTCCGCAATTGCTGCTGTCACAGTGTTCTTAATGTCCGATGCGACCTTTTCCAGGTCGAAGAGGCTGGGGGGAAGAGCCCCGCTGGGGCTAGGTGATGCCGCTCCCGGCATCAGGGCGGATGGCGATCTATCAGGCAAGGCCGCGGTTTGGGCCTGTAGTGGCGCGGATGCCTGTAGCTTTTGGGACCGGAATATGTCTGGAATGTTCCTCCCCAGATGGGAATGAGAGTCCTTGGGGGTGCGGGAGGTAGACGAGCTTCTGGTGGACCTGTTCATAGCAAGATAGAACCGGTAGGCTCCCGGTCAGGCAAGTTTCTCGCCCCAGTCACGCAGGAGCTCAGAGATCAGGCAGCCATCTCGGTCTCCGTCCAGGCCACGCCCCCATTCGATTTTTTTTTACCAAATTATCTACTAAAGAAAGTCAAAATTATTTTTTTAATACATACAAATAATTAAAGCCTATATTTATTAATTAAATAAATACAAATAAATACATAAAAAATTGGTATAACAAAAAAATAAACAGCTAATAAATTAAATAGTTAATACATAAATAATATTTTCGAATTTAAAACAAAAAGGATTAACATATACACAATACTATACTATACAATTTAAAGATACAAAGAATGAAGACATAACAGACAATATTACTTATACAATAAGATTACTTACCTTGTTTGTCTTTGTAGAGAGGTAATGGCGCTCAGGTGCAGGTTTCCACGTGGGGTCCGTTCGCCTCGTGTCCTCAGGTGAAGATGGGATTTCTCACCTGTGTGCCCTGTCTTTCAATGGAGGTTTTTGAAACGCCCTCCAAAACGTGGGCGGCGTGATGACGTCACGCCGCGCTGATCCCGCGAGATTTCGCCTCGGGACCCCCGCAAAGTCTCCTGGGATTGATCCCAGGAGACACAGCGAGATAGCCCACAAGACACAGCGCCAGGTCCCAGAAGACATTGCGAACTAGAAGGAAGCGACGACGATCGACGCAGAGAGCCCGCCCACCGCCGCAGGGAGAAGAACACAGATGAAGCCATCATTCAAGGTAAGCTTAAAAGATGCAGAATTGAACCGTCAATTCTGTCATCTTACAGGATAGGGAAGCCATAGAAACATACTTCTATGGATGGGTGCAGAACCGCTTTAAGTAGAATCTGAACAGGTACATTATGAAGTGTAGCTCCATCCCCAAAAAATCTATTTTTAAGCTTTTTGGAGAACATAGGGAGGGGTTATCACCCCTGTAACATTTGCTGTCTTTGCACATCTGTTCAGAACATTTCATCTCACTTTCCGTCCCAATGACAAATGTTTTTGGAAAAGTGGGGTTTTAATTGAAACAAGGATTGGTGATAAAGCATCAGTAGAGAGGGGCAGTGGCGTCTCCAGCTTTCATATTTAGGGGGGGGCACATGGGGGGACAGGGACAAAAGTAGGGGGGCAACTATAAAATGCAATTTTACTACGATCCCCAGGGTGGCAGAAAACAAGAGATATATGTCACCAGCATACCAAGAAAATATAAGGGTCCAAAGCAGTGGGAGAACTATCAGGGTTGCAAAGGTTGTCTTGCCACCGGGCCTTGGTGTTCTGCCACTGTGGTGTTCCCCAGCCTCCTCTTGCTGTCCTGCCCCTGCTATTGACAGTGCTGGTCTGGCATCTGTGTCCTTGGTAGTGGCAGCAGTCTATTAGGACCTAGTAATACAAAGAAAAATTGCGCTGGACACAAAAAAAAGTGAAAAAAACAAGAGCAGCAACCAGAATGTGATAAGCAAATGTGACAATGGAAAAAAGAAGGCCTCGCTGAATGGTGAGGAATATGTATGGATAACAACAGTGATTATGACAACCAATATTGTGACACAAAATAAAAAATATAAATGAATTATAGATATCAGTAAATAAGTCTCACCCGATGGGTATGAAACAAAATAACTAGTGAGACAATAAAGACTGCTAAATATCCATCATGGACATAACCAGTCTAAATGACCAAACAGGTGATGCACTACAAATAAAATAACAGAGTGTCCAAGTAAGCTGAGTGTTCACTCAAGTGCAGCAGTACAGTGACATCCACGTGTTGTAAGCGGTGACTTTTCAGGGATTCAAATTAAATTGACAAGTGCTGTAGTGATCCCACCACCAGGAAGATTGCAGGCTTACCAGACTGTAGAAGGGGAAACACATGTGGCTAATACCCAGCCAGGGCCTTGTCCTCCGGCACAACTCGATTTCACCACTCCCAGTATCCAAATTCAGACGTGGATGTTATTCACTCCAGGTGTAGGTGAATGCGGGACTTACCACTGATGGTAGTGGTTCGTGGACCTTATGGCTATGGGAGTTAGTCCGTTGGTCTCCAAGGAAGGATTGGCCCAAATATGAAAAGAGGGAAAAAAGGACACACCATGGGTGGAATCCAAAGGATTTATTGGGATAAAAAATGCCTCTAGGCACAAATGCAGAAGCAAAAACAAATAAAAATATATTTAAAAATTTGCGGCCGGCCGGCAGCAGTACCCGCCCGTACTATTGGACATAAAGCGCGGTGACGTCGCTCCTCCCTACGCGTTTCGTCAGAGAGTGACGTATTCATGGGACACGGGCGGCGTACTGACGCACCGCTTTAAATACAAATGGAAGAGCCTCGATCTGGGTGGTGGAATACCAGACACTCAACCTCCATCTTGGAGGTTGGCAAAACGAGGATAATACCCTTATTGAGCGGGGCATTGATACATTGTTATACACTGTGAAAGATTCACAGTGTATTGACAGAGTCCCCCTTCATATGTAGAGACTTCTTAAAAGGAGTTTTAAAATATATATAATGTGTAGACACAATGTGTCTATAAATTAGTAACAAGAAACTACATTACCCATCATGCTCACCGCTACATGACGTAACCAACGTCCTCCCAAAGGGGAGTGGGCGAATCTGAGTAAGTGTTAAATGTTAAACGCCAAGGCGATTTCAGTCGTCTAACTCACATCTAAAATAAAAATTAAAAATTAAATAGATAGCGCCGACAGCAGGAATCTAGGTCAACCGCAGGCGGAATTTGAAAGGATGGAAAAGAACTACGTAACACTGCATAGTCACCCACAGACCACAGACCAAAAAGACTACATTACCCATCATGCACCTCGTACGTGGACGTAAGACACGTCGAACGTACAGGGGTGGATGGGGTAACTGGATGTCGGTGTCAGGCGTTAAAAAAACTACGCTACCCAGCATCCTCCCATCGGCGTGACGTAAATAACGTCACATATCGACCGGGGGGGCGGGGCAGTGTATAGAGCCCCAACTTAAGTGCCTAAAAGAAGAGGACTATCCACTGAAAAGATAGGGATCTTAGGGTAGCAATGTAGAAGTCCACATTGCCCCCCACACTTGCTGGCCCATCAATGTACCAGTACAATTGTGACCAGACATGTGTGGATAAACACATAGGTGGATTGGTGGCAAAGGGAAAAACGTACTAACTGAATTGAACCTAATAACAAAAATGTGAATAAACATGTAAATTAACACATCTCTGTATAAGGGATATAAGGGGCCAGACGGCCACTAAGCTCAGGTACTGGAAGAAAGGTGAAATAAGGGACACTGAAGATGGAATTTAAGGTATAGGCTATTTCGAAACATATCAAACAAAACACACCAATACAGATCGACAGCACTCCCCAAGGAGGTGGATGTCTGAATGGTATGTCAAAATCCACTAACATAAGGAACATAAATAAAAAACGAAAAAAAGCAAATATAAATGGTACGCTTGGGCCGGAAGGTCAGAAATTGACCTACAACCTAAGGTGTAGTGAGAGTATCCGGTGGGGTCCATATGTCTGTATCTGATATCCACGACCCAGAACAAGTTCACAGCATCATAACATCTTAATGCGGATTTATTCCCAATGAAGACAAAAACATGGTAAAATCTAGGCATTGTCGATGAATGCATTCACATCTACATCTATATTCAACCCTTGGGGAATGTGAGTTTTTAGTCTATGCACCCACGACATCTCTGACCTGGAGATACTCCTAACTAGATTACTTCCTCTCCAGTGTGGGTTAAACTTCTCTATTCCCAAAAACAGAGTGTTGGAGGGGTCTCTGTTGTGTGTGGTCAGATAGTGCTTTGAGACTGAGTGTTTAGTGTAACCTTTTCTAATATTATTAATATGTTCGTTGAGTCGAACTCTGAGGGGGCGTTTGGTCCTGCCCACATACTGCAGGCCACACGGGCACTGCAGCAGGTAGACAAGCCCCTCAGTGGTACACGTAATGAAAGACTCAATCTTATAACTCTTAGATGTGATAGTAGAAGAGAAGCTGGTAGTTCGCCTAGTTCTGCAACTATTAAGGGAACATACTTGGCATCTATTACATTTATAGTATCCAATCAACTCTCCAAAAAATTGAGGGGCTCTGGTTGGAGGATTTAATATGTTAGGTGCTATCTTGTCTTTGAGTGATGGAGCACCCCTGAATACTACCCGTGGTCTGTCGGGAAGGATAGTTTTTAATAGTGCGTCGTTCCCCAAAATATGCCAATGCTTTTGTATGATACGGCTGATATTGTGATATTGGTTAGAGTAGTTGGTGATAAAAGGAACTCCTACCATATCTCTCCCATCATTAGTTGGCACTTTATCTTCTAGCAGGGATGACCTATCCATCAAGGACACCTGATGAAGGGTGTTCCGAAGGGATAAGGGGTCATAACCCTTATCAATGAATTTGGAGGTGAGGGTTTTGGCTTGTACAAGAAATTGGTTATGTTCGGTACAATTCCGCCTCAGTCGCATATATTGGCTCTTGGGTACGGAGCTAAGCCATGAAGGGTGATGGCAACTCCCCCTGGGAATGTAAGAATTCCTGTCTGTGGACTTGAAGAAGGTAGAGGTGACAAACCGATTGTCCTTTATCTCTATCCTCAAGTCCAAAAAATGGATCGCTTCCTGGCTTGCCTCAAACGACAGATGTATGCCTCTGTCGTTATCATTTAGCTTAGCCATGAAGTCGTCAAGGGACGGCTTGGTACCTTGCCACAGGAGGAGGACGTCATCTATGTAGCGTGCCCAAAGGATGATTTCAGATCTCGCCTGGGAGTAGATGGCGTCCTCCTCCCATTGGGCCATAAACAGATTGGCCAGGCTAGGGGCGTACTTGGCCCCCATAGCCACGCCCCTGTCCTGGCAAAAATACTGTCCATTGTACCAAAAAAAATTATGTGTGGCTGCAAATTGCAGCAACTTCATGATGAATTCAATCTGTAATGTAATGAGTGGGGAGTTCTTATACAGGAAGTATTTTACTGCTCCCAGGCCAAGGTGGTGGGGAATGATGGTGTAAAGCGACGTGACGTCAGCCGTAACCAACCATAAACCATCCAATGGATTAAGTCCAGTCAACAAGTTGATAACTTGACGCGTGTCCTTAATAAAGGAGGGCATTGTCTGTACCAATGGTTGTAGGTAATAGTCTATATACTTGCCCACCCGAGACGTCACGGAATCAATACCGCTCACTATAGGACGTCCCGGGGGGCAAGTTAAACTTTTGTGTATTTTCGGGAGATAGTAAATTATTGGTACCCTAGGGGCTTTGGGGACCAAAAATTGCCTCTCCTTTTTATTAAGAATGCCTAGGTTGGCACCCTTTAGTACCAAATCCTCCAAGATACTTTTGTATCTCATGTTTGGATTGGAGGACAAAGGGGTATAGGTGTCTCTATCTCCAACTATTCTATCCATCTCTAAAAGATAGTCACTTTTATTTAACAAGATGATACCACCGCCCTTATCAGCAGGGCGTATCACCAGTTCCTTGTTTTCACATAAGGACTGTATACCTTCTTCCAGATTCTTTTTAATCCTAGCCTGTTTTAATTTTAAATTGTCCAAATCCTTCAAAACGATGTCTCTAAACACCTTGATAGAAGGGGCAAGGGCACCTGGGGGATTGAACAGAGAAGCATTTGCCAATCCAGAGTGTTGAAATTCTGTAGAGGCATATCTATTAGTGTTACTAGGGTTCAACATAAAGTGTCTTTTATGTCTTTTTATGTTCAACTTGCGCACATATCTGTGTTTAGAGATGGATAGAATAGTTGGAGATAGAGACACCTATACCCCTTTGTCCTCCAATCCAAACATGAGATACAAAAGTATCTTGGAGGATTTGGTACTAAAGGGTGCCAACCTAGGCATTCTTAATAAAAAGGAGAGGCAATTTTTGGTCCCCAAAGCCCCTAGGGTACCAATAATTTACTATCTCCCGAAAATACACAAAAGTTTAACTTGCCCCCCGGGACGTCCTATAGTGAGCGGTATTGATTCCGTGACGTCTCGGGTGGGCAAGTATATAGACTATTACCTACAACCATTGGTACAGACGATGCCCTCCTTTATTAAGGACACACGTCAAGTTATCAACTTGTTGACTGGACTTAATCCATTGGATGGTTTATGGTTGGTTGCGGCTGACGTCACGTCGCTTTACACCATCATTCCCCACCACCTTGGCCTGGGAGCAGTAAAATACTTCCTGTATAAGAACTCCCCACTCATTACATTACAGATTGAATTCATCATGGAGTTGCCGCAATTTGCAGCCACACATAATTTTTTTTTGGTACAATGGACAGTATTTTCGCCAGGACAGGGGCGTGGCTATGGGGGCCAAATACGCCCCTAGCCTGGCGAATCTGTTCATGGCCCAATGGGAGGAGGACGCCATCTACTCCCAGGCGAGATCTGAAATCATCCTTTGGGCACGCTACATAGATGACGTCCTCCTCCTGTGGCAAGGTACCAAGCCGTCCCTTGACGACTTCATGGCTAAGCTAAATGATAACGACAGAGGCATACATCTGTCGTTTGAGGCAAGCCAGGAAGCGATCCATTTTTTGGACTTGAGGATAGAGATAAAGGACAATCGGTTTGTCACCTCTACCTTCTTCAAGTCCACAGACAGGAATTCTTACATTCCCAGGGGGAGTTGCCATCACCCTTCATGGCTTAGCTCCGTCCCCAAGAGCCAATATATGTGAATGAGGCGGAATTGTACCGAACATAACCAATTTCTTGTACAAGCCAAAACCCTCACCTCCAAATTCATTGATAAGGGTTATGACCCCTTATCCCTTCGGGACACCCTTCATCGGGTGTCCTTGATGGATAGGTCATCCCTGCTAGAAGATAAAGTGCCAACTAATGATGGGAGAGATATGGTAGGAGTTCCTTTTATCACCAACTACTCTAACCAATATCACAATATCAGCCATATCATACAAAAGCATTGGCATATTTTGGGGAACGACGCACTATTAAAAACTATCCTTCCCGACAGACCACGGGTAGTATTCAGGGGTGCTCCATCACTCAAAGACAAGATAGCACCTAACATATTAAATCCTCCAACCAGAGCCCCTCAATTTTTTGGAGAGTTGATTGGATACTATAAATGTAATAGATGCCAAGTATGTTCCCTTAATAGTTGCAGAACTAGGCGAACTACCAGCTTCTCTTCTACTATCACATCTAAGAGTTATAAGATTGAGTCTTTCATTACGTGTACCACTGAGGGGCTTGTCTACCTGCTGCAGTGCCCGTGTGGCCTGCAGTATGTGGGCAGGACCAAACGCCCCCTCAGAGTTCGACTCAACGAACATATTAATAATATTAGAAAAGGTTACACTAAACACTCAGTCTCAAAGCACTATCTGACCACACACAACAGAGACACCTCCAACACTCTGTTTTTGGGAATAGAGAAGTTTAACCCACACTGAAGAGGAAGTAATCTAGTTAGGAGTATCTCCAGGTCAGAGATGTCGTGGGTGCATAGACTAAAAACTCACATTCCCCAAGGGTTGAATATAGATGTAGATGTGAATGCATTCATCGACAATGCCTAGATTTTACCATGTTTTTGTCTTCATTGGGAATAAATCCGCATTAAGATGTTATGATGCTGTGAACTTGTTCTGGGTCGTGGATATCAGATACAGACATATGGACCCCACCGGATACTCTCACTACACCTTAGGTTGTAGGTCAATTTCTGACCTTCCGGCCCAAGCGTACCATTTATATTTGCTTTTTTTCGTTTTTTATTTATGTTCCTTATGTTAGTGGATTTTGACATACCATTCAGACATCCACCTCCTTGGGGAGTGCTGTCGATCTGTATTGGTGTGTTTTGTTTGATATGTTTCGAAATAGCCTATACCTTAAATTCCATCTTCAGTGTCCCTTATTTCACCTTTCTCCCAGTACCTGAGCTTAGTGGCCGTCTGGTCCCTTATATCCCTTATACAGAGATGTGTTAATTTACATGTTTATTCACATTTTTGTTATTAGGTTCAATTCAGTTAGTACGTTTTTCCCTTTGCCACCAATCCACCTATGTGTTTATCCACACATGTCTGGTCACAATTGTACTGGTACATTGATGGGCCAGCAAGTGTGGGGGGCAATGTGGACTTCTACATTGCTACCCTAAGATCCCTATCTTTTCAGTGGATAGTCCTCTTCTTTTAGGCACTTAAGTTGGGGCTCTATACACTGCCCCGCCCCCCCGGTCGATATGTGACGTTATTTACGTCACGCCGATGGGAGGATGCTGGGTAGCGTAGTTTTTTTGACACCTGACACCGACATCCAGTTACCCCATCCACCCCTGTACGTTCGACGTGTCTTACGTCCACGTACGAGGTGCATGATGGGTAATGTAGTCTTTTTGGTCTGTGGTCTGTGGGTGACTATGCAGTGTTACGTAGTTCTTTTCCATCCTTTCAAATTCCGCCTGCGGTTGACCTAGATTCCTGCTGTCGGCGCTATCTATTTAATTTTTATTTTAGATGTGAGTTAGACGACTGAAATCGCCTTGGCGTTTAACATTTAACACTTACTCAGATTCGCCCACTCCCCTTTGGGAGGACGTTGGTTACGTCATGTAGCGGTGAGCATGATGGGTAATGTAGTTTCTTGTTACTAATTTGTAGACACATTGTGTCTACACATTATATATATTTTAAAACTCCTTTTAAGAAGTCTCTACATATGAAGGGGGACTCTGTCAATACACTGTGAATCTTTCACAGTGTATAACAATGTATCAATGCCCCGCTCAATAAGGGTATTATCCTCGTTTTGCCAACCTCCAAGATGGAGGTTGAGTGTCTGGTATTCCACCACCCAGATCGAGGCTCTTCCATTTGTATTTAAAGCGGTGCGTCAGTACGCCGCCCGTGTCCCATGAATACGTCACTCTCTGACGAAACGCGTAGGGAGGAGCGACGTGCTGACGTCACCGCGCTTTACGTCCAATAGTACGGGCGGGTACTGCTGCCGGCCGGCCGCAAATTTTTAAATATATTTTATTTGTTTTTGCTTCTGCATTTGTGCCTAGAGGCATTTTTTATCCCAATAAATCCTTTGGATTCCACCCATGGTGTGTCCTTTTTTCCCTCTTTTCATATTTGGGCCAATCCTTCCTTGGAGACCAACGGACTAACTCCCATAGCCATAAGGTCCACGAACCACTACCATCAGTGGTAAGTCCCGCATTCACCTACACCTGGAGTGAATAACATCCACATCTGAGTTTGGATACTGGGAGTGGTGAAATCGAGTTGTGCCGGAGGACAAGGCCCTGGCTGGGTATTAGCCACATGTGTTTCCCCTTCTACAGTCTGGTAAGCCAGCAATCTTCCTGGTGGTGGGATCACTACAGCACTTGTCATTTTAATTTGAATCCCTGAAAAGTCACCGCTTACAACACGTGGATGTCACTGTACTGCTGCACTTGAGTGAACACTCCGCTTACTTGGACACTCTGTTATTTTATTTGTAGTGCATCACCTGTTTGGTCATTTAGACTGGTTATGTCCATGATGGATATTTAGCAGTCTTTATTGTCTCACTAGTTATTTTGTTTCATACCCATCGGGTGAGACTTATTTACTGATATCTATAATTTATTAGGACCTAGTGCTGGTGACATTATGGGTGCATGCAGGGGAAGGCTGGCACTATTGGTTGTAGAGAGCCGAGCCCCCAGCTGGTCACCTAGCAGCAGTAATGCTGTATAACCTTCTCTGTTGACATGCTGATCGGGATGTGATCCAGGTGATGCTCCCAGTCAGATCTAATAAACACAGTATTTATTAGCATCAAGAGTACAACCACATCCACTGTATGTTCAGCAGCCATGTGGGCTCTATGCCTGTAAGGTGTGGGCTCTATGTCTGTAAGGTGTGGGCTCTATGCCTGTAAGGTGTGGGCTTTGATCAATAAAATCACTATGATACTTAACACTAGGATTTGACTAGGAGCATCACCTGGATTGCATCACGATCAGCATGTCAGAGAAGGCTGCACTGCTGCTAAGCAACCTGCAGGGAGGTCAACTGTCTACTCTACAACCATTAGACATGGGCTCGGGTGTGTTTGAAATCCCACTTGCCCGATCCCGCCAGGAAGCCGACACTGCACACGGCTAATCACAGGCAGTGAGACATTCCTGATCTGTGCAGCTGCGGACCAGGAAATGTCTCACTGCTTGTGCTTAGCGCCGTGCAGTGTGGGCTTCCTGACGGAATCGGGCATGTGGGATTTTGAACATGCCCTGCCCATCTCTAACAACAAATTGTGCTGGCTCTCCTGTACATTAGCCCCATAAAGTAACCAGCACTGGGTTCCAATGTGCAACTGCTGCCATGGAGACAGAGACCAGCGCTGTGAATAGCCAGGACAGCAACCCTGGTAGTTCCACCACTGGTCCACACTGCAAGGATTCCCCATCCACCTATAATGGGAGAATTGGATCATTTCTTTTTTTTTTCATGCAACCTACTAGTTAAATGAAAAAAGTGATCAATGTATGGGCTGCCTAAGTGCTAAGACCAGCCATAGGCAGTTTAAATCTCAGCTGGTTGAGGTTTGAACCATTAATGAGCAGGCTGAATGTACCAAGTTGATCGATCAAATTGGGAACAACCAGCCCGACAGATACTCTTATGATTATCACTAGTGGTTGATATAGCCATTAGTGATAATGACTGTTTGTTGGGAGAATACAATTGCCGGGCAGGAAGGATATTCCCCTGTCACCACTGTCTGTGTTAATGGGGGAATCATGCAAGTTTCTTTCCTGCACTCTGTGGATGCAGGAAAGAAATTTGCATAGTCTATTACCTGCCTAACTGAAAGTGAAAGTAAGTTGTGAAGGTCTTGAAAGAACAGGAGAGGGGGAGGGACAGATGGGGGAGAGAAGGGATGGAGATAATGCAGTTCAGTGATTACAGTGTACTGCAGTGCACACACTTACCCACGCGTCCAGGCTAGAAGAATACTCCCCCTCTCAATAGAGACTGTGTTACTCCAGCGGCAGCCTGAGTAAGATGTGGTGCATCCGTTACAGATGCAAACAAAAAGACATTGCCTTTTTGTAAAAACAAAACAAAAAACTCTGCCCCCCCCCCTAGGGACGCCATTGGAGAGGAGATACCTTTTTCCCAAATTAAATCTAACAGGATCGAATTTCCCTTCCTAGGGGTAGATTTCCTCTCACTTCCTGTTTTCTCTTTCCGTTTGCAAGTAGGAGACGTTTGTAAGTTGGATGTTTGAAAGTAGGGGCCTGCCGTATATACTCTGCAGAAATTTTCCCCATTAGATGTTGGTGTAGCCACAAGACTGTAAGCCCTCACAGTTACTCTTGGTGGGCACAGGAATGGGCCCTGCTGTGAGTTATTAGATCAAGATTTGTAATTGCATGCACCTGTTGAACAGGGCAGAAAAATTGGGCATTTGGTGGTGGTGGACGGTGTTGCCACAAGACTGTAAGCCCTCACAGTTACTCTTGGTGGGTGCAGGAATGGGCCCTGCTGTGAGTTATTAGATCAAGATTTGTAATTGCATGCACCTGTTGAACAGGGCAGAAAAATTGGGCCTTTGGCGGTGGTGGTGGACAGTGTTGCCACAAGACTGTAGGCCCTCATAGTTACTCTTGGTGGGCACAGGAATGGGCCCCGCTGTGAACTATTAGATCAAGATTTGTAATTACACGCCCCTGAAAAATTGGGCCTTAGGCATTGGTGCTGGTGCCACAACACTGCAACCCCTCACAGATACTGTACTTGGAGCACAGCAGTCACACCTGTTGCGAAGCATCTTTTTAAAAAATTGTAATTACACGCCCCTGTTATACATGGGCTGAAAAATTGTGCCTTAGGCAACAACACTGCAACCCCTCACAGGGGGGGTACCTCGTCCTAGAATTATGTATAGAAAACGAAAAAGGGGGGTTTTTAGCCAACCTAACGGACTATCACGGTACCTGAACGGACATATGTCTCAATACAAAAGAATAATTCTAAATACTTTTATTAGCACATAATATACATAAAACATGTCACACATAAAAAAAGGGGGGGTCATTGCAGTCCAAGAATGTACATATACATATAGCTATTAGTAAATCAGAATGCTGAAACAAACTCGCAGGATGCTGGTTGACGCGTTTCGCTTAAAGCTTCTTCAGAACCAGAGTATAGCAGTTCGTATATCTGTTGTATATATCAAGAAGACAGGGGGGTTATTCACGAATGGATTGACAGATTATATGTATTTAGATCAGTACTCAATAATATAGGTGCAAATAGTTTACAATGGGTGTATGCACTCAAGAATACTTAAATGTTGCCTACCTTCCAATTTGTGTTGACAAGGTAGAAGCTAGTATATGTCTGCCGCACCCAAGTTAGTTACCTAAAAGTGAGTCTCTCGGGATCGCCAACAAGGACTCGCCGAGTTTGGGGTCTGAAACCAGCAAACAGGGCACAATCTGCAAATGGGGGAGGAAAAAAAAAAAAATAAAGGGAAAAATTGTTATTTCAGTAAAGATTATAAGAAGTGATCGACCGGTAATCAGTCCCATATGTGGATATTACATCCCATATAGACAAGTATATACATGAGGAAAATACTCACATAAAAATTAGAAAGAGAGGAAATTAACAGTAGTAACCAAAGATGTGCCGGATTTAGCCAGTGGCATGGTGGTATATGCGGATAGATCTAACGTGCCGGTATCCTGGAATTAATAATGATAATATCAAAAATAGGTAAAGATATACTGGCTTCCACTTCCAAAGCCATTCTGTATATATACCTTAAGGGTCCCACGGAGTTCTAATTAAGAATCCCCATGAAGGGTAATAGTTTCAAATCGATGGCCACAACACTATAGCAGATATAGCATCACATAAGTGAACTGAGAAGGAACGGAAGACAAGAGGGATATATAAATATATGTCCGCTAAGTTCCAACAGTGTTTAATATTATATATCAATGTAGTAGACCACAGCCTAGTTAATCCCAAAGCATACCTGATAGCCACATGGGAAAAAGGAACTGCCACAACTGGAGAAGATCACCAGCTCTTCAAAGTACAACTTTTAATGGCTGAATCCATCAATAGCAGACTCTATATAAAGGAAAAATAGTACATGAGTCCCCAAGGCACCACCTAAAGCAACGAGAACAGCCTAATAGTCAAGAAATATTTTAAATGAATATACCTGAGTACAGTTTGGCAGAGGCAGCTTCCCAGCACTCCATCTCAGACAACCATCTGATGGAGTGCTGGTTAAATAGTGTGTTTTGGCG
Source organism: Lithobates sylvaticus (assembly GCA_028564925.1). Classification (NCBI taxonomy): domain Eukaryota; kingdom Metazoa; phylum Chordata; class Amphibia; order Anura; family Ranidae; genus Lithobates; species Lithobates sylvaticus. The sequence goes on from CM053030.1 coordinate 480,165,636, forward strand.
CCAAATTGGAGGGAGGAGGAAGGAGACCGCCCCATAGGGCTGATCAGGGATCACTCCGATCAGCTGGAGGGGCCGCCAGAAGGAATGCCAGAGTGCACTAATACTAGCGCTGCTGTGTGCATGCGCCAGATCAGGCCGAGGGGATAGAGTCCGCATATGAAGCGGCTCGTCCGTCGCGGCCGAAAACGAAAGTGCGCGCATGCGCAGTAAAGAATATGCGCATGCGCAGTAGAGGAACGGGGGTGATTCCCGATCCAACCAAAGTAAAACAGTATTGAGGATGTAAAGCCCTTACAAGACACATACTATCGCTTGAGCCAGCACCGTTCAAAGTAATACTGGCTTATGGAAATGAGAACAAGGTCAGTTGTAAGATCAATCCTAAGAGAAGAATAAAAATAAATATCAAAGATAGAGAATACAATAGAAACTTCAAAGGATGAAAAAAAATTTTTGTAAAAATATTAGGTGAAAATAAACAAGGTTGGAAAAAAAAAAAAAAAAAAAAAAAAAAATTAAAATATAAAAAAAAATAAAAAAAAAAAATAACAAAAAAAATAAAAAATAAAAAAAAAATAAAAAAAAATATAAAAATAAAAAAAATAAAATTAAAAGTGAAAGTTGATAAATAAAAAATGGGTGAAAAAATAATAATAAAAAAAAAAAAAAAAACAGAAAAATAAGGGTTTTAGAAAATAAAATAATAGGGGTGAAAATCAAAATTAATTAAAATCAGTAATTTTTTCCTTCAACATTTGCAGACCATGTCCGGGATGTAAAAATGGGAAATGAGCCTCCTCCGACGCCACCACCGCAACGCCTCCACCGAGGCAGCTATGGTTGGGTCAAATTCCCCTCCACAGTGCCTGTTGAAATCCAAGCCAGAGGGAGATCAAAAAATAGCTCATTAGCCTTGGTGTTATGCTGGAATCATTATACCAATATACAGGGTTAGAGTTCCGTTTGGGTCCCATATGAGGTAACCAAAACAACATATTTTTCTTGACACTCCACTCAAGACAGTCTCCCCGTGTCCTCTATAAATAAACAACATTAATATCAAAAATAAATAGCATTACATATCACATACAGTGACAACAGATGTACAAATCGAGGAGATCCTATTTTAAGTTATTTACAAAAAAAGATTAAGGATGCTTCAAACTGTCTGCTTCATTATAAAGAGTCCATAGACAAGCAGGCCATACTGTACCAATGAAACCTTCTAATCTATTGAGAGAAGGGACAAACTTGTCCCAATTCATAAGGATGGAGAGAGGGAGGTTTCCCAAGGGGGTGGGTATGTCCTGATTATAGGTAGGGTCAGAGGATAAAATTGATCATATTGATCGGGGGCCCCTGATTTGAACAATTTAGTCCCTGGGGAGGGGAGGGAGAGAAAAAAGAAAAAGGATTGATATATACATATATGTGGGAAGATAGAGAGAGAGGGAGGTATTGGTAATAATCATAAGAAAGGGCGAAAACTGAGGGAATCATTCAAGCCAGGGGCCCTTGTGGCATTTAGCTTGAAGATCCATCTGGCCTCGCGCTGCAGTAATTTTTTGTCTATATTGCCCCCTCTGGGATCCTCTACCACATGTTCCAGGGCCGTGAAGCAAACCATAGAGGTGTCATTCCTATGGTACAACGCTACATGGCGCCCTATTGGTGTATATAACAGATTTTTTCGTATATAGTAGATGTGGTCATAAATTCTCCTCCAGAAGTTTCTGAAGGTTTTGCCTACGTAAAACGCTCCACATTTACAAAAAGCTATATAGACTATCCCTTTTGTTTGACAGTTAGCTGAAAATTTAATGGTATGTGTTTCTCCATTAGGGAGTGTATAAGATGATCCCTCCAATATCCAATCACAGTAGTCACAATCATAACATTTAAACATTCCTGGGATATCTACTTCATGTTCGATGTGCCCTTGAAAATGGGTATGTACCAACTTGTCTTTCAGAGATTGGCATTTCTTATAGGTGATTTGGGGCTTAGCCCCAATATATTTTCCTACAATCCTATCTCCTGTGAGGAGATGCCAATGTTTCCCAATTATGTTGCGTATATCTTCATGATTACTTGAATACGTTGTTATAACTCGAGTAATGTTTCCTTGCTGTTTGTTACGTCTGTCCCCAAAGAGCAAATCAGCTCTATCTCTGTCAAGGGCCTTTTTAAATGCCTTTTTTAGGATAGTATTGCTATAGCCCCGTATCCGTAGCCGTGCTTGTAACAGGTTGGCCTCTAATCTAAAGGCTTCCTCTGTTGAGCAATTTCTCCTCAGACGTAAATACTGGGAATAGGGAATACTTCTAATCAAAGCTTGGGGATGTGAACTACTTGCATGGAGGATGGTGTTACCTGCCGTTTTCTTTCTATACAGGGATGTGGAAATTGTTCCATCTAATTGTTTTTGTATGGTAAGATCTAGAAACGGTAGTGACTCCGAACTAGATTCCATCGTAAACCTAAGGTTGAAGTCATTAATGGAGAGCGCTCTCATAAATTCCCTCAGATTTTCCACACTCGACTCCCATACCAAAAAAATGTCGTCGATGTATCTGTACCAGCATGATATGCTGGCCTGATACATCGATAGGTTGGGATTGGTGAGTATGGAACGCTCCCACCCCCCCAGGTACAAGTTAGCGTAGGATGGGGCACAGCATGTCCCCATCGCTACTCCCTGTACCTGGAGGTAGTGGGAGTCGTCAAAAGAAAAAACATTCTTTGTTAGGATATGCTTTAATAACTCCAATATGAATGTATTGTATGGTCTCCGTATCGGATCACCATCCCTAAAGAAGCTTTCCACAACCTCCAATCCCAGAGAATGAGGGATGCTGCAGTACAGAGCCTCTACATCAATTGCAACTAAAAGGCTAGTTGGAGAAACCTTTTTGTTGTGCAAGACTCGTAATAGCGCTAAAGTGTCCTGTAGGTATGAGGGGAGTTGTATCACATAAGGACGCAAAAAAGCGTCCACTAGTCTGCTGCCCTTTTCACTTTTCGCCCCTATGCCCGATATAATTGGGCGTCCCGGTGGTTTTTGCATATTTTTGTGTGTCTTCGGGAGTGAGTAGAAGGATGGGACTCTTGGATAGGTGGTTTTAAGGGCCTCAAATATATCTTTATCGATAATCCCCTCATTAAATGCTCGGGTAATAAGGATCTCATAATCTCCATTGAATGTTAGTATTTTTTCATAAGGAATGAGGCAATACCAATCTTCATTGGAGAGGATGTCCAAACACATTTGTCTATAGTTTATGGTGTCCATTATTACTACATTTCCTCCCTTATCAGCCATTTTTATTGTAATTTCCTTGTTGTCTTGAAGTTGAGAGATCACAAGTTGTTGTTCTGACGTTAGGTTTTTTGTCTTCTGTGACCTAAAGTCTAATTTTTTGACTTCATTAGTTACTTGTTGTAAAAAGGTCCAGATGCTAGGGTTCGTTTTTAGAGAGGGAAAGTTGGTGGATTTATTTAAAAATTTGGGTATTTCCCTGGGTGGAATTGCCTGAGGGGGGTCCCCCGGATCAGGCGGGGAAGCCCCCTCCGCAGGACCACCCTGGGACTCTTCACTCTCATCCAAGAGGTCCATCAGGTCTTTTAGAGCGAGGAAGTCCCTGACTGTAAATCCCCTCCATTTCTCACGCTCAATATATTCTTGTTTTTTCTTTTTCCTTTCATCATCAAACATAAATTTATAGGTAAGTCTTCTAGCAAATAAATTTAGGTCCTTAACGACCTCAAAACTGTTAGTATAAGATGAGGGACAGAAGCTTAGGCCTAGACCCAAAACCTCTAGTTCCATGTGTGATAGAGATTTTGAAGATAGATTAATGACTTGTAACTGGTCCTCTATCGGTCTTTGTACGCAAATCTCTCCAGATTTTGCGAGGCTGTGGAGCGGTTTGGAGGGTCTTGTGTGGGGGGAAACAATTGAAAAACCTTTTCTTTTATATTTTTAGAAATCACCCCTCCGTTTCTTGCAGTATTGAAGCCTGGGAGGGGGGTTGATGGTGGGAGTAGGGGGGCTCTATTGGCTCCTGTCAGATGTTCTAGGTCAGGGGAATCACCTAAAGTTGGAATACGGGGATCTATCCCCATTAGGCCACCCCCTCTCATGTCATGGTTCTCGTGTCCATCATTAGGGTAGTCTTTTAGTTTTTTGTCTTTTCCCCCTTTGTTTGCATTATCGCCTGTCGTTTGCCTCTTCCTTGATCCTCTCTGTCTTCCTCTACCACGTGTAGGGAAAGAGGATTGGTTTGAACGGGCTGAATAGGAAAAATTTGACGAATCAGAGTCAGTACCGTCTCTAAAGTCCCCATCACTTTGTGACTGTGTTTTGTCTGCATTTCGTTCCTGCTTTCTTTGGTTCTTCTTTCCTAGTTTCCCTCCCCTTTGGGGCCATCTATAGGCATACTTTCCATTAAACACCATTTTGTCTCTAATAAACTTCACATCCTTTTTATATATAAGATCCTTATTATATTTCTCCAAGTATTCTTTTAAGGATTTGTCCTTTTCTAAAAATTTGGGGTGAGCACATAGAGATACATTTTGTTTCTGAAACTCTATGATCTCAGTATCGAGGTCCTTTATATCCTTATTATAGTGATCAATTAACGCTAACATCATTTTAGATGTACATTCCTGTAAGTTCAATTCCCATTTTTGTTTGAAGTCCAAACTAGTCTCCCAAAGATTTGGGAAGACCTGAATTCTCAAACCTTGAGGATTCAGGCCTTCCTTAAGGTATCTCTCCAGAAATTTTACCTGCCAGAACAGGTTAGATTTCCTTTCGAGAGCCTGTCTCAATTTCGTTATTAGTACCTCGATTTCCAGTTCAATTCCATGATCGTCCCCGCATTCTTTGTGTATCCTCGACATAAGCCCATCCCATTCAGAACCAGTATAGTCCGTCATTGTTGATTTTTCTATAGTAAAAGCCAATATTTTTTCTGGAGAGATACCTAAAGGAAGGCCTGAATCCTCAAGGTTTGAGAATTCAGGTCTTCCCAAATCTTTGGGAGACTAGTTTGGACTTCAAACAAAAATGGGAATTGAACTTACAGGAATGTACATCTAAAATGATGTTAGCGTTAATTGATCACTATAATAAGGATATAAAGGACCTCGATACTGAGATCATAGAGTTTCAGAAACAAAATGTATCTCTATGTGCTCACCCCAAATTTTTAGAAAAGGACAAATCCTTAAAAGAATACTTGGAGAAATATAATAAGGATCTTATATATAAAAAGGATGTGAAGTTTATTAGAGACAAAATGGTGTTTAATGGAAAGTATGCCTATAGATGGCCCCAAAGGGGAGGGAAACTAGGAAAGAAGAACCAAAGAAAGCAGGAACGAAATGCAGACAAAACACAGTCACAAAGTGATGGGGACTTTAGAGACGGTACTGACTCTGATTCGTCAAATTTTTCCTATTCAGCCCGTTCAAACCAATCCTCTTTCCCTACACGTGGTAGAGGAAGACAGAGAGGATCAAGGAAGAGGCAAACGACAGGCGATAATGCAAACAAAGGGGGAAAAGACAAAAAACTAAAAGACTACCCTAATGATGGACACGAGAACCATGACATGAGAGGGGGTGGCCTAATGGGGATAGATCCCCGTATTCCAACTTTAGGTGATTCCCCTGACCTAGAACATCTGACAGGAGCCAATAGAGCCCCCCTACTCCCACCATCAACCCCCCTCCCAGGCTTTAATACTGCAAGAAACGGAGGGGTGATTTCTAAAAATATAAAAGAAAAGGTTTTTCAATTGTTTCCCCCCACACAAGACCCTCCAAACCGCTCCACAGCCTCGCAAAATCTGGAGAGATTTGCGTACAAAGACCGATAGAGGACCAGTTACAAGTCATTAATCTATCTTCAAAATCTCTATCACACATGGAACTAGAGGTTTTGGGTCTAGGCCTAAGCTTCTGTCCCTCATCTTATACTAACAGTTTTGAGGTCGTTAAGGACCTAAATTTATTTGCTAGAAGACTTACCTATAAATTTATGTTTGATGATGAAAGGAAAAAGAAAAAACAAGAATATATTGAGCGTGAGAAATGGAAGGGATTTACAGTCAGGGACTTCCTCGCTCTAAAAGACCTGATGGACCTCTTGGATGAGAGTGAAGAGTCCCAGGGTGGTCCTGCGGAGGGGGCTTCCCCGCCTGATCCGGGGGACCCCCCTCAGGCAATTCCACCCAGGGAAATACCCAAATTTTTAAATAAATCCACCAACTTTCCCTCTCTAAAAACGAACCCTAGCATCTGGACCTTTTTACAACAAGTAACTAATGAAGTCAAAAAATTAGACTTTAGGTCACAGAAGACAAAAAACCTAACGTCAGAACAACAACTTGTGATCTCTCAACTTCAAGACAACAAGGAAATTACAATAAAAATGGCTGATAAGGGAGGAAATGTAGTAATAATGGACACCATAAACTATAGACAAATGTGTTTGGACATCCTCTCCAATGAAGATTGGTATTGCCTCATTCCTTATGAAAAAATACTAACATTCAATGGAGATTATGAGATCCTTATTACCCGAGCATTTAATGAGGGGATTATCGATAAAGATATATTTGAGGCCCTTAAAACCACCTATCCAAGAGTCCCATCCTTCTACTCACTCCCGAAGACACACAAAAATATGCAAAAACCACCGGGACGCCCAATTATATCGGGCATAGGGGCGAAAAGTGAAAAGGGCAGCAGACTAGTGGACGCTTTTTTGCGTCCTTATGTGATACAACTCCCCTCATACCTACAGGACACTTTAGCGCTATTACGAGTCTTGCACAACAAAAAGGTTTCTCCAACTAGCCTTTTAGTTGCAATTGATGTAGAGGCTCTGTACTGCAGCATCCCTCATTCTCTGGGATTGGAGGTTGTGGAAAGCTTCTTTAGGGATAGTGATCCGATACGGAGACCATACAATACATTCATATTGGAGTTATTAAAGCATATCCTAACAAAGAATGTTTTTTCTTTTGACGACTCCCACTACCTCCAGGTACAGGGAGTAGCGATGGGGACATGCTGTGCCCCATCCTACGCTAACTTGTACCTGGGGGGGTGGGAGCGTTCCATACTCACCAATCCCAACCTATCGATGTATCAGGCCAGCATATCATGCTGGTATAGATACATCGACGACATTTTTCTGGTATGGGAGTCGAGTGTGGAAAATCTGAGGGAATTTATGAGAGCGCTCTCCATTAATGACTTCAACCTTAGGTTTACGATGGAATCTAGTTCGGAGTCACTACCGTTTCTAGATCTTACCATACAAAAACAATTAGATGGAACAATTTCCACATCCCTGTATAGAAAGAAAACGGCAGGTAACACCATCCTCCATGCAAGTAGTTCACATCCCCAAGCTTTGATTAGAAGTATTCCCTATTCCCAGTATTTACGTCTGAGGAGAAATTGCTCAACAGAGGAAGCCTTTAGATTAGAGGCCAACCTGTTACAAGCACGGCTACGGATACGGGGCTATAGCAATACTATCCTAAAAAAGGCATTTAAAAAGGCCCTTGACAGAGATAGAGCTGATTTGCTCTTTGGGGACAGACGTAACAAACAGCAAGGAAACATTACTCGAGTTATAACAACGTATTCAAGTAATCATGAAGATATACGCAACATAATTGGGAAACATTGGCATCTCCTCACAGGAGATAGGATTGTAGGAAAATATATTGGGGCTAAGCCCCAAATCACCTATAAGAAATGCCAATCTCTGAAAGACAAGTTGGTACATACCCATTTTCAAGGGCACATCGAACATGAAGTAGATATCCCAGGAATGTTTAAATGTTATGATTGTGACTACTGTGATTGGATATTGGAGGGATCATCTTATACACTCCCTAATGGAGAAACACATACCATTACATTTTCAGCTAACTGTCAAACAAAAGGGATAGTCTATATAGCTTTTTGTAAATGTGGAGCGTTTTACGTAGGCAAAACCTTCAGAAACTTCTGGAGGAGAATTTATGACCACATCTACTATATACGAAAAAATCTGTTATATACACCAATAGGGCGCCATGTAGCGTTGTACCATAGGAATGACACCTCTATGGTTTGCTTCACGGCCCTGGAACATGTGGTAGAGGACCCCAGAGGGGGCAATATAGACAAAAAATTACTGCAGCGCGAGGCCAGATGGATCTTCAAGCTAAATGCCACAAGGGCCCCTGGCTTGAATGATTCCCTCAGTTTTCGCCCTTTCTTATGATTATTACCAATACCTCCCTCTCTCTCTATCTTCCCACATATATGTATATATCAATCCTTTTTCTTTTTTCTCTCCCTCCCCTCCCCAGGGACTAAATTGTTCAAATCAGGGGCCCCCGATCAATATGATCAATTTTATCCTCTGACCCTACCTATAATCAGGACATACCCACCCCCTTGGGAAACCTCCCTCTCTCCATCCTTATGAATTGGGACAAGTTTGGCCCTTCTCTCAATAGATTAGAAGGTTTCATTGGTACAGTATGGCCTGCTTGTCTATGGACTCTTTATAATGAAGCAGACAGTTTGAAGCATCCTTAATCTTTTTTTGTAAATAACTTAAAATAGGATCTCCTCGATTTGTACATCTGTTGTCACTGTATGTGATATGTAATGCTATTTATTTTTGATATTAATGTTGTTTATTTATAGAGGACACGGGGAGACTGTCTTGAGTGGAGTGTCAAGAAAAATATGTTGTTTTGGTTACCTCATATGGGACCCAAACGGAACTCTAACCCTGTATATTGGTATAATGATTCCAGCATAACACCAAGGCTAATGAGCTATTTTTTGATCTCCCTCTGGCTTGGATTTCAACAGGCACTGTGGAGGGGAATTTGACCCAACCATAGTTGCCTCGGTGGAGGCGTTGCGGTGGTGGCGTCGGAGGAGGCTCATTTCCCATTTTTACATCTCGGACATGGTCTGAAAATGTTGAAGGAAAAAATTACTGATTTTAATTAATTTTGATTTTCACCCCTATTATTTTATTTTCTAAAACCCTTATTTTTCTGTTCCTCGATTTTTCATTATTATTAATTTTTCACCCATTTTTTATTTATCAACTTTCACTTTTAATTTTTATTTTATTTTTTTTTTTTTTTTATTTTTATTTTTTAATTGTCATATTTAATTTTATTTTTATTTATATTTAATTTTTTTTTTTTTTTCCAACCTTGTTTATTTTCACCTAATATTTTTACAAAAATTTTTTTTCATCCTTTGAAGTTTCTATTGTATTCTCTATCTTTGATATTTATTTTTATTCTTCTCTTAGGATTGATCTTACAACTGACCTTGTTCTCATTTCCATAAGCCAGTATTACTTTGAACGGTGCTGGCTCAAGCGATAGTATGTGTCTTGTAAGGGCTTTACATCCTCAATACTGTTTTACTTTGGTTGGATCGGGAATCACCCCCGTTCCTCTACTGCGCATGCGCATATTCTTTACTGCGCATGCGCGCACTTTCGTTTTCGGCCGCGACGGACGAGCCGCTTCATATGCGGACTCTATCCCCTCGGCCTGATCTGGCGCATGCGCACAGCAGCGCCAGTATTAGTGCACTCTGGCATTCCTTCTGGCGGCCCCTCCAGCTGATCGGAGTGATCCCTGATCAGCCCTATGGGGCGGTCTCCTTCCTCCTCCCTCCAATTTGGTGCCAAAACACACTATTTAACCAGCACTCCATCAGATGGTTGTCTGAGATGGAGTGCTGGGAAGCTGCCTCTGCCAAACTGTACTCAGGTATATTCATTTAAAATATTTCTTGACTATTAGGCTGTTCTCGTTGCTTTAGGTGGTGCCTTGGGGACTCATGTACACAAAATTAAAAATGAGCTCTGCTTCCTTTATTTTTTCCTTTATATAGAGTCTGCTATTGATGGATTCAGCCATTAAAAGCTGTACTTTGAAGAGCTGGTGATCTTCTCCAGTTGTGGCAGTTCCTTTTTCCCATGTGGCTATCAGGTATGCTTTGGGATTAACTAGGCTGTGGTCTACTACATTGATAGATAATATTAAACACTGTTGGAACTTAGCGGACATATATTTATATATCCCTCTTGTCTTCCGTTCCTTCTCAGTTCACTTATGTGATGCTATATCTGCTATAGTGTTGTGGCCATCGATTTGAAACTATTACCCTTCATGGGGATTCTTAATTAGAACTTCGTGGGACCCTTAAGGTATATATACAGAATGGCTTTGGAAGTGGAAGCCAGTATATCTTTACCTATCTTTGATATTATCATTATTAATTACAGGATACCGGCACGTTAGATCTATCCGCATATACCACCATGCCACTGGCTAAATCCGGCACATCTTTGGTTACTACTGTTAATTTCCTCTCTTTCTAATTTTTATGTGAGTATTTTCCTCATGTATATACTTGTCTATATGGGATGTAATATCCACATATGGGACTGATTATCGGTCGATCACTTCTTATAATCTTTACTGAAAAAACAATTTTTCCCTTTTTTTTTTTTTTTTTATTTTTTATTTTTTTTCCTCCCCCATTTGCAGATTATGCCCTGTTTGCTGGTTTCAGACCCCAAACTCGGCGAGTCCTTGTTGGCGATCCCGAGAGACTCACTTTTAGGTAACTAACTTGGGTGCGGCAGACATATACTAGCTTCTACCTTGTCAACACAAATTGGAAGGTAGGCAACATTTAAGTATTCTTGAGTGCATACACCCATTGTAAACTATTTGCACCTATATTATTGAGTATTGATCTAAACACATATAATCTGTCAATCCATTCGTGAATAACCCCCCTGTCTTCTTGATATATACAACAGATATACGAACTGCTATACTCTGGTTCTGAAGAAGCTTTAAGCGAAACGCGTCAACCAGCATTCTGCGAGTTTGTTTCAGCATTCTGATTTACTAATAGCTATATGTATATGTACATTCTTGGACTGCAATGACCCCCCCTTTTTTTTATATGTGACATGTTTTATGTATATTATGTGTTAATAAAAGTATTTAGAATTATTCTTTTGTATTGAGACATATGTCCGTTCAGGTACCGTGATAGTCCGTTAGGTTGGCTAAAAACCCCCCTTTTTCGTTTTCTATACATAATTTTAGGACGAGGTACCCCCCCTGAGCTTTTCCATATCCCTCTATAAATTTATTCGAGCCGAAAAGGCTCACCTTTAGCTTTGGGAGTAGTCCACTTTGAGCAATATAGTTCAGTGGACAAGAACAATTGTGACTTATTAACCTATATATTAGATATTATATATTTAACTTCTTATATGATTTTTTTCATTGCTTCAATCTCTGTCTTTGCTTCATCTTTTTTGCCCATAGATATAAAATATTGGCTTTTACTATAGAAAAATCAACAATGACGGACTATACTGGTTCTGAATGGGATGGGCTTATGTCGAGGATACACAAAGAATGCGGGGACGATCATGGAATTGAACTGGAAATCGAGGTACTAATAACAAAATTGAGACAGGCTCTCGAAAGGAAATCTAACCTGTTCTGGCAGGTAAAATTTCTGGAGAGATACCTTAAGGAAGGCCTGAATCCTCAAGGTTTGAGAATTCAGGTCTTCCCAAATCTTTGGGAGACTAGTTTGGACTTCAAACAAAAATGGGAATTGAACTTACAGGAATGTACATCTAAAATGATGTTAGCGTTAATTGATCACTATAATAAGGATATAAAGGACCTCGATACTGAGATCATAGAGTTTCAGAAACAAAATGTATCTCTATGTGCTCACCCCAAATTTTTAGAAAAGGACAAATCCTTAAAAGAATACTTGGAGAAATATAATAAGGATCTTATATATAAAAAGGATGTGAAGTTTATTAGAGACAAAATGGTGTTTAATGGAAAGTATGCCTATAGATGGCCCCAAAGGGGAGGGAAACTAGGAAAGAAGAACCAAAGAAAGCAGGAACGAAATGCAGACAAAACACAGTCACAAAGTGATGGGGACTTTAGAGACGGTACTGACTCTGATTCGTCAAATTTTTCCTATTCAGCCCGTTCAAACCAATCCTCTTTCCCTACACGTGGTAGAGGAAGACAGAGAGGATCAAGGAAGAGGCAAACGACAGGCGATAATGCAAACAAAGGGGGAAAAGACAAAAAACTAAAAGACTACCCTAATGATGGACACGAGAACCATGACATGAGAGGGGGTGGCCTAATGGGGATAGATCCCCGTATTCCAACTTTAGGTGATTCCCCTGACCTAGAACATCTGACAGGAGCCAATAGAGCCCCCCTACTCCCACCATCAACCCCCCTCCCAGGCTTTAATACTGCAAGAAACGGAGGGGTGATTTCTAAAAATATAAAAGAAAAGGTTTTTCAATTGTTTCCCCCCACACAAGACCCTCCAAACCGCTCCACAGCCTCGCAAAATCTGGAGAGATTTGCGTACAAAGACCGATAGAGGACCAGTTACAAGTCATTAATCTATCTTCAAAATCTCTATCACACATGGAACTAGAGGTTTTGGGTCTAGGCCTAAGCTTCTGTCCCTCATCTTATACTAACAGTTTTGAGGTCGTTAAGGACCTAAATTTATTTGCTAGAAGACTTACCTATAAATTTATGTTTGATGATGAAAGGAAAAAGAAAAAACAAGAATATATTGAGCGTGAGAAATGGAAGGGATTTACAGTCAGGGACTTCCTCGCTCTAAAAGACCTGATGGACCTCTTGGATGAGAGTGAAGAGTCCCAGGGTGGTCCTGCGGAGGGGGCTTCCCCGCCTGATCCGGGGGACCCCCCTCAGGCAATTCCACCCAGGGAAATACCCAAATTTTTAAATAAATCCACCAACTTTCCCTCTCTAAAAACGAACCCTAGCATCTGGACCTTTTTACAACAAGTAACTAATGAAGTCAAAAAATTAGACTTTAGGTCACAGAAGACAAAAAACCTAACGTCAGAACAACAACTTGTGATCTCTCAACTTCAAGACAACAAGGAAATTACAATAAAAATGGCTGATAAGGGAGGAAATGTAGTAATAATGGACACCATAAACTATAGACAAATGTGTTTGGACATCCTCTCCAATGAAGATTGGTATTGCCTCATTCCTTATGAAAAAATACTAACATTCAATGGAGATTATGAGATCCTTATTACCCGAGCATTTAATGAGGGGATTATCGATAAAGATATATTTGAGGCCCTTAAAACCACCTATCCAAGAGTCCCATCCTTCTACTCACTCCCGAAGACACACAAAAATATGCAAAAACCACCGGGACGCCCAATTATATCGGGCATAGGGGCGAAAAGTGAAAAGGGCAGCAGACTAGTGGACGCTTTTTTGCGTCCTTATGTGATACAACTCCCCTCATACCTACAGGACACTTTAGCGCTATTACGAGTCTTGCACAACAAAAAGGTTTCTCCAACTAGCCTTTTAGTTGCAATTGATGTAGAGGCTCTGTACTGCAGCATCCCTCATTCTCTGGGATTGGAGGTTGTGGAAAGCTTCTTTAGGGATAGTGATCCGATACGGAGACCATACAATACATTCATATTGGAACTATTAAAGCATATCCTAACAAAGAATGTTTTTTCTTTTGACGACTCCCACTACCTCCAGGTACAGGGAGTAGCGATGGGGACATGCTGTGCCCCATCCTACGCTAACTTGTACCTGGGGGGGTGGGAGCGTTCCATACTCACCAATCCCAACTTATCGATGTATCAGGCCAGCATATCATGCTGGTATAGATACATCGACGACATTTTTCTGGTATGGGAGTCGAGTGTGGAAAATCTGAGGGAATTTATGAGAGCGCTCTCCATTAATGACTTCAACCTTAGGTTTACGATGGAATCTAGTTCGGAGTCACTACCGTTTCTAGATCTTACCATACAAAAACAATTAGATGGAACAATTTCCACATCCCTGTATAGAAAGAAAACGGCAGGTAACACCATCCTCCATGCAAGTAGTTCACATCCCCAAGCTTTGATTAGAAGTATTCCCTATTCCCAGTATTTACGTCTGAGGAGAAATTGCTCAACAGAGGAAGCCTTTAGATTAGAGGCCAACCTGTTACAAGCACGGCTACGGATACGGGGCTATAGCAATACTATCCTAAAAAAGGCATTTAAAAAGGCCCTTGACAGAGATAGAGCTGATTTGCTCTTTGGGGACAGACGTAACAAACAGCAAGGAAACATTACTCGAGTTATAACAACGTATTCAAGTAATCATGAAGATATACGCAACATAATTGGGAAACATTGGCATCTCCTCACAGGAGATAGGATTGTAGGAAAATATATTGGGGCTAAGCCCCAAATCACCTATAAGAAATGCCAATCTCTGAAAGATAAGTTGGTACATACCCATTTTCAAGGGCACATCGAACATGAAGTAGATATCCCAGGAATGTTTAAATGTTATGATTGTGACTACTGTGATTGGATATTGGAGGGATCATCTTATACACTCCCTAATGGAGAAACACATACCATTAAATTTTCAGCTAACTGTCAAACAAAAGGGATAGTCTATATAGCTTTTTGTAAATGTGGAGCGTTTTACGTAGGCAAAACCTTCAGAAACTTCTGGAGGAGAATTTATGACCACATCTACTATATACGAAAAAATCTGTTATATACACCAATAGGGCGCCATGTAGCGTTGTACCATAGGAATGACACCTCTATGGTTTGCTTCACGGCCCTGGAACATGTGGTAGAGGATCCCAGAGGGGGCAATATAGACAAAAAATTACTGCAGCGCGAGGCCAGATGGATCTTCAAGCTAAATGCCACAAGGGCCCCTGGCTTGAATGATTCCCTCAGTTTTCGCCCTTTCTTATGATTATTACCAATACCTCCCTCTCTCTCTATCTTCCCACATATATGTATATATCAATCCTTTTTCTTTTTTCTCTCCCTCCCCTCCCCAGGGACTAAATTGTTCAAATCAGGGGCCCCCGATCAATATGATCAATTTTATCCTCTGACCCTACCTATAATCAGGACATACCCACCCCCTTGGGAAACCTCCCTCTCTCCATCCTTATGAATTGGGACAAGTTTGGCCCTTCTCTCAATAGATTAGAAGGTTTCATTGGTACAGTATGGCCTGCTTGTCTATGGACTCTTTATAATGAAGCAGACAGTTTGAAGCATCCTTAATCTTTTTTTGTAAATAACTTAAAATAGGATCTCCTCGATTTGTACATCTGTTGTCACTGTATGTGATATGTAATGCTATTTATTTTTGATATTAATGTTGTTTATTTATAGAGGACACGGGGAGACTGTCTTGAGTGGAGTGTCAAGAAAAATATGTTGTTTTGGTTACCTCATATGGGACCCAAACGGAACTCTAACCCTGTATATTGGTATAATGATTCCAGCATAACACCAAGGCTAATGAGCTATTTTTTGATCTCCCTCTGGCTTGGATTTCAACAGGCACTGTGGAGGGGAATTTGACCCAACCATAGTTGCCTCGGTGGAGGCGTTGCGGTGGTGGCGTCGGAGGAGGCTCATTTCCCATTTTTACATCCCGGACATGGTCTGCAAATGTTGAAGGAAAAAATTACTGATTTTAATTAATTTTGATTTTCACCCCTATTATTTTATTTTCTAAAACCCTTATTTTTCTGTTCCTCGATTTTTCATTATTATTAATTTTTCACCCATTTTTTATTTATCAACTTTCACTTTTAATTTTATTTTCATTTTTATATTTATTTTTTTTTTTATTTTTTAATTGTCATATTTAATTTTTTTTTTATTTATATTTAATTTTTTTTTTTTTTTTTTTTTTTCCAACCTTGTTTATTTTCACCTAATATTTTTACAAAAAATGTTTTTCATCCTTTGAAGTTTCTATTGTATTCTCTATCTTTGATATTTATTTTTATTCTTCTCTTAGGATTGATCTTACAAACCGACCTTGTTCTCATTTCCATAAGCCAGTATTACTTTGAACGGTGCTGGCTCAAGCGATAGTATGTGTCTTGTAAGGGCTTTACATCCTCAATACTGTTTTACTTTGGTTGGATCGGGAATCACCCCCGTTCCTCTACTGCGCATGCGCATATTCTTTACTGCGCATGCGCGCACTTTCGTTTTCGGCCGCGACGGACGAGCCGCTTCATATGCGGACTCTATCCCCTCGGCCTGATCTGGCGCATGCGCACAGCAGCGCCAGTATTAGTGCACTCTGGCATTCCTTCTGGCGGCCCCTCCAGCTGATCGGAGTGATCCCTGATCAGCCCTATGGGGCGGTCTCCTTCCTCCTCCCTCCAATTTGGCGCCAAAACACACTATTTAACCAGCACTCCATCAGATGGTTGTCTGAGATGGAGTGCTGGGAAGCTGCCTCTGCCAAACTGTACTCAGGTATATTCATTTAAAATATTTCTTGACTATTAGGCTGTTCTCGTTGCTTTAGGTGGTGCCTTGGGGACATAAAAAATGAGCTCTGTTATTAGCCATTACTATTTTTCCTTTACATAGAGTCTGCTATTGATGGATTCAGCCATTAAAAGTTGTACTTTGAAGAGCTGGTGATCTTCTCCAGTTGTGGCAGTTCCTCTTTCCCATGTGGCTATCAGGTATGCTTTGGGATTAACTAGGCTGTGGTCTACTACATTGATATATAATATTAAACACTGTTGGAACTTAGCGGACATATATTTATATATCCCTCTTGTCTTCCGTTCCTTCTCAGTTCACTTATGTGATGCTATATCTGCTATAGTGTTGTGGCCATCGATTTGAAACTATTACCCTTCATGGGGATTCTTAATTAGAACTCCGTGGGACCCTTAAGGTATATATACAGAATGGCTTTGGAAGTGGAAGCCAGTATATCTTTACCTATTTTTGATATTATCATTATTAATTCCAGGATACCGGCACGTTAGATCTATCCGCATATACCACCATGCCACTGGCTAAATCCGGCACATCTTTGGTTACTACTGTTAATTTCCTCTCTTTCTAATTTTTATGTGAGTATTTTCCTCATGTATATACTTGTCTATATGGGATGTAATATCCACATATGGGACTGATTACCGGTCGATCACTTCTTATAATCTTTACTGAAAAAACAATTTTTCCCTTTTTTTTTTTTTTTTTTATTTATTTTTTTTTTTTTCCTCCCCCATTTGCAGACTATGCCCTGTTTGCTGGTTTCAGACCCCAAACTCGGCGAGTCCTTGTTGGCGATCCCGAGAGACTCACTTTTAGGTAACTAACTTGGGTGCGGCAGACATATACTAGCTTCTACCTTGTCAACACAAATTGGAAGGTAGGCAATATTTAAGTTTTCTTGAGTGCACACACCCATTGTAAACTATTTGCACCTATATTATTGAGTACTGATCTAAATACATATAATCTGTCAATCCATTCGTGAATAACCCCCCTGTCTTCTTGATATATACAACAGATATACGAACTGCTATACTCTGGTTCTGAAGAAGCTTTAAGCGAAACGCGTCAACCAGCATCCTGCGAGTTTGTTTCAGCATTCTGATTTACTAATAGCTATATGTATATGTACATTCTTGGACTGCAATGACCCCCCTTTTTTTTATATGTGACATGTTTTATGTATATTATGTGCTAATAAAAGTATTTAGAATTATTCTTTTGTATTGAGACATATGTCCGTTCAGGTACCGTGATAGTCCGTTAGGTTGGCTAAAAACCCCCCTTTTTCGTTTTCTATACCTGTTGCAAAGCATTGCCTAAAAATTGTGCCTTAGGCACTGGTGCTGGTGCCACAACACTGCAACCCCTCACAGATACTGTACTTGGAGCACAGCAGTCACACCTGTTGCGAAGCATTTTTTAAAAAATTGTAATTACACGCCCCTGTTATACAGGGGCTGAAAAATTGTGCCTTAGGCACTGGTGTGGTGGCATGGATCATTGAGGAGGAGGAAGAGGATAGTCAGTGAACATAACAGGACAGTCACTCAGCATCAGCATAGGCAGTCTTGAAGGGATGTGACATTATAAATTATTCCGTTATATCCACTTCAGGTGCCTGGTAGCTGGTGGTGATCCAAGACTGATTCATTTTTATGAAGGTCAGTCGATCAACCGAGTCAGTGGACAGGCGCACCCTATGATCGGTGACAAATCCTCCAGCAGCACTGAATGTGCGTTCGGAAAGAACGCTGGAGGCAGGACAGGCCAGTAGCTCAATTGCATACTGTGCAAGCTCTGGCCAGTGATCCATCCTCAGGACCCAGTAAGCCAGAGGATTTTCGGTGGGAAAGGTGTCCAAGTCTGACCTTGCCCCTAGGTATTCCTGCACCATGTATATCAGACGCTGGCGATGGTTGCTGGAACCGATCATACCTTGGGGCTGCGGACTAAAAAATTGTCTGAACGCATCGGTCAGACGTCCACCTTCCCCACCGCTCCTTCTGCTACTGACCGAAGCCTCAGCAACTCGTCGTCCAGGACCAGGAGTTTGTAACCTCCCAGTTACCTCCCAAGGCCTCCCTGAGTTGTCTCATCCTCTGCTCCCTCTGCAACGGCAAGATAAGGTCCGCAACCTTACCCTTGTACCGTGGATCAAGGAGAGTGGCCAGCCAGTAATGGTCCCTCTCCTTGATCCGAAGAACACGAGGATCCTTCCGCAGGCTTTGCAGGATCAGGGAGGCCATGCAGCGTAGGTTAGCTGAGGCATTCGGTCCGGAGTCTTCTGGGTCACTGAGGATGACATGATCGCCAGCCACCTCCTCCCAGCCACGTACAAGTCCACTGGTTTGTTGGGACTGTACATCATCCCCAAAAGACTGCTGCTGCTGATGCTGAGTGCCAGGCTCCACCTCCATGCTCACACAATCCTCCTCCTCCTCCTCCTCCTCCTCATCCTCTTCCTGTGTGATGGGTGGGACAGAAGGAACACTGTCCGTATAAAGGGGTCCTTGAGAGGCAAGGAAGTCCTCCTCTTCCTGCCTCTGTTCTGCCTCAAGTGCCCTGTCCATTATCCCACGCAGCGTATGCTCCAACAGGTGGACAAGAGGTACAGTGTCACTGATGCATGCACTGTCACTGCTCACCATCCTCGTGGCCTCCTCAAATGGTGAGAGGACAGTGCATGCATCCCTGATCATGCTCCACTGGCGTGGGGAAAAAAAGCCAAGCTCCCCTGACCCTGTCCTGGTGCCGTAGTCGCAAAGGTACTCATTGATGGCCCTCTGCTGCGTGTGCAGTCGCTGCAGCATGGCCAACGTTGAGTTCCACCTGGTGGGCATGTCACATATTAGGCGGTTCTTGGGCAGGTTCAGCTCCTTTTGCAGCTCAGTCAGCCGAGCACTGGCATTATAAGATCGGCGGAAATGCACACAGACTTTCCTGGCCTGCCTCAGGACATCCTGTAAGCCTGGGAACCTGCCCAAGAAACGCTGCACCACCAGGTTGAGGACGTGAGCCATACAGGGCACATGGGTGAGCTGCCCCTGTCGCAGGGCGGAGAGGAGGTTGGTGCCATTGTCAGAAACGACCATTCCTGGCTTAAGCTGGCGTGGCGTCAACCACCTCTCGGCCTGCCCCTGCAGAGCTGCCAGAACCTCTGGCCCAGTGTGGCTCCTGTCCCCCAAACACACAAGCACAAGCACGGCATGGCATCTTTTTGCCTGCGTACTTGCGTAGCCCCTTGTACGCCTACGGAGCACCGCTGGTTCCGAGGACAGAGCACTGGAGGAAGAAGAAGAGGAGGGGGGTGGAGGAGAGAAGTGTGTCACAACCAGTAGCAGTAGTAGCATTTTGGAGGCGTGGTGGCGGAACAACCTCCAACACTACTGCACCTTGTCCTGCATCCCTCCCAGCTGCCAATAGAGTGACCCAATGGGCCATGAAAGAAAGATAACGTCCCTGTCCATGCCTGCTGGACCATGAGTCAGCGGTAATATGCACCTTACCGCTGACCGCCCTGTCCAGCGAGGCATGGACATTGCCTTCCACATGCCGGTAGAGAGACGGAATCGCCTTCCGTGAGAAAAAGTGGCGTTTGGGAACCTGCCACTGAGGAACCGCACATTGAACAAACTCACGGAAGGGGGCCGAGTCTACCAACTGAAAAGGCAGCAGTTGAAGTGCTAGCAATTTAGCCAAGCTAGCATTCAACCGCTGGGCATGTGGATGGCTGGGAGTGTACTTCTTTCGACGGTCCAGCAGCTGGGGCAGGGAAATTTGCCTGCTACAATCGGACGTCGGTGTACTGCAAGTACTTGGTTGTGACACACCTAATTCTACACCTTCAGTCCTCTCAGAGCAGCTTTCAGAGAGGACTGAAGATGTAGTGGGGATGGAGATCCCAGCTGATGAGGAGCAAGGAGAGGTCCGCTTTGTTCTTTGGTGTGGGTCTTTTATGTGTGCTTGCCAACGAGCTGCATGGCAGGTCGACATATGTCTGCTCATGCTTGTGGTGCCCAAGCGGCTGATGTTTTGGCCACGCAAGATACGCTTGAGACAAATATTGCAAATAGCAGTGGTGCGATCTGATGCACTCGTCTCAAAAAAGGCCCACACCAAAGAACTTTTCTGGTAACGTGCAGCGGCAGCGCCCTGCACAGGTGGAGCTCTGCGGTGTGGTACAGTTGCTGTGCTGGCCTCTAGCTGGCCTCCAGGGGGCATCCTGCCTCGTTGGACATGTGACGCCGCATCCTCCTCCTCCTCGTCCTCCTCCTCATCCTCTCTCCCTTCAGGCACCCACGTGGAGTCAGTGACCTCATCATCCCCTCCCTCTTCACCACTAGAGCAAACCTGGCAGTAAGCTGCAGCTGGTGGAACAGTACTGCCAGATTGCTGTCCTTCAGCATCCCCTCTCTCTGCGTGCACACTACTGACTTCCTCAAGCTGGGTATCATCATCCGAGCCTTCGAATCGTTGGGCATCCTTCTGGAGCATGTACCCAACACTGTGCTCAAACAGTTCGGGGGACTCCTCAGGAGGACATGGTGGGTCTAGGGAAGGGGTGGCTGATGATGCCATTGATTACGCGTTGGCAGCTGCTCTGCCAGTACCCTGAGCCTGGGTGAGAGAGGATGAGGAGGATGAGGAGGGCTTTGTCATCCATTCTACCAAGCCTTCAGCATGATGCGGCTCAACATGTCCAGCTGCCGAAAACAAAGACAAGCGTGTCCCATGGCCACGTGCTGATGACGATGCACGACCACGTCCACGGCCAGCACTGTTGTCTCTAGAAACAAAGCCTGCCTGCCCTGTGTTCTTGCCTCTGCACGCTCTGCCTCTCCTTGGCGGTCTTCCAGCCATTGTAGTCGGTAGTGTATATAGTATAAAAAATAGAGCTCCTATGTGTGCTCACAACACACTGTAGGTCCTATGGGTGCTGACACTAACACACTATAGGTACTATGTGTGCTGCTGACAAGAAAATATAGGAGCTCTGTTTGCTGCCACTAACACACTAGAAGTCCTATGGGTGCTGCTGAGAAGAAAATATAGGAGCTCTGTGTGATGCCACTAACACACTAGAAGTCCTATGGGTGCTTCTGCAAAGAAAATATAGGAGCTCTGTGTGATGCCACTAACACACTAGAAGTCCTATGGGTGCTTCTGCAAAGAAAATATAGGAGCTCTGTGTGATGCCACTAACACACTAGAAGTCCTGTGGGTGCTTCTGCAAAGAAAATATAGGAGCTCTGTGTGATGCCACTAACACACTAGAAGTCCTGTGGGTGCTTCTGAGAAGAAAATATAGGAGCTCTGTGTGATGCCACTAACACACTAGAAGTCCTGTGGGTGCTGCTGAGAAGAAAATATAGGAGCTCTGTGTGATGCCACTAACACACTAGAAGTCCTATGGGTGCTTCTGCAAAGAAAATATAGGAGCTCTGTGTGATGCCACTAACACACTAGAAGTCCTGTGGGTGCTTCTGGGAAGAAAATATGGGAGCTCTGTGTGATGCCACTAACACACTAGAAGTCCTATGGGTGCTTCTGCAAAGAAAATATAGGAGCTCTGTGTGATGCCACTAACACACTAGAAGTCCTGTGGGTGCTTCTGGGAAGAAAATATGGGAGCTCTGTGTGATGCCACTAACACACTAGAAGTCCTATGGGTGCTTCTGGGAAGAAAATATAGGAGCTCTGTGTGATGCCACTAACACACTAGAAGTCCTGTGGGTGCTTCTGCAAAGAAAATATAGGAGCTCTGTGTGATGCCACTAACACACTAGAAGTCCTGTGGGTGCCTCTGGGAAGAAAATATGGGAGCTCTGTGTGATGCCACTAACACACTAGAAGTCCTATGGGTGCTTCTGGGAAGGAAATATAGGAGCTCTGTGTGATGCCACTAACACACTAGAAGTCCTGTGGGTGCTGCTGGGAAGAAAATATAGGAGCTCTGTGTGATGCCACTAACACACTAGAAGTCCTGTGGGTGCTTCTGAGAAGAAAATATAGGAGCTCTGTGTGATGCCACTAACACACTAGAAGTCCTGTGGGTGCTTCTGCAAAGAAAAATATAGGAGCTCTGTGTGATGCCACTAACACACTAGAAGTCCTGTGGGTGCTTCTGCAAAGAAAATATAGGAGCTCTGTGTGATGCCACAAACACACTAGAAGTCCTGTGGGTGCTTCTGGGAAGAAAATATGGGAGCTCTGTGTGATGCCACTAACACACTAGAAGTCCTATGGGTGCTTCTGGAAGAAAATATAGGAGCTCTGTGTGATGCCACTAACACACTAGAAGTCCTATGGGTGCTTCTGGAAGAAAATATGGGAGCTCTGTGTGATGCCACTAACACACTAGAAGTCCTGTGGGTGCTTCTGGGAAGAAAATATGGGAGCTCTGTGTGATGCCACTAACACACTAGAAGTCCTATGGGTGCTTCTGGAAGAAAATATGGGAGCTCTGTGTGATGCCACTAACACACTAGAAGTCCTATGGGTGCTTCTGCAAAGAAAATATAGGAGCTCTGTGTGATGCCACTAACACACTAGAAGTCCTGTGGGTGCTTCTAGGAAGAAAATATGGGAGCTCTGTGTGATGCCACTAACACACTAGAAGTCCTATGGGTGCTTCTGGGAAGAAAATATATGAGCTCTGTGTGATGCCACTAACACACTAGAAGTTCTGTGGGTGCTTCTGGGAAGAAAATATGGGAGCTCTGTGTGATGCCACTAACACACTAGAAGTCCTATGGGTGCTTCTGGGAAGAAAATATAGGAGCTCTGTGTGATGCCACTAACACACTAGAAGTCCTGTGGGTGCCGCTGAGAAGAAAATATAGGAGCTCTGTGTGATGCCACTAACACACTAGAAGTCCTATGGGTGCTTCTGGGAAGGAAATATAGGAGCTCTGTGTGATGCCACTAACACACTAGAAGTCCTGTGGGTGCTGCTGAGAAGAAAATATAGGAGCTCTGTGTGATGCCACTAACACACTAGAAGTCCTGTGGGTGCTTCTGCAAAGAAAATATAGGAGCTCTGTGTGATGCCACTAACACACTAGAAGTCCTGTGGGTGCTTCTGCAAGGAAAATATAGGAGCTCTGTGTGATGCCACTAACACACTAGAAGTCCTGTGGGTGCTTCTGCAAAGAAAATATAGGAGCTCTGTGTGATGCCACTAACACACTAGAAGTCCTGTGGGTGCTTCTGGAAGAAAATATAGGAGCTCTGTGTGATGCCACTAACACACTAGAAGTCCTGTGGGTGCTTCTGGGAAGAAAATATAGGAGCTCTGTGTGATGCCACAAACACACTAGAAGTCCTGTGGGTGCTTCTGGGAAGAAAATATGGGCGCTCTGTGTGATGCCACTAACACACTAGAAGTCCTATGGGTGCTTCTGGGAAGAAAATATAGGAGCTCTGTGTGATGCCACTAACACACTAGAAGTCCTATGGGTGCTTCTGGGAAGAAAATATGGGAGCTCTGTGTGATGCCACTAACACACTAGAAGTCCTATGGGTGCTTCTGGGAAGAAAATATGGGAGCTCTGTGTGATGCCACTAACACACTAGAAGTCCTATGGGTGCTTCTGGGAAGAAAATATAGGAGCTCTGTTTGCTGCCACTAACACACTAGAAGTCCTATGGGTGCTTCTGCAAAGAAAATATAGGAGCTCTGTGTGATGCCACTAACACACTAGAAGTCCTGTGGGTGCTTCTAGGAAGAAAATATGGGAGCTCTGTGTGATGCCACTAACACACTAGAAGTCCTATGGGTGCTTCTGCAAAGAAAATATAGGAGCTCTGTGTGATGCCACTAACACACTAGAAGTTCTGTGGGTGCTTCTGGGAAGAAAATATGGGAGCTCTGTGTGATGCCACTAACACACTAGAAGTCCTATGGGTGCTTCTGGGAAGAAAATATAGGAGCTCTGTGTGATGCCACTAACACACTAGAAGTCCTGTGGGTGCCGCTGAGAAGAAAATATAGGAGCTCTGTGTGATGCCACTAACACACTAGAAGTCCTGTGGGTGCTGCTGAGAAGAAAATATAGGAGCTCTGTGTGATGCCACTAACACACTAGAAGTCCTATGGGTGCTTCTGCAAAGAAAATATGGGAGCTCTGTGTGATGCCACTAACACACTAGAAGTCCTATGGGTGCTTCTGGGAAGAAAATATGGGAGCTCTGTGTGATGCCACTAACACACTAGAAGTCCTATGGGTGCTTCTGGGAAGAAAATATAGGAGCTCTGTTTGCTGCCACTAACACACTAGAAGTCCTATGGGTGCTTCTGCAAAGAAAATATAGGAGCTCTGTGTGATGCCACTAACACACTAGAAGTCCTGTGGGTGCTTCTAGGAAGAAAATATGGGAGCTCTGTGTGATGCCACTAACACACTAGAAGTCCTATGGGTGCTTCTGCAAAGAAAATATAGGAGCTCTGTGTGATGCCACTAACACACTAGAAGTCCTGTGGGTGCTTCTGGGAAGAAAATATGGGAGCTCTGTGTGATGCCACTAACACACTAGAAGTCCTATGGGTGCTTCTGGGAAGAAAATATAGGAGCTCTGTGTGATGCCACTAACACACTAGAAGTCCTGTGGGTGCCGCTGAGAAGAAAATATAGGAGCTCTGTGTGATGCCACTAACACACTAGAAGTCCTATGGGTGCCTCTGCGAAGAAAATATAGGAGCTCTGTGTGATGCCACTAACACACTAGAAGTCCTGTGGGTGCTGCTGAGAAGAAAATATAGGAGCTCTGTGTGATGCCACTAACACACTAGAAGTCCTATGGGTGCTTCTGCAAAGAAAATATAGGAGCTCTGTGTGATGCCACTAACACACTAGAAGTCCTGTGGGTGATTCTGCAAAGAAAATATAGGAGCTCTGTGTGATGCCACTAACACACTAGAAGTCCTGTGGGTGCTTCTGGAAGAAAATATAGGAGCTCTGTGTGATGCCACTAACACACTAGAAGTCCTGTGGGTGCTGCTGAGAAGAAAATATAGGAGCTCTGTGTGATGCCACTAACACACTAGAAGTCCTATGGGTGCTTCTGCAAAGAAAATATAGGAGCTCTGTGTGATGCCACTAACACACTAGAAGTCCTGTGGGTGCTTCTGGGAAGAAAATATAGGAGCTCTGTGTGATGCCACTAACACACTAGAAGTCCTGTGGGTGCTTCTACAAAGAAATTATAGGAGCTCTGTGTGATGCCACTAACACACTAGAAGTCCTGTGGGTGCTTCTGGGAAGAAAATATGGGAGCTCTGTGTGATGCCACTAACACACTAGAAGTCCTATGGGTGCTTCTGGGAAGAAAATATAGGAGCTCTGTGTGATGCCACTAACACACTAGAAGTCCTGTGGGTGCTGCTGAGAAGAAAATATAGGAGCTCTGTGTGATGCCACTAACACACTAGAAGTCTTATGGGTGCTTCTGCAAAGAAAATATAGGAGCTCTGTGTGATGCCACTAACACACTAGAAGTCCTGTGGGTGCTTCTGCAAAGAAAATATAGGAGCTCTGTCTGATGCCACTAACACACTAGAAGTCCTGTGGGTGCTTCTGCAAAGAAAATATAGGAGCTCTGTGTGATGCCACTAACACACTAGAAGTCCTGTGGGTGCTTCTGGGAAGAAAATATGGGAGCTCTGTCTGATGCCACTAACACACTAGAAGTCCTGTGGGTGCTTCTGGGAAGAAAATATAGGAGCTCTGTGTGATGCCACTAACACACAATTGACGTCCTATGGGTGCTTCTGGGAAGAAAATATGGGAGCTCTGTGTGATGCCACTAACACACTAGAAGTCCTATGGGTGCTTCTGGGAAGAAAATATGGGAGCTCTGTGTGATGCCACTAACACACAATTGACGTCCTATGGGTGCTTCTGGGAAGAAAATATGGGAGCTCTGTGTGATGCCACTAACACACAATTGACGTCCTATGGGTGCTTCTGGGAAGAAAATATAGGAGCTCTGTCTGATGCCACTAACACACTAGAAGTGCTGTGGGTGCTTCTGCAAAGAAAATATAGGAGCTCTGTGTGATGCCACTAACACACTAGAAGTCCTGTGGGTGCTTCTGGGAAGAAAATATGGGAGCTCTGTGTGATGCCACTAACACACTAGAAGTCCTGTGGGTGCTTCTGGGAAGAAAATATAGGAGCTCTGTGGGATGCCACTAACACACAATTGACGTCCTATGGGTGC
Organism: Lithobates sylvaticus; assembly: GCA_028564925.1. Classification (NCBI taxonomy): domain Eukaryota; kingdom Metazoa; phylum Chordata; class Amphibia; order Anura; family Ranidae; genus Lithobates; species Lithobates sylvaticus. The sequence goes on from CM053030.1 coordinate 480,192,355, forward strand.
TTCTGGGAAGAAAATATGGGAGCTCTGTGTGATGCCACTAACACACTAGAAGTCCTATGGGTGCTTCTGGGAAGAAAATATGGGAGCTCTGTGTGATGCCACTAACACACAATTGACGTCCTATGGGTGCTTCTGGGAAGAAAATATGGGAGCTCTGTGTGATGCCACTAACACACAATTGACGTCCTATGGGTGCTTCTGGGAAGAAAATATAGGAGCTCTGTGTGATGCCACTAACACACTAGAAGTCCTATGGGTGCTTCTGGGAAGAAAATATGGGAGCTCTGTGTGATGCCACTAACACACTAGAAGTCCTATGGGTGCTTCTGGGAAGAAAATATGGGAGCTCTGCGTGATGCCACTAACACACTAGAAGTCCTATGGGTGCTTCTGGGAAGAAAATATAGGAGCTCTGTGTGATGCCACTAACACACTAGAAGTCCTGTGGGTGCTGCTGAGAAGAAAATATAGGAGCTCTGTGTGATGCCACTAACACACTAGAAGTCCTATGGGTGCTTCTGCAAAGAAAATATAGGAGCTCTGTGTGATGCCAATAACACACTAGAAGTCCTGTTGGTGCTTCTGCAAAGAAAATATAGGAGCTCTGTGTGATGCCACTAACACACTAGAAGTCCTGTGGGTGCTTCTGCAAAGAAAATATAGGAGCTCTGTGTGGTGCGAGCCCGAGATTGCAGGGAGAGGCCTCCCTTGCGTCTCCCACTCCTGATCCCCTGGTGTGGGAACAGGAGAGCCAGGAGTGAGGAGGAGCACGGGTGCCTGGCAGGATCAACAGACCGGTGGGAAGGAAACAGGTTAGCTGAGCAGGCGGGATCTCTGGGAAGCAGGCTCACAGGTAAACGGATAGCAGAGCTGGCAGGATCACAGGAAGCAGGCTCACAGGTAAACCGGATAGCAGAGCTGGCAGGATCACAGGAAGCAGGCTCACAGGTAAACCGGATAGCAGAGCTGGCAGGATCACAGGAAGCAGGCTCACAGGTAAACTGGATAGCAGAGCTGGCAGGATCACGGGAAGCAGGCTCACAGGTAAACTGGATAGCAGAGCTGGCAGGATCACAGGAAGCAGGCTCACAGGTAAACTGGATAGCAGAGCTGGCAGGATCACAGGAAGCAGGCTCACAGGTAAACTGGATAGCAGAGCTGGCAGGATCACAGGAAGCAGGCTCACAGGTAAACTGGATAGCAGAGCTGGCAGGATCACAGGAAGCAGGCTCACAGGTAAACTGGATAGCAGAGCTGGCAGGATCACAGGAAGCAGGCTCACAGGTAAACCGGGATAGCAGAGCTGGCAGGATCACAGGAAGCAGGCTCACAGGTAAACTGGATAGCAGAGCTGGCAGGATCACAGGAAGCAGGCTCACAGGTAAACCGGATAGCAGAGCTGGCAGGATCACAGGAAGCAGGCTCACAGGTAAACTGGATAGCAGAGCTGGCAGGATCACAGGAAGCAGGCTCACAGGTAAACTGGATAGCAGAGCTGGCAGGATCACAGGCTCACAGGTAAACTGGATAGCAGAGCTGGCAGGATCACAGGAAGCAGGCTCACAGGTAAACCGGATAGCAGAGCTGGCAGGATCACAGGAAGCAGGCTCACAGGTAAACTGGATAGCAGAGCTGGCAGGATCACAGGAAGCAGGCTCACAGGTAAACTGGATAGCAGAGCTGACAGGAACTGGACAACGGCTTGGCAAGCAGGTTCACAGGTAAGCTTGGATAGCAGAGCTGACAGGAACTGGACAACGGCTTGGCAAGTAAGTTCACAGGTACACTTGGATAGCAGAGCTGACAGGAACTGGACAACGGCTTGGCAAGTAAGTTCACAGGTACACTTGGATAGCAGAGCTGACAGGAACTGGACAACGGCTTGGCAAGTAAGTTCACAGGTACACTTGGATAGCAGAGCTGACAGGAACTGGACAACGGCTTGGCAAGTAAGTTCACAGGTACACTTGGATAGCAGAGCTGACAGGAACTGGACAACGGCTTGGCAAGCAGGTTCACAGGTAAGCTTGGATAGCAGAGCTGACAGGAACTGAACACAGGAAACGGAACCACAGACTGGACTGGAACCAACAGGTGAACAGGCTCGTTACAGAGGGTCAGACTGCAGACTGGACAAAGGCTAAACAAGGAACCAAAGTTCATCAAGAAGTCAGGTAATGAATCTGAACTAGGGCAAGGTACAATGGATCAGGCAGGAGGATGGTCACTGGAAGCCGGGGTCGGGTACAGGCAGAAAGCAGGATAGTCTTTATGGCAAGCCGGGTCAAAGGAACAGGTATAACAGGATCAGGTTTCTTTTACTACACCACAACGCTGTAGAGCAGACAGCAAAGACCGTCTGCTCAAGTCAGGCTTAAATAGGCCGGCTGGTGCTAACTAGGGCGCGCGCCCGTCTCCCTGTGCGCGGTTGTGCACGTGCCCGCGCCCGGGCGCGCATGCGCATGCGCAATGGAATCTGAGGGCCAGGACGGCCCGGGTTTAGATTTCTGGCAGGATCTTCATGACATTGCCCCCCTCCTAGGGGCAACCTCCGGGTGCCCCTCTGGGCAAATCTCTCAGGGTGAGCTCTTTTGAAGGCTTGAACTAGACTCTTAGCATGGATATTACACTCGGGCTCCCAGGAATTTTCTTCAGGACCATATCCCTTCCATTTGATCAGAAACTGGTTCTGATTTCTCCTTTTTCTAACATTTAGTATGGCCTCTACCTCATATTCTTCCTCGCCATCTACCAAGACTGGGTCCGGGGGTACCGTCCTTCTGTTGGAAAAGGGGTTGGAAGTGGAGGGCTTTAACAGGGAAACATGAAAGACTGGATGGACCTTGAGGGAATCAGGAAGTTCCAACTCATAGGCTACTTCATTAATCTTTCGTTTGACTGGAAAGGGACCTAAGAACTTAGGGCCCAGTTTCTTTGAGGGACAAGCCAATTTCAGATTCAAGGTGGAGAGCCACACTGTGTCACCCGGTGCCAGTACCAATTCTCCACGCCTCTTTCGGTCAAAGACTGTTTTGTTATGTTCCTGGGTCCGGGCCATGGTGTCCTGCAGGAGTTGGTTATTGGAAGCAAAGAAGTCAATCTTCTCCTGGACTGCGGGCACAGTACATTCAGGAAGAGAATTGGGCAGAAATGAAGGATGAAAGCCATAGTTGGCGAAAAAAGGTGTCTGTTGGGTGGCCGAGTGGATAGCATTGTTATATGCAAACTCGGCAACTGGTAACAGGGAGATCCAATCGTCTTGGGAGAAGGAAGAAAAGCATCGAAGATATTGTTCCAGGGTCTGATTGGTTCTTTCGGTCTGCCCATTGGTTTGAGGGTGATAAGCAGAAGAAAACGACAGCTCAATATTGAGGGCCTTGCAGAGTGATTTCCAAAACCGAGAGGTGAATTGTACCCCTCGGTCGGACACTATGTTGGCTGGTACCCCATGGAGTCTGATGACTTCTCGGATGAACACTTGTGCGGTTTCTGAGGCAGAAGGGGTACCCTTCATGGGAACAAAGTGTGCCATCTTTGACAGACGATCAACTATCACGAAGATCGTAGTGTGGTCCTCTGCTGGGGGCAGTTCCACAATGAAATCTATGGACAGCATTTTCCAGGGGCGATCTGGGACTGGTAATGGCTTGAGTAAGCCCCAGGCTTTGGTTCTGTGACTCTTGCTCCGAATACACACAGTGCATGTTTCCACAAATTTCCTGCAGTCTTCCCTTAGCTGAGGCCACCAGAAGGTACGTTGTACCAATTCAGTGGTTTTGGTGACACCAAAGTGTCCGGCAAGCTTGTGATCATGGCACAATTCCAGGACGGTTACCCGCAGACCCTCGGGAATGAAAATCTTATCCCCATGCCACAATAGCCCATCCTTGGCCTGCAACCCAGGATCGGGAGTGGGTATGAGGCCACTGGAAGCCCGCCTGAGCTGGGACAGTAGGTCTTCCTGTAGCAGGAGAAAGTTTCCAGGGGCAAGGATAGTGTCTGGAGGGGAACCATCCTGGGATTTGTGATACATACGAGACAGAGCGTCCGGCTTCGCGTTTTTGGAACCCGGACGATATGTCACGTGAAAAGTAAAACGAGAGAAAAATAAGGCCCAACGGGCCTGTCTAGGTTTTAACCTCTTGGCAGTCTTCAGGTACTCTAGATTCTTGTGATCTGTGAAGATCAGGATTGGGTGAGTAGCCCCTTCTAGCAGGTAACGCCATTCCTCGAGGGCGGTCTTTATGGCCAGTAATTCCCGATCCCCCACATCGTAGTTCTTCTCGGCTGGGGACAGTTTCCGTGAGAAGAATGCCACGGGGTGTAGCAGGGCTTTGATGCCCTGTCTCTGGGACAGGATGGCCCCTACAGCTATCTCTGAGGCATCCACTTCGAGGACAAAGGGCAGAGAAGGATCTGGATGCTTCAGGATAGGGGCTGAGGTAAAGAGCCCCTTGAGGGCCTCGAAGGCCCCTTGGGCCTCAGGGGACCAATGAAAACGGGTACCAAGTTTGGTGAGTTGAGTAATGGGTGCCACTATGGCCGAGAATCCCTTGATGAATTTGCGATAAAAATTGGCAAAGCCAATGAATCGCTGGATCCCCTTTTTATCTGCGGGAACTGGCCAGTCCAGGATGGCTGAGATTTTCTGGGGGTCCATCCGGATGCCTCTACTGGAGATGATCAAACCTAGGAAGGGTATGCTTTCTACCTCAAAGAGACATTTTTCTGCCTTGGCATAGAGGCCATGTTGCCGGAGACGGCCCAACACACTTTTAACATGTCCACGATGCAGCTCTAGGGAGGAAGAGAAAATTAGTATGTCATCAAGATAAACAACAGCAAAAATATCAAGGAAGTCCCGAAGTACATCATTTATAAAGGCCTGGAAGGTAGCGGGGGCGTTACAGAGTCCAAACGGCATCACCAGGTACTCGAAGTGCCCAAATCGAGACCGAAATGCCGTCTTCCATTCGTCCCCATCCTTTATACGTATCAAATTGTATGCCCCTCTGAGGTCCAGTTTAGAAAAGATGGAGGCCGTGCCAAGCCTCTGAAACAGTTCAGGTACCAGGGGAAGCGGGTAGCGATTTTTGACTGTGACCTCGTTTAGGGCACGGTAGTCCACACAGGGTCTGAGAGAATGGTCCTTCTTCTCTACAAAAAATATTCCTGCACCTGCAGGAGACGTAGATGGGCGGATAAACCCTTTTTTCAGGTTATCATCAATATAGTCCTTTAATTTTCCCTGCTCCACCTCTGTTAACGGAAAAACCCTACCGAAGGGAATCTTGGCCCCGGGAAGGAGTTCAATGGGACAGTCATAGGGCCTATGTGGTGGCAGCACATCTGCCCTTTGTTTACTAAACACATCCAGGTATGCATGGTAGACTTCAGGGATGGACTGACGTAGACCTGCCTCGTTTTCGAGGCAGAGCAGAGCAGAGGGTCCTGCGGGGGCCAAGGAGCCGCAGGACCTTTGGCAGTAGGGAGAAGAAAAGGCCACCTCTCCTGTGGACCAGTTGATGACCGGGTTGTGTGCTTGCAGCCAGGGGATCCCTAGAATGACTGGAAACAAGGGAGAAGAAATTATGTCCAAACATAACAGTTCTTGATGTGACTCTGAGATCACTGTGTGCAATGGGGCAGTCTCCTGAGTCACTGGGCCAGATTTGATGGTGGACCCATCCGCCAGGTGGACAGACAGGCCTTGTTTTCTCAGACGGAGAGGAATTCGATGCCGGGCAGCAAAAGCAGAGTCCATAAAGCAACTGCAGGCACCAGAGTCAATGATAGCTGTGGTTTGTAGGGTCCTTCCTGAGAACTGGAAGGCAACAGAAAGGGCAAGATGAGATGAAACCCCGGTCACAGGATGCACATAACTGGAGAGAATAGTGGGGAACTTACGGAGTTTAGCCGGGCAGTTCCGAACATAATGACCAGGCTCTCCACAATACAGGCACAGATTGTTGCTGCGGCGTCTCTGACGTTCTGCTGGGGTGAGAGAAGGCCGCAGGAGTCCAAGTTGCATGGGTTCGGATGCTGAAGAGGCATGAGTAGGTTTAACGGGGGGAGCAGTGCGGAAGTGACTAGGACCCCTGGGGAGCATCCAGGTAGGTCTTGGGGACCCCAAGGTTCGTTCGGCCCTACGCTCCCGTAGGCGCCGGTCAATTTGGATGCTTAGGTCTATGAGGGAATTCAGGGTCTGGGGTACCCCCACTCTGGCGAGCTCGTCCTTGAGTGCGTCTGAGAGGCCCATGCGGAATTGGTGACGGAGGGCAGCATTGTTCCAGTCGGTGTCGGCACCCCAACGCCTGAACTCAGCCACATAGTCCTCTGCTGGTCTTCGACCCTGTTGGAGAGAACGTAAGGCGGCCTCCGCAGTGGTTGAGAGTTGGGGGTCCTCATAAAGCTGCGCCATGGCATCAAAAAAGGTGGAGAGACTGGTCAATGCTGCATCCTTTTGTTCCACGAGACGGTGGGCCCAGATTTGGGGATCCCCAGTCAGTAGGGCTACCACAAAACCCACCTTGGTGGTCTCTAAAGAGAAGGTCCTAGGTTGCAGGGCAAAATGGAGTTCACAGGAGTTACGGAAAGTTCTGAAGCTACCACGGGCACCCGTAAATTTCTCTGGAGTAGGTACCTTGGGCTCAGGTGGTAGCATCACTATAGTCTGGGTAGGTGCAGGCCCCGTTGGGGGTATTGCTGGGTGAGGAGTTCCTTGGGTACTGGATGGACCAGACAGGGCCAGTACCCGTTCCTCCAGCCGGGTATAACCCTGCTGGAGGTTCTTCACCGCTTCGGTCAGACCTGCCAGGTGTTGGCATAGCCCCTCCATGGCGGGGGCTCCCTGCTCGGGCTCAGACATGGCTGTCTGCTACTGTCACGTACCTGGTGGTGCGAGCCCGAGATTGCAGGGAGAGGCCTCCCTTGCGTCTCCCACTCCTGATCCCCTGGTGTGGGAACAGGAGAGCCAGGAGTGAGGAGGAGCACGGGTGCCTGGCAGGATCAACAGACCGGTGGGAAGGAAACAGGTTAGCTGAGCAGGCGGGATCTCTGGGAAGCAGGCTCACAGGTAAACTGGATAGCAGAGCAGGCTCACAGGTAAACTGGATAGCAGAGCTCACAGGAAGCAGGCTCACAGGTAAACGGATAGCAGAGCTGGCAGGATCACAGGAAGCAGGCTCACAGGTAAACCGGATAGCAGAGCTGGCAGGATCACAGGAAGCAGGCTCACAGGTAAACTGGATAGCAGAGCTGGCAGGATCACGGGAAGCAGGCTCACAGGTAAACTGGATAGCAGAGCTGGCAGGATCACAGGAAGCAGGCTCACAGGTAAACTGGATAGCAGAGCTGGCAGGATCACAGGAAGCAGGCTCACAGGTAAACTGGATAGCAGAGCTGGCAGGATCACAGGAAGCAGGCTCACAGGTAAACTGGATAGCAGAGCTGGCAGGATCACAGGAAGCAGGCTCACAGGTAAACCGGATAGCAGAGCTGGCAGGATCACAGGAAGCAGGCTCACAGGTAAACCGGATAGCAGAGCTGGCAGGATCACAGGACAGCAGGCTCACAGGTAAACGGATAGCAGAGCTGGCAGGATCACAGGAAGCAGGCTCACAGGTAAACTGGATAGCAGAGCTGGCAGGATCACAGGAAGCAGGCTCACAGGTAAACTGGATAGCAGAGCTGGCAGGATCACAGGAAGCAGGCTCACAGGTAAACTGGATAGCAGAGCTGGCAGGATCACAGGAAGCAGGCTCACAGGTAAACTGGATAGCAGAGCTGGCAGGATCACAGGAAGCAGGCTCACAGGTAAACTGGATAGCAGAGCTGGCAGGATCACAGGAAGCAGGCTCACAGGTAAACTGGATAGCAGAGCTGACAGGAACTGGACAACGGCTTGGCAAGCAGGTTCACAGGTAAGCTTGGATAGCAGAGCTGACAGGAACTGGACAACGGCTTGGCAAGTAAGTTCACAGGTACACTTGGATAGCAGAGCTGACAGGAACTGGACAACGGCTTGGCAAGTAAGTTCACAGGTACACTTGGATAGCAGAGCTGACAGGAACTGGACAACGGCTTGGCAAGCAAGTTCACAGGTACACTTGGATAGCAGAGCTGACAGGAACTGGACAACGGCTTGGCAAGTAAGTTCACAGGTACACTTGGATAGCAGAGCTGACAGGAACTGGACAACGGCTTGGCAAGCAGGTTCACAGGTAAGCTTGGATAGCAGAGCTGACAGGAACTGAACACAGGAAACGGAACCACAGACTGGACTGGAACCAACAGGTGAACAGGCTCGTTACAGAGGGTCAGACTGCAGACTGGACAAAGGCTAAACAAGGAACCAAAGTTCATCAAGAAGTCAGGTAATGAATCTGAACTAGGGCAAGGTACAATGGATCAGGCAGGAGGATGGTCACTGGAAGCCGGGGTCGGGTACAGGCAGAAAGCAGGATAGTCTTTATGGCAAGCCGGGTCAAAGGAACAGGTATAACAGGATCAGGTTTCTTTTACTACACCACAACGCTGTAGAGCAGACAGCAAAGACCGTCTGCTCAAGTCAGGCTTAAATAGGCCGGCTGGTGCTAACTAGGGCGCGCGCCCGTCTCCCTGTGCGCGGTTGTGCACGTGCCCGCGCCCGGGCGCGCATGCGCATGCGCAATGGAATCTGAGGGCCAGGACGGCCCGGGTTTAGATTTCTGGCAGGATCTTCATGACAGCCACTAACACACTAGAAGTCCTTGGGTGCTTCTGGGAAGAAAATATAGGAGCTCTGTGTGATGCCACTAACACACAATTGAAGTCCTATGGGTGCTTCTGGGAAGAAAATATAGGAGCTCTGTGTGATGCCACTAACACACTAGAAGTCCTATGGGTGCTTCTGGGAAGAAAATATAGGAGCTCTGTGTGATGTCACTAACACACAATTGACGTCCTATGGGTGCTTCTGGGAAGAAAATATGGGAGCTCTGTGTGATGCCACTAGAAGTCCTATAGGTGCTTCTGGGAAGAAAATATGGGAGCTCTGTGTGATGCCACTAACACACAATTGACGTCCTATCGGTGCTTCTGGGAAGAAAATATAGGAGCTCTGTGTGATGCCACTAACACACTAGAAGTCCTATGGGTGCTTCTGCAAAGAAAATATGGGAGCTCTGTGTGATGCCACTAACACACTAGAAGTCCTGTTGGTGCTTCTGCAAAGAAAATATAGGAGCTCTGTGTGATGCCACTAACACACTAGAAGTCCTGTGGGTGCTTCTGCAAAGAAAATATAGGAGCTCTGTGTGATGCCACTAACACACTAGAAGTCCTGTGGGTGCTTCTGCAAAGAAAATATAGGAGCTCTGTGTGATGCCACTAACACACTAGAAGTCCTGTGGGTGCTTCTGGGAAGAAAATATAGGAGCTCTGTGTGATGCCACTAACACACAATTGAAGTCCTATGGGTGCTTCTGGGAAGAAAATATAGGAGCTCTGTGTGATGCCACTAACACACAATTGAAGTCCTATGGGTGCTTCTGGGAAGAAAATATAGGAGCTCTGTGTGATGCCACTAACACACTAGAAGTCCTATGGGTGCTTCTGGGAAGAAAATATGGGAGCTCTGTGTGATGCCACTAACACACTAGAAGTCCTATGGGTGCTTCTGGGAAGAAAATATGGGAGCTCTGTGTGATGCCACTAACACACTAGAAGTCCTATGGGTGCTTCTGGGAAGAAAATATGGGAGCTCTGTGTGATGACACTAACACACTAGAAGTCCTATGGGTGCTTCTGGGAAGAAAATATGGGAGCTCTGTGTGATGCCACTAACACACAATTGAAGTCCTATGGGTGCTTCTGGGAAGAAAATATAGGAGCTCTGTGTGATGCCACTAACACACTAGAAGTCCTATGGTGCTTCTGGGAAGAAAATATGGGAGCTCTGTGTGATGACACTAACACACTAGAAGTCCTATGGGTGCTTCTGGGAAGAAAATATGGGAGCTCTGTGTGATGCCACTAACACACTAGAAGTCCTATGGGTGCTTCTGGGAAGAAAATATGGGAGCTCTGTGTGATGCCACTAACACACTAGAAGTCCTATGGGTGCTTCTGGGAAGAAAATATGGGAGCTCTGTGTGATGCCACTAACACACTAGAAGTCCTATGGGTGCTTCTGGGAAGAAAATATGGGAGCTCTGTGTGATGCCACTAACACACTAGAAGTCCTATGGGTGCTTCTGGGAAGAAAATATGGGAGCTCTGTGTGATAACACTAACACACTAGAAGTCCTATGGGTGCTTCTGGGAAGAAAATATGGGATCTCTGTGTGATGCCACTAACACACTAGAAGTCCTATGGGTGCTTCTGGTAAGAAAATATGGGAGCTCTGTGTGATGCCACTAACACACTAGAAGTCCTATGGGTGCTTCTGGGAAGAAAATATGGGAGCTCTGTGTGATGCCACTAACACACTAGAAGTCCTATGGGTGCTTCTGGGAAGAAAATATGGGAGCTCTGTGTGATGCCACTAACACACTAGAAGTCCTATGGGGTGCTTCTGCAAAGAAAATATAGGAGCTCTGTGTGATGCCAATAACACACTAGAAGTCCTGTTGGTGCTTCTGCAAAGAAAATATAGGAGCTCTGTGTGATGCCACTAACACACTAGAAGTCCTGTGGGTGCTTCTGCAAAGAAAATATAGGAGCTCTGTGTGATGCCACTAACACACTAGAAGTCCTGTGGGTGCTTCTGCAAAGAAAATATAGGAGCTCTGTGTGATGCCACTAACACACTAGAAGTCCTGTGGGTGCTTCTGGGAAGAAAATATGGGAGCTCTGTGTGATGCCACTAATCCACTAGAAGTCCTATGGGTGCTTCTGGGAAGAAAATATAGGAGCTCTGTGTGATGCCACTAACACACAATTGAAGTCCTATGGGTGCTTCTGGGAAGAAAATATAGGAGCTCTGTGTGATGCCACTAACACACAATTGAAGTCCTATGGGTGCTTCTGGGAAGAAAATATAGGAGCTCTGTGTGATGCCACTAACACACTAGAAGTCCTATGGGTGCCTCTGGGAAGAAAATATGGGAGCTCTGTGTGATGCCACTAACACACTAGAAGTCCTATGGGTGCTTCTGGGAAGAAAATATGGGAGCTCTGTGTGATGCCACTAACACACTAGAAGTCCTATGGGTGCTTCTGGGAAGAAAATATGGGAGCTCTGTGTGATGACACTAACACACTAGAAGTCCTATGGGTGCTTCTGGGAAGAAAATATGGGAGCTCTGTGTGATGCCACTAACACACAATTGAAGTCCTATGGGTGCTTCTGGGAAGAAAATATAGGAGCTCTGTGTGATGCCACTAACACACTAGAAGTCCTATGGGTGCTTCTGGGAAGAAAATATGGGAGCTCTGTGTGATGACACTAACACACTAGAAGTCCTATGGGTGCTTCTGGGAAGAAAATATGGGAGCTCTGTGTGATGCCACTAACACACTAGAAGTCCTATGGGTGCTTCTGGGAAGAAAATATGGGAGCTCTGTGTGATGCCACTAACACACTAGAAGTCCTATGGGTGCTTCTGGGAAGAAAATATGAGAGCTCTGTGTGATGCCACTAACACACTAGAAGTCCTATGGGTGCTTCTGGGAAGAAAATATGGGAGCTCTGTGTGATGCCACTAACACACTAGAAGTCCTATGGGTGCTTCTGGGAAGAAAATATGGGAGCTCTGTGTGATGACACTAACACACTAGAAGTCCTATGGGTGCTTCTGGGAAGAAAATATGGGATCTCTGTGTGATGCCACTAACACACTAGAAGTCCTAAGGGTGCTTCTGGGAAGAAAATATGGGAGCTCTGTGTGATGCCACTAACACACTAGAAGTCCTATGGGTGCTTCTGGGAAGAAAATATGGGAGCTCTGTGTGATGCCACTAACACACTAGAAGTCCTATGGGTGCTTCTGGGAAGAAAATATGGGAGCTCTGTGTGATGCCACTAACACACTAGAAGTCCTATGGGTGCTTCTGGGAATAAAATATGGGAGCTCTGTGTGATGCCACTAACACACTAGAAGTCCTATGGGTGCTTCTGGGAAGAAAATATGGGAGCTCTGTTTGCTGCCACTAACACACTAGAAGTCCTATGGGTGCTTTTGGGGTGCAATGCTGTGCTAACAGCACTGCGGTTGGTACTACTGAAATACTGTACTAACAGTAAAACACGCACCAGACTAATCCCCAGCAGCAGCTAATAACACACTAACCAGCAGCAATGGACGATCAATGACAGGTAGCAATGGTTTAGCAAATAAATAGCCTATGGTTTAGCAAAGAAGAGCAAATCTTTCTGTAGCAATGAATCAAGCAAAGACACAGAATCAGCCTGATCTCTCCTAAAGCCGGAACTCATGTGACCGGCGCCGACGGCGTGGCGGCCTTTTAAATGGTGGGGCTTGTACTAAAGCCCCTGAGCTTTAATTGGCTACAGGCGTCCTGCCTGTAGCCAATTATTGCTCTCTGAGTTTCCGGCGCTGTGATTGGCCAAGCATGCGGGGTCACAGTGCATGCTTGGCCAATCATCAGCCAGCAATGCACTGCGCCGGCCGCGCCGGCCGCAATGCATTGCGGGGCCGCTCGCATCACACGAATGTGATGCGAACGGCCCAAATAGTTCTGGGCTCGCCGAGCGAGCGAACGCCCGGTGCTCGATGCGAACGTGGGTTCGCATCGAGCACCGGGTCCATCCCTAGTGGTAAGTGTGTGGGGGGCTCATCAGTAGATGGCCCCTCCGGTGTAGTACATCAAATTTAATTTGATGATTACTCTTTGTTGCACTGCGGGAAAGGTGTTTGTCCCTGGGCGGTACAGGTGGAGGCCAGTTGGTTACGGTAAATCCCGCAGTGCCCCCTTGTGGTTATATATATATATATATACGCAGTTAATTTATATATATATATATATACGTTTATAGTACTTAGCTCCGTCACTGACCAATAAATAGGGTGTAACTGATTGTTTATATTTGTTTATATTTGTTATATGTGTTGATATGTTATTTATCGTTATGGTATTTATGGTATTTATATTTTCAGTAATTGGAGTTTTGTTTAATAAAAGGCTGTTGCGGCCATTTACTCCAAAGATGGTGTGGTCTATTATTCAAGGTAAAGTAAGGGGGGAGTATAGGGCTGTATCAGCCTGGGGGTTATTATCTAGGCTACACTGGTCAAGAGACGACCGGAACGAAAATGGAACGCAGGGCAATGTTGGGGAGGGCTGGACATGATGGTGTGTCTAGGACACACAGGGGGTGAGTTAAGGGGTGTGGCCAGGCAGGGGCAGGCCAGTAAGACAGTGGGGGAAGCGGCCATATAAACAGGGGGCGTGGCTAAGGGAATTCAGTCGGTAGAAGAATCACACGAGGAGGCAGTTTTTTCCCACCCACCCTCCCTAATATAAGGTGATAGTTTGGGAGGTGTTAACGTTTTTGTTGTCGTTTCAGGAACGGAAGCAGTTTTGTCATCATGACAGCAAGTGGTTGGCGATGTTTGTTTGTTGGTCAGTGACGGTAGCAGTTAAGTAGGTGGTAAGTGTGTGGGGGGCTCATCAGTAAATGGCCCCTCCGGTGTAGTACATCAAATTTAATTTGATGATTACTCTTTGTTGCACTGCGGGAAAGGTGTTTGTCTCCGGGCGGTACAGGTGGAGGCCTGTTGGTTACGGAAAATCCTACAGTGCCCCCTGGTGGTTATATATATATATATATATATATATATATATATATACGCAATTAATATATATATATACGTTTATAGTACTTAGCTCTGTCACTGACCAACAAATAGGGTGTAACTGATTGTTTATATTTGTTTATATTTGTTATATGTGTTGAGATGTTATTTATCGTTATGGTATTTATGGTATTTATATACTTCTTTCTTCTGGTCTTCTTCCTTTTTCCTTTCTTCATCCTTCGGTTTCTTCATCTTCTCCTTCCGGCATCTTCTTCCATCTTCCTCTTCCATCTTCCTTTTCCTCCGATCCACTTCTTATTGCTCTGGTCTTCTCGTCCGGCATCTCCTTCCATGGCTTCGGCGTCTCTTCTTGGGCCGCTCTGCGCAATGGGAGGCTCCCGCTGTGTAAGGCTTTGCTGCGTCTGACAGGTCTTTTATAACGGAGGGCGGGGCCACCTGGTGACCCCGCCCCCCTCAGACATCATGGGGAAAGCCATAGGGAAGTCCCCATGACGTCCCCGTGCGCCAGAGGGGGGCAGGGTCACCAGGTAAGTACCCCTCCATTATAAAAGACCTGTCAGACGCAGCGAAGCCTCACACAGCGGGAGCCTCCTATTGCGTGGAGCGGCCCAAGAAGAGACACCGACACCGTGGAAGAAGATGCCGGACGAGAAGACCAGAGCAAGAAGAAGCGGATCGGAGGAAGAAGAAGATGGAAGAAGAAGATGGAAGAAGATGCTGGAAGGAGAAGATGAAGAAACCGAAGGATGAAGAAAGGAAGAAGACCAGAAGAAAGAAGATGAAAGTAGATTTTAATAAAGGAATTGTCAAAGACCGTCTCCTGTAATTTTTACAATTTTTGTCACTTTTTTGGTGAAATGGTAGGGGTACTTTTGTACCCCCTTACCATTTCACACAAGGGGGGGCGGGATCTGGGTGTCCCCTTGTTAAAGGGGGCTTCCAGATTCCGATAAGCTAACCCACCCGCAGACCACCACAACCAATGGCCAGGGTTGTGGGAAGAGGCCCTTGTCCTCATCAACATGGGGACAAGGTGTTTTGAGCGGTCACAGACCCCCAAAGCACCCTCCCAATGTTGAGGGCATGTGGCCTCGTATGGTTCAGGAGGGAGGGGGGGGGGGGGGCGCTCTCATCCCCCCTCTTTTCCTGCGGTCTGCCAGGTTGCGTGCTCGGATAAGGGTCTGGTATGGATTTTGAGGGGGACCCCACGCCATTTTTTTTTTTTTTTGGCCGGGGTTCCCCTTAAAATCCATCCCAGACCTGAAGAGTCTGGTATTATATTTAGAGGGACCCCTACGTCATTTTTTTTTTTTAAAATTTGAAGCGGGGTTCCCATTAATATCCATAGCAGACCTGAAGGGCCTGGTAATTGTATTCGGGGGGACCCCTACGCTTTTTTTTATTTTTATCAATTACTTTTTTTTTTATCAATTACTTTTAATGAATGACTGTTCTCTGTGTTACGGGAGCCGGCAATTCATTAGCCGCAGATGGCTGCCTTAGATGACACAACAGGCCAGAAGGGTAAAGGTGGTTTAATGTGATACTGCAATGCTGTACTAACAGCATGCACACACTACACTAATCCCCAGAATCACAGCAGATAATGTCAGACTCAGCAGAATAAATAATGTCACTGACAGAGTCATGTTCCTATCGCCGGAACACACTACATGAGGCCACCTGAGCTATAATTGGCCCCCTGAGCATCCTGCCTGTGGCCAATTATTGCTCTCCTCTCCGCTGGCTCTATGATTGGCCAAGAATGCGGGGTCACAGTGTATGCTTGGCCAATCATCAGCCAGCAATGCACTGCGACTGGCGCAGTGCATTGTGGGCCGTTCGCACCACACAAATTTGATGCGAACGGCCCACATAGTTCTGGGCTCGACGAGCGGACGAACGGCCGATGTTCGATTCGAACATGGGTTTGAATCGAACACCGGGCCCATCCCTACTACCTAACATACACTGACCTGCCTGACATGCATACACCTAACATACACTGACCTACCTGACAAGCATACACCTACCTAACATACACTGACCTACCTGGCATGCATACACCTACCTAACATACACTAACCTGCCTGACATGCATACACCTACCTAACATACACTGACCTACCTGTCATGCATACACCTACCTAACATACACTGACCTGCCTGACATGCATTGCATACACCTACCTAACATACACTGACCTGCCTGACATGCATACACCTACCTAACATACACTGACCTACCTGGCATGCATACACCTACCTAACATAAACTGACTACCTGACATGCATACACATAACATACACAGATCTGCCTGACATGCATACACCTACCTAACATACACTGACCTGCCTGACATGCATACACCTACCTAACATACACAGATCTGCCTGACATGCATACACCTACCTAACATACACTGACCTGCCTGACATGCATACACCTACCTAACATACACTGACCTACCTGACATGCATACACCTACCTAACGTACACTGACCTGCCTGACATGCATACACCTACCTAACATACACTGACCTACCTGACATGCATACACCTACCTAACATACACTGACCTACCTGACAAGCATACATCTACCTAACATACACTGACCTACCTGACATGCATACACCTAACATACACTGACCTACCTGACATGCATACACCTTCCTAACATACACTGACGTACCTGACATGCATACACCTACCTAACATACACTGACCTACCTGATATGCATACACCTAACATACACTGACCTGCCTGACATGCATACACCTAACATACACTGACCTACCTGACAAGCATACACCTACCTAACATACACTGACCTACCTGACATGCATACACCTAACATACACTGACCTACCTGACATGCATACACGTACCTAACATACACTGACCTACCTGATATGCATACACCTTACATACACTGACCTGCCTGACATGCATTGCATACACCTACCTAACATACACTGACCTGCCTGACATGCATACACCTACCTAACATACACTAACCTGCCTGACATGCATACACCTACCTAACATACACTGACCTACCTGACATGCATACACCTAACATACACTGACCTACCTGACAAGCATACACCTACCTAACATACACTGACCTACCTGAAATGCATACACCTACCTAACATACACTGACCTGCCTGACATGCATACACCTAACAGGCAAGCATACACCTACCTAACATACGCTGACCTACCTGCCATGCATACACCTACCTAACATACACTGACCTGCCTGACATGCATACACCTACCTAACATACACTGACCTGCCTGACATGCATACACCTAACATACACTGACCTACCTGACAAGCATACACCTACCTAACATACACTGACCTACCTGACATGCATACACCTAACATACACTGACCTACCTGACATGCATTGCATACACCTACCTAACATACACTGACCTACCTGATATGCATACACCTAACATACACTGACCTGTCTGACATGCATTGCATACACCTACCTAACATACACTGACCTCCTGACATGCATACACCTACCTAACATACACTGACCTACCTGATATGCATACACCTAACATACACTGACCTGCCTGATATGTATACACCTAACATACACTGACCTACCTGACAGGCATACACCTACCTAACATACACTAACCTACCTGACATGCTTACACCTAACATACACTGACCTACCCGACATGCATTGCATACACCTAACATACACTGACCTACCTGACATGCATACACCTAACATACACTGACCTACCTGACAAGCATACACCTACCTAACATACACTGACCTACCTGACATGCATACACCTACCTAACATACACTGACCTGCCGGACATGCATACACCTAACAGGCAAGCATACACCTACTTAACATACACTGACCTACCTGATATGCAT
This sequence comes from Lithobates sylvaticus, assembly GCA_028564925.1. Classification (NCBI taxonomy): domain Eukaryota; kingdom Metazoa; phylum Chordata; class Amphibia; order Anura; family Ranidae; genus Lithobates; species Lithobates sylvaticus. The sequence goes on from CM053030.1 coordinate 480,210,045, forward strand.
ACACCTAACATACACTGACCTGCCTGATATGTATACACCTAACTAACATACACTGACCTACCTGACAGGCATACACCTACCTAACATACACTAACCTACCTGACATGCATACACCTAACATACACTGACCTACCCGACATGCATTGCATACACCTAACATACACTGACCTACCTGACATGCATACACCTAACATACACTGACCTACCTGACAAGCATACACCTACCTAACATACACTGACCTACCTGACAAGCATACACCTACCTAACATACACTGACCTACCTGACATGCATACACCTACCTAACATACACTGACCTGCCTGACATGCATACACCTAACATACACTGACCTGCTTGACATGCATACACCTAACATACGCTGACCTACCTGACATGCATACACCTAACATACACTGACCTGCCGTAAGGCCCAGTTGTTGTCATCTAAGGCAGCCTCTATCTGCCGTAAGGCCCAGTTGTTGTAATCTAAGGCAGCCTCTATCTGCTGTAAGGCCCAGTTGTTGTCATCTAAGGCAGCCTCTATCTGCCGTAAGGCCCAGTTGTTGTCATCATCTAAGGCAGCCAGGCATTTCCAGGAGCTAGCGTGTGTGTGTCTGCTGTGTTAGTACAGCACACATAAAACCACCTCAGCCTCTCTATCTGCCATAAGGCCCAGTTGTTGTCATCTAAGGCAGCCTCTATCTGCCGTAAGGCCCAGTTGTTGTCATCTAAGGCAGCCAGGCATTTCCAGGAGCTAGCGTGTGTGTGTCTGCTGTGTTAGTACAGCACACATAAAACCACCTCAGCCTCCCCACCTGTCATAAGGCCCTGTTGTTGTCATCTAAGGCAGCCACCACCTCAGCCTCTATCTGCCATAAGGCCCTGTTGTTGTCATCTAAGGCAGCCACCACCTCAGCCTCTATCTGCCGTAAGGCCCTGTTGTTGTCATCTAAGGCACCCATCTGCAGGAGTTAGTGTGTGTGCTGTGTGACTCCAGCACAATATACACTACCCACTACAATGCCTGGAAGACCGCCAAGGAGAGGCAGACAGTCCCGAGGCAAGAACACAGGGCAAGCAGGCTCTGTGTCTAGAGACAACAGTGCTGGTCGTGGACGTGGACGTGGTCATGCATCGTCATCAGCACGTGGCCATGGGACACGCTTGTCCTTATTTTCGGCAGCTGGACATGTTGAGCCGCATCATGCCAAAGGCTTGGTAGAATGGATGACCAAGCCCTCCTCATCCTCCTCATCCTCTCTCACCCAGGCTCAGGGTACTGGCAAAGCAGCTGCCAACGCGTACTCAATGGCATCATCAGGCACCCCTTCCCTAGACCCACCATGTCCTCCTGAGGAGCCCCCCGAACTGTTTGAGCACAGTATTGGGTACATGCTCCAGGAGGATGCCCAACGTTTTGAAGGCTCGGATGATGATACCAAGCTAGAGGAAGGCAGTAGCATGAGTGCAGAGAGAGGGGATGCTCAAAGACAGCAATCTGGTAGTCATGTTCCACCAGCTGCAGCTTACTGCCAGCTTTGCTCCAGTGGTGAAGAGGGAGGGGATGATGAGGTCACTGACTCCACGTGGGTGCCTGAAGGGAGAGAGGAGGAGGAGGAGGAGGCGGCACATGTCCAATGAGGCAGGATGCCCTCCGGAGGCCAGCTAGAGGCCAGCACACCAACTGAATCACACTGCAGAGCTCCACCTGTGGAGGGCGCTGCCTCTGCACGTTATCACAAAAGTTCTTTGGTGTGGGCCTTTTTTGAGACGAGTGCATCAGATCGCACCACTGCTATTTGCAACATATGTCTCAAGCGTATCTCGCATGGCCAAAACATCAGCCGCTTGGGCACCACAAGCATGACCAGACATATGTCGACCTGCCATGCAGCTCGTTGGCAAGCGCATATTAAAGATCCACACCAAAGAACAAAGCGGACCTCTCCTTGCTCATCATCAGCTGGAATCTCCAACCCCACTATACCTTCAGTCCTCTCTGAAAGCTGCACTGAGAGGAATGAAGGTGTAGAATTAGGTGTGTCACAACCAAGTACTTGCGGGCACTCTGCTAGCAGTACACCTATGTCCGATTCTACCAGGCAAATTTCCCTGCCCCAGCTGCTGGACCGTCGAAAGAAGTTTACTCCCAGCCATCCACATGCCCAGCGGTTGAATGCTAGCTTGGCTAAATTGCTAGCACTTCAACTGCTGCCTTTTCAATTGGTAGACTCGGCCCCCTTCCGTGAGTTTGTTCAATGTGCGGTTCCTCAGTGGCAGGTTCCCAAACGCCACTTTTTCTCACGGAAGGCGATTCCGGCTCTCTACCGGCATGTGGAAGGCAATGTCCATGCCTCGCTGGTCAGGGCGGTCAGCGGTAAGGTGCATATTAATGCTGACTCATGGTCCAGCAGGCATGGACAGGGATGTTACCTGTCTTTCACGGCCCATTGGGTCACTCTTTTGGCAGCTGGGAGGGATGCAGGACAAGGTGCAGTAGTGTTCAAAATGCTACTACTGGTTGTGACACACCTTTCTCCTCCACTCCCTCCTCTTCTTCTTCCTCCATGGCCTCTTCGAGTGCTCTGTCCTCGGAACCAGCGGTTCTCTGTAGGCGTACAAGGGGCTACAAAAAGATGCCATGCCGTGCTTGCGCTGGTGTGTTTGGTGGACAGGAGCCACACTGGGGCACTGCTGAGCAAAGTGGAGTCCATCCCATATGATTTTCTTTCCTGCAACCATGAGGGTGTACAGACTTGGGAACTCAACACAGGGATTGTTGAAAAGCCTCATAATGGGCCCAGCAGGTGTTCAGACTTGCAAAAAGAGATCAGGGAGATACATGGGTGCAAGAAGGTACAGCTGCGTACATTGCAATCACTGTTAGCTGCCATGTCATGAGACACAGGGCTGGTGCAAGGATTTTTGACAACCTTGGCAAAATCTAAATTTGCGGCCCTCTTGGCTCTGCCCCTGACTCAACCCCCTGACTGATGTGTTCTCTAGGCCTGTATAAGGGATATGTATACAGATAACCCCTCACAATGGGATGTGTGGGTTAACAGACCTGGGAACTCAGCACAGGGATTGTGGGAAACCCTCATGCTCAGAGTGGTGGTGTTCAGACCCGGAGGAGGAGGAGGCTTGTGTCAGCGTGGAGGTGGAGCCTGGCACTCAGCATCAGCAGCAGCAGCAGTCTTTTAGGGATGATTTACAGTCCCAACAAACCAGTGGACTTGTACGTGGCTGGGAGGAGGTGGCTGCCGATCATGTCGTCCTCAGTGACCCAGAAGACTCCGGACCGAATGCCTCAGCTAACCTACGTTGCATGGCCTCCCTGATCCTGCAAAGCCTGCGGAAGGATTCTTGTATTCTTCGGATCAAGGAGAGGGACCATTACTGGCTGGCCACTCTCCTTGATCCACGGTACAAGGGTAAGGTTGCGGACCTTATCTTGCCGTCGCAGAAGGAGCAGAGGATTAGACATCTCAGGGAGGCCTTGCAGAAAGGTCTGTGCAACGCGTTCCCAGAGACTGGGAGATTACAAACTCCTGGTCCTGGACGACGAGTTGCTGAGGCTTCGGTAAGTAGCAGAAGGAGCGGTGGGAAGGTGGACGTCTGACCGATGCGTTCAGACAATTTTTTAGTCCGCAGCCCCAAGGTATGATCGGTTCCAGCAACCATCGCCAGCGTCTGATATACATGGTGCAGGAATACCTAGGGGCAAGGTCAGACTTGGACAGCTTTCCCACCGAAAATCCTCTGGCTTACTGGGTCTTGAGGATGGATCACTGGCCAGAGCTTGCACAGTATGCAATTGAGCTACTGGCCTGTCCTGCATCCAGCGTTCTTTCCGAACGCACATTCAGTGCTGCTGGAGGCTTTGTCACCGATCACAGGGTGCGCCTGTCCACCGACTCGGTTGATCGACTGACCTTCATAAAGATGAATCAGTCTTGGATCACCACCAGCTACCAGGCACCTGAAGCTGATATAACTGAATAATTTATAATGTCACATCCCTTCAAGACTGCCTATGCTGATGCTGAGTGACTGTCCTGTTATGTTGACTGACTATCCTCTTCCTCCACAATGATCCTGATGATATCTTGTAAGAACATTTTTGTTCCTGGGTGCCACCAGCAGTGGCTAAGGCCCAATTTTTTAGCCCCTGTTTAACAGGGGCGTGTAATTACAATTTTTTAAGCAATGCTTCACAACAGGTCTGACTGCTGTGCTCCAAGTACAGTATCTGTGAGGGGTTGCAGTGTTGTGGCACCAGCACCAGTGCCTAAGGCCCAATTTTTCAGCCCCTGTTTAACAGGGGCGTGTAATTACAATTTGTAGGCAAAGCTTTGCAACAGGTCTCATTGCTGTGCTCAGAGTACAGTATCTGTGAGGGGTTGCAGTGTTGTGGCACCAGTGCCTAAGGCCTAATTTTTCAGCCCCTGTTTAACAGGCCGTGTAATTAAAAATGTTTAAGCAATGCTTTCGCAACAGGTCTGACTGCTGTGCTCCAAGTACAGTATGTGTGAGGGGTTGCAGTGTTTAGGCACCAGCACCAGTGCACAAGGCCCAATTTTTCAACCCCTGTTTAACAGGGGCGTGTAATTACAATTTTTTAAGCAATGCTTCGCAACAAGTCTGACTGCTGTGCTCCAAGTACAGTATATGTGAGGGGTTGCAGTGTTGAGGCACCAGCACCAGTGCCTAAGGCACAATTTTTCAGCCTCTGTTTAACAGGGGCGTGTAATTACAAATCTTGATCTAATAGTTCACAGCAGGGCCCATTCCTGCACCCACCAAGAGTAACTGTGAGGGCTTACAGTCTTGTGGCAACACCGTCCACCACCACCACCAAAGGCCCCAATTTTTCTGCCCTGTTCAACAGGTGCATGCAATTACAAATCTTGATCTAATAATTCACAG
>CM053030.1:480215423-480268315 GCA_028564925.1 Lithobates sylvaticus
TACATACCTGGTAGCATTACACACTATTTGGCGTACGTGCACGCTGCATGAAAAAATGTATTTGATGCTAGGTTCGCTTTAAGTATATATTTTATGTTACAGTAAGTTATAACTGTGTCTAGAGAGCTGTGCGGGTGAATATGGAGCACCAACTGTTCTATTGTGTCTTCTATATAACATAATTGCACTGGGCTGCACCGAATTTCATGTCGGCTTATAAAAATCTATGTAGCGTGGTGCCTCAAATGACTTGCCAGTGCAAAGGGGACTAGGAAAGAGCCGAGCTATTGTACATTGAACCACATCCATCATACAGGCTGGTACTCTGAAATCCAGTTAGAGAATAAGCATCTCTACAGTGGGCAGAGAGTGAAATAACAGAGAATTAGAAATTCCTACTGTGGTTATTTAAGATCACCTAAAGGAAAATTATAGTAATTTTCAGGTAATAGACATTTGAGATAATGTTTTAACATTTATCTTAGATTAATTTTTAATGTGCAGTTTTACGAGATTTCCATAACGGCAGTCTAAATACGGATATCTAGGTATTTATACACCAGACGGGAGGTAGAATCCTACCCCTTGTATGCTCGCTTTAGCCATTCCATTCTTAGTGATGATGTTTGACCTATCGCAGGATCACAGGCAACGCTGTATCCTGGCCTAGGCCGACAAGGCCCAGGCCTAGGACAGCACTTTGCAGTGGGGCAGCACGGAAAGTGTCCCCGCCGGCTTGCGCTACACTGTTAGTGTAGCACCAGTCCTATGGAGCGGAATGGGCTGAGAGGCAAATTAGTCCAATTCCTCTTATAAAGCGGCCTCACTGCTTCTGGTATGTGGGCAGCTGGCATTCCGCAACTGTGGGGGGGGGGGGGGCGCCGCTTCTAATTTTGACTGTCCTCTTATCCTGGACCACAAACCTTCCTCACTGTGCTATGTTTTCTAAAGCACCATTGGTATGGTTATATCTTCTTAGTCCTCTCCATATAATTATCAGGAATTTGTGCTTGAAGTCCCGCAATTATTATTTTTTTTTAAAGTTAGCAGCTACAAATACTGCAGCTGCTGACTTTTAAAATATGGACATTTACCTGTCCAGGGCGCCCGCGATGTCGGCACCCGAGGCCAAACAGTCCCTTGGTCCTCGGATGCTGCCGCCGCCATCTTCGGTAAGGGAATCAGGAAATGAAGCTTTGCGGGTTCACTTCCCAGTTCCCTTACTGCGCATGCGAGAGTCACGCTGCGCAATCCAAATGGTCCCTGCTGTCTCCGGGACCCGTGTGTGTCCCAGCAGACAGCACGGGGGGACGGCAAGTGGCGTAGACTCCCGTGGGAGTCTATGCCTGGAAGTGGGTGCAAATACCTGTCTTATGCCGCGTACACACGACCGGACTTTTCGACAGCAAAGGTCTGACGGAACAAATCCGTCGGACAATTCGATCGTATGTGGGCTCCATCGGACCTTTGCTGTCCAAAAATCTGACGGACTTTAGAAATTTTTCCGCCGGAACTCCGCCGGACCCAGTTCCTATCGAGAAATCCGTTTTGTGTGTATTCTAGTCTGACCGCCAAAAACCAATGCTAGGGCAGCTATTGGCTACTGGCTATGAACTTCCTTATTCTAGTCCAGTCGTACGTCATCATGTTTAAATCCGTCGGATTTTGGTGTGATTGTGTGTGGCCAAGTCCAAGTCAGTCGGAACTCGGTCGGAAAGACCATCGGACCTAGTCCGTCGAAAAGTCCAGTCGTGTGTACACAGCATTAGACAGGTATCTGCACCCCCCTCCCCCTGAAAGGTGCCAAATGTGACACTGGAAGGGGGGGGGGGGTTCCAAAAAGCGGAGGTTCCATTTTTGTGTGAACATCCGCTTTAAAGTAGAACTATAGGCAACACTTTTTTTTATTTTGGATAGAGTAAGGGAGGGTTATAACCCCTGTCAGTTAATTTTTTACCATCTCTGTCCCATTGCAGAGATTTCCCTTCACTTCCTGCCCCATAGCCAAACAGGAAGTGAGAGAAAATCTATGCAAATTAATCCATTGCCCCCAGAACTAGTGTCCCCACTCAAAAATTTCAGGGCGGGTCTTAAACAGCAAGGGGTGTGGCCTGGACAGGAAGGGGTGGGTCATATTTAAATTAGGGGGTGCACGAGTTTAGTCAGGCATAGGGCAGCACAAAACCTAAATACTCTACTGATCACAGGAGGTTGAAGAATGACACAGAAGTGGAGCAGCGACCAAGGTGTCAGAAGAACAATACAATAATTCTCCAGCCCACTTTTCGGCTACTGCAATCAACATAAAAAGACAATTTTAGACTATGGGTGACCTTACAATGTCCCTTTGAAAACAAGAGGAATGCTGAAAGACATTGTTCTATGGGACTCAGTTCCAATTTTCTGATATGTACAAAGAACTACTTGCTGCCAGGCCCACCTGGGTTGGGAAATGAGGAGTGGTCCCCACACCATTACCCTTCTCCCCGCCCAAAAACCTCCTCTCACCCACCCCCCCCCCTTTTTTTCTTTTTCTTTCCCTCTCTTTCTTTGTTTCTTCTCTAATCTCCTCTTATTAAGGATGGGCCCGGTGCTCGATGCGAACCCACGTTCGCATCGAGCACCGGGCGTTCGCTCGCTCGGCGAGCCCAGAACTATTTTTGGCCGCTCGCATCACGTTCGTGTGATGCCCGCGGCCCCGCAATGCATTGCGGCCGGCGCGGCCGACGCAGTGCATTGCTGGCTGATGATTGGCCAAGCATGCACTGTGACCCCGCATGCTTGGCCAATCACAGCCCCGGAAACTCGAAGAGCCATAATTGGCTACAGGCAGGACGCCTGTAGCCAATTACAGCTCAGGGGCTGTAGTACACGCCCCCCCCTATAAAACGCCGCCACGCCGTCTGCGCCGGTCACATGCTGTTCCGGCGCAGATTGAGCAGGCTGTTCCTGTGACACTCTGCTGCATTTAGATAGATAGAGAGAGAGATTCACTTGCAGAGATTGAGTTAGATAGATTCAGTTACAAAGATTGATTGACAAAGAGGGGCTTGTAGTGTGCTCGTGGCAGGCAGGCAGAGCTCCTATATTTTGTTACCAGAAGCACCTATAGGACTTGTAGTGTGTTCGTGGCAGGCAGGCAGAGCTCCTATATTTTGTTACCAGAAGCACCTATAGGACTTGTAGTGTGTTAGTGGCAGGCAGGCAGAGCTCCTATATTTTGTTACCAGAAGCACCTATAGGACTTGTAGTGTGTTAGTGACAGGCAGGCAGAGCTCCTATATTTTGTTACCAGAAGCACCTATAGGACTTGTAGTGTGTTAGTGGCAGGCAGGCAGAGCTCCTATATTTTGTTACCAGAAGCACCTATAGGACTTGTAGTGTGTTAGTGACAGGCAGGCAGAGCTCCTATATTTTGTTACCAGAAGCACCTATAGGACTTGTAGTGTGTTAGTGACAGGCAGGCAGAGCTCCTATATTTTGTTACCAGAAGCACCTATAGGACTTGTAGTGTGTTAGTGGCAGGCAGGCAGAGCTCCTATATTTTGTTACCAGAAGCACCTATAGGACTTGTAGTGTGTTAGTGACAGGCAGGCAGAGCTCCTATATTTTGTTACCAGAAGCACCTATAGGACTTGTAGTGTGTTAGTGGCAGGCAGGCAGAGCTCCTATATTTTGTTACCAGAAGCACCTATAGGACTTGTAGTGTGTTAGTGACAGGCAGGCAGAGCTCCTATATTTTGTTACCAGAAGCACCTATAGGACTTGTAGTGTGTTAGTGGCAGGCAGGCAGAGCTCCTATATTTTGTTACCAGAAGCACCTATAGGACTTGTAGTGTGTTCGTGGCAGGCAGGCAGAGCTCCTATATTTTCTTCCCAGAAGCACCTATAGGACTTGAAGTGTGTTAGTCCCATTACACACACAGAGCTATATTTTCTTCCCAGAAGCACCTATAGGACTTGAAGTGTGTTAGTCCCATCACACACACAGAGCTATATTTTCTTCCCAGAAGCACCTATAGGACTTGAAGTGTGTTAGTCCCATTACACACACAGAGCTATATTTTCTTCCCAGAAGCACCTATAGGACTTGAAGTGTGTTAGTCCCATTACACACACAGAGCTATATTTTCTTCCCAGAAGCACCTATAGGACTTGAAGTGTGTTAGTCCCATTACACACACAGAGCTATATTTTCTTCCCAGAAGCACCTATAGGACTTGAAGTGTGTTAGTCCCATTACACACACAGAGCTATACTTTGTTCCCAGAAGCACCTATAGGACTTGAAGTGTGTTAGTCCCATCACACACACAGAGCTATATTTTCTTCCCAGAAGCACCTATAGGACTTGAAGTGTGTTAGTCCCATTACACACACAGAGCTATATTTTCTTCCCAGAAGCACCTATAGGACTTGAAGTGTGTTAGTCCCATTACACACACAGAGCTATATTTTCTTCCCAGAAGCACCTATAGGACTTGAAGTGTGTTAGTCCCATCACACACACAGCTATATTTTCTTCCCAGAAGCACCTATAGGACTTGAAGTGTGTTAGTCCCATTACACACACACAGAGCTATATTTTCTTCCCAGAAGCACCTATAGGACTTGAAGTGTGTTAGTCCCATTACACACACAGAGCTATATTTTCTTCCCAGAAGCACCTATAGGACTTGAAGTGTGTTAGTCCCATTACACACAAAGAGCTATACTTTGTTCCCAGAAGCACCTATAGGACTTGAAGTGTGTTAGTCCCATTACACACACAGAGCTATATTTTCTTCCCAGAAGCACCTATAGGACTTGTAGTGTGTTCGTGGCAGGCAGGCAGAGCTCCTATATTTTGTTCCCAGAAGCACTTATAGGACTTGAAGTGTGTTAGTCCCATTACACACACAGAGCTATATTTTCTTCCCAGAAGCACCTATAGGACTTGTAGTGTGTTAGTGGCAGGCAGGCAGAGCTCCTATATTTTGTTACCAGAAGCACCTATAGGACTTGTAGTGTGTTCGTGGCAGGCAGGCAGAGCTCCTATATTTTGTTCCCAGAGGCACTTATAGGACTTGAAGTGTGTTAGTCCCATTACACACACAGAGCTATATTTTCTTCCCAGAAGCACCTATAGGACTTGTAGTGTGTTCGTGGCAGGCAGGCAGAGCTCCTATATTTTGTTCCCAGAAGCACTTATAGGACTTGAAGTGTGTTAGTCCCATTACACACACAGAGCTATATTTTCTTCCCAGAAGCACCTATAGGACTTGAAGTGTGTTAGTCCCATTACACACACAGAGCTATATTTTCTTCCCAGAAGCACCTATAGGACTTGAAGTGTGTTAGTCCCATCACACACACAGAGCTATATTTTCTTCCCAGAAGCACCTATAGGACTTGAAGTGTGTTAGTCCCATCACACAGAGCTCCTCTATTTTCTTTGCATAAGCACCCACAGGACTTCTAGTGTGTTAGTGGCATCACACAGAGCTCCTATATATTCTTCTCAGCAGCACCCACAGGACTTCTAGTGTGTTAGTGGCATCACACAGAGCTCCTCTATTTTCTTTGCAGAAGCACCCACAGGACTTCTAGTGTGTTAGTGGCATCACACAGAGCTCCTCTATTTTCTTTGCAGAAGCACCCATAGGACTTCTAGTGTGTTAGTGGCATCACACAGAGCTCCTATATATTCTTCTCAGCAGCACCCACAGGACTTCTAGTGTGTTAGTGGCATCACACAGAGCTCCTCTATTTTCTTTGCAGAAGCACCCACAGGACTTCTAGTGTGTTAGTGGCATCACACAGAGCTCCTCTATTTTCTTTGCAGAAGCACCCATAGGACTTCTAGTGTGTTAGTGGCATCACACAGAGCTCCTATATATTCTTCTCAGCAGCACCCACAGGACTTCTAGTGTGTTAGTGGCATCACACAGAGCTCCTCTATTTTCTTTGCAGAAGCACCCACAGGACTTCTAGTGTGTTAGTGGCATCACACAGAGCTCCTCTATTTTCTTTGCAGAAGCACCCATAGGACTTCTAGTGTGTTAGTGGCATCACACAGAGCTCCTATATATTCTTCTCAGCAGCACCCATAGGACTTCTAGTGTGTTAGTGGCATCACACAGAGCTCCTCTATTTTCTTTGCAGAAGCACCCATAGGACTTCTAGTGTGTTAGTGGCATCACACAGAGCTCCTATATATTCTTCTCAGCAGCACCCATAGGACTTCTAGTGTGTTAGTGGCATCACACAGAGCTCCTATATTTTCTTTGCAGAAGCACCCATAGGACTTCTAGTGTGTTAGTGGCATCACACAGAGCTCCTATATTTTCTTCTCAGCAGCACCCACAGGACTTCTAGTGTGTTAGTGGCATCACACAGAGCTCCTATATTTTCTTTGCAGAAGCACCTATAGGACTTCTAGTGTGTTAGTGGCATCACACAGAGCTCCTATATTTTCTTCTCAGCAGCACCCACAGGACTACCGACTACAATGGCTGGAAGACCGCCAAGGGGAGGCAGAGCGTGCAGAGCCAAGAACACAGGGCAGACAGTCTCTGTTTCTAGTGGACGTGGCCGTGGACGTGGACGTGGTCGTGCATCGTCATCAGCACGTGGCCATGGGACACGCGCGTCTTTGTTTTCAGCAGCTGGACATGTGGAGCCGCATCATGCTGAAGGCTTGGTAGAATGGATGACCAAGCCCTCCTCATCCTCCTCATCCTCTCTCACCCAGGCTCAGGGTACTGACAGAGCATCATCAGCCACCCCTTCCCTAGACCCACCATGTCCTCCTGAGGAGTCCCCCGAACTCTTTGAGCACAGTGTTGGGTACATGCTCCAGGAGGATGCCCAACGATTCGAAGGCTCGGATGACGATACCCAGCTTGAGGAATCTGGCAGTACAGTTCCACCAGCTGCAGCTTACTGCCAGGTTTGCTCTAGTGGTGAAGAGGGAGGGGATGATGAGGTCACTGACTCCACGTGGGTGCCTCAAGGGAGAGAGGATGAGGAGGAGGACGAGGAGGAGGAGGATGCGGCGTCACATGTCCAACGAGGCAGGATGCCCCCTGGAGGCCAGGTAGAGGCCAGCACAGCAACTGTACAACACCGCAGAGCTCCGCCTGTGCAGGGCGCTGCCTCTGCACGTTATCAGAAAAGTTCTTTGGTGTGGGCCTTTTTTGAGACGAGTGCAGCAGATCGCACCACTGCTATTTGCAATATTTGTCTCAAGCGTATCTCGCGTGGCCAAAACATCAGCCGCTTGGGCACCACAAGCATGACCAGACATATGGCGACCTGCCATGCAGCTCGTTGGCAGGCACACATAAAAGACCCACACCAAAGAACTAAGCGGACCTCTCCTTGCTCCTCCTCAGCTGGGATCTCCATCCCCACTACACCTTCAGTCCTCTCTGAAAGCTGCTCTGAGAGGACTGAAGGTGTAGAATTCGGTGTGTCACAACCAAGTACTTGCAGTACACCGACGTCCGAATGCAGCAGGCAAATTTCCCTGCCCCAGCTGCTGGACCGTAGAAAGAAGTACACTCCCAGCCATCCACATGCCCAGCGGTTGAATGCTAGCCTTGCTAAATTGCTAGCACTTCAACTGCTGCCTTTTCAGTTGGTAGACTCGGCCCCCTTCCGTGAGTTTGTTCAATGTGCGGTTCCTCAGTGGCAGGTTCCCAAACGCCACTTTTTCTCGCGGAAGGCGATTCCGTCTCTCTACCGGCATGTGGAGGGCAATGTCCATGCCTCGCTGGACAGGGCGGTCAGCGGTAAGGTGCATATTACCGCTGACTCATGGTCCAGCAGGCATGGACAGGGACGGTACCTTTCTTTCACGGCCCATTGGGTCACTCTATTGGCAGCTGGGAGGGATGCAGGACAAGGTGCAGTAGTGTTGGAGGTTGTTCCGCCACCACGCCTCCAAAACGCGACTACTGCTACTGGTTGTGACACACCTCTCTCCTCCACCCCCTCCTCTTCTTCTTCCTCCAGTGCTCTGTCCTTGGAACCAGCGGTGCTCCGTAGGCGTACAAGGGGCTACGCAAGTACGCAGGCAAAAAGATGCCATGCCGTGCTTGCGCTGGTGTGTTTGGGGGACAGGAGCCACACTGGGCCAGAGGTTCTGGCAGCTCTGCAGGGGCAGGCCGAGAGGTGGTTGACGCCACGTCAGCTTAAGCCAGGAATGGTCGTTTCTGACAATGGCACCAACCTCCTCTCCGCCCTGCGACAGGGGCAGCTCACCCATGTGCCCTGCATGGCTCACGTCCTCAACCTGGTGGTGCAGCGGTTCTTGGGCAGGTTCCCAGGCTTACAGGATGTCCTGAGGCAGGCCAGGAAAGTCTGTGTGCATTTCCGCCGATCTTATAATGCCAGTGCTCGGCTGACTGAGCTGCAAAAGGAGCTGAACCTGCCCAAGAACCGCCTAATATCTGACATGCCCACCAGGTGGAACTCAACGTTGGCCATGCTGCAGCGACTGCACACGCAGCAGAGGGCCATCAATGAGTACCTTTGCGACTACGGCACCAGGACAGGGTCAGGGGAGCTTGGGTTTTTTTCCCCACGTCAGTGGAGCATGATCAGGGATGCATGCACTGTCCTCTCACCATTTGAGGAGGCCACGAGGATGGTGAGCAGTGACAGTGCATGCATCAGTGACACTGTCCCTCTTGTCCACCTGTTGGAGCATACGCTGCGTGGGATAATGGACAGGGCACTTGAGGCAGAACAGAGGCAGGAAGAGGAGGACTTCCTTGCCTCTCAAGGCCCCCTTTATCCGGACAGTGTTCCTTCTGTCCCACCCATCACACAGGAAGAGGATGAGGAGGAGGAGGAGGAGGAGGAGGAGGAGGATTGTGTGAGCATGGAGGTGGAGCCTGGCACTCAGCATCAGCAGCAGCAGTCTTTTAGGGATGATGTACAGTCCCAACAAGCCAGTGGACTTGTACGTGGCTGGGAGGAGGTGGCTGGCGATCATGTCATCCTCAGTGACCCAGAAGACTCCGGACCGAATGCCTCAGCTAACCTACGCTGCATGGCCTCCCTGATCCTGCAAAGCCTGCGGAAGGATCCTCGTGTTCTTCGGATCAAGGAGAGGGACCATTACTGGCTGGCCACTCTCCTTGATCCGCGGTACAAGGGTAAGGTTGCGGACCTTATCTTGCCGTCGCAGAGGGAGCAGAGGATGAGACATCTCAGGGAGGCCTTGCAGAAAGGTCTGTGCAACGCGTTCCCAGAAACTGGGAGGCTACAAACTCCTGGTCCTGGGCGACGAGTTGCTGAGGCTTCGGTCAGTGGCAGAAGGAGCGGTGGGGAAGGTGGACGTCTGACCGATGCGTTCAGACAATTTTTTAGTCCGCAGCCCCAAGGTATGATCGGTTCCAGCAACCATCGCCAGCGTCTGATATACATGGTGCAGGAATACCTTGGGGCAAGGTCAGACTTGGACACCTTTCCCACCGAAAATCCTCTGGCTTACTGGGTCCTGAGGATGGATCACTGGCCAGAGCTTGCACAGTATGCAATTGAGCTACTGGCCTGTCCTGCCTCCAGCGTTCTTTCCGAACGCACATTCAGTGCTGCTGGAGGATTTGTGACTGATCATAGGGTGCGCCTGTCCACCGCCTCGGTTGATCGACTGACATTCATCAAAATGAATCAGTCTTGGATCACCACCAGCTACCAGGCACCTGAGGCGGATATAACCGAATAATTTTTAATGTCACATCCCTTCAAGACTGCCTATGCTGATGCTGAGTGACTGTCCTCTTATGTTCACTGACTATCCTCTTCCTCCTCCTCAATGATCCATGCCACAGCACCAGTGCCTAAGGCACAATTTTTCAGCCCCTGTTTAACAGGGGCGTGTACTTACAATTTTTTAAAAAAATGCTTCGCAACACGTGTGACTGCTGTGCTCCAAGTACAGTCTCTGTGAGGGCCGTGTTGCAGTGTTGTGGCACCAGCACCAGTGCCTAAGGCACAATTTTTCAGCCCCTGTTTAACAGGGGCGTGTACTTACAATTTTTTAAAAAAATGCTTCGCAACACGTGTGACTGCTGTGCTCCAAGTACAGTCTCTGTGAGGGCCGTGTTGCAGTGTTGTGGCACCAGCACCAGTGCCTAAGGCACAATTTTTCAGCCCCTGTTTAACAGGGGCGTGTACTTACAATTTTTTAAAAAAATGCTTCGCAACACGTGTGACTGCTGTGCTCCAAGTACAGTCTCTGTGAGGGCCGTGTTGCAGTGTTGTGGCACCAGCACCAGTGCCTAAGGCACAATTTTTCAGCCCCTGTTTAACAGGGGCGTGTACTTACAATTTTTTAAAAAAATGCTTCGCAACACGTGTGACTGCTGTGCTCCAAGTACAGTCTCTGTGAGGGCCGTGTTGCAGTGTTGTGGCACCAGCACCAGTGCCTAAGGCACAATTTTTCAGCCCCTGTTTAACAGGGGCGTGTACTTACAATTTTTTAAAAAAAAATGCTTCGCAACACGTGTGACTGCTGTGCTCCAAGTACAGTCTCTGTGAGGGGTTGCAGTGTTGTGGCACCAGCACCAGTGCCTAAGGCACAATTTTTCAGCCCCTGTTTAACAGGGGCGGGTAATTACAAATCTTGATCTAATAGTTCACAGCAGGGCCCATTCCTGCGCCCACCAAGAGTAACTATGAGGGCCTACAGTCTTGTGGCAACACCGTCCACCACCACCGCCAAAGGCCCAATTTTTCTGCCCTGTTCATCAGGTGCTTGCAATTACAAATCTTGATCTAATAACTCACAGCAGGGCCCATTCCTGCGCCCACCAAGAGTAACTGTGAGAGCTTACAGTCTTGTGGCAAAACCGTCCACCACCACCACCACCACCACCACCAAAGGCCCAATTTTTCTGCCCTGTTCAACAGGTGCATGCAATTATAAATCTTGATCCAATAACTCACAGCAGGGCCCATTCCTGTGACCACCAGTCTCGTGGCTACACCAACATCTAATAGGGCAAATTTCTGCAGAGTATATACGGCAGGCCCCTACTTTCAAACATCCAACTTACAAACGACTCCTACTTGCAAACGGAAAGAGAAAACAGGAAGTGAGAGGAAATCTACCCCTAGGAAGGGAAATTCTATCCTGTTAGATTTATTTTGGGAAAAAAGTATCTCCTCTTTACTGATGCTTTATCACCAATCCTTGTTTCAATTAAAACCCCACTTTTCCAAAAACATTTGTCATTGGGACGGAAAGTGAGGTGACATGTTCTGAACAGATGTGCAAAGACAGCAAATGTTACAGGGGTGATAACCCCTCCCTATGTTCTCCAAAAAGCTTAAAAATAGATTTTTTTGGGATGGAGCTACACTTCATAATGTACCTGTTCAGATTCTACTTAAGATCAAACCTAAAGCCGCAAGTGGTTTTAAATGGCTTCTTTTTTTCCTTTACAAATGTCATTTTGTGCAAGGACAGTTCTAAACACGGGAAACACATGCCACTTCACAGGCATACTTTGGACACCCCCCAGGTACCATATTTAAAGGAAAATGTCACTTTTTTTTTTTCACTTTATGCATCATTAAAATGACTGCTCCCGAAAAAACGTTAGTTTTTAAAAGTTCTTTTTGCATTGATATATGTCCCCTGGGGCAGGACCCGGGTCCCCAAACCTGTTTTATGACATTAACATGCATATTGGCCGTTGTAATTAGCACTTTTGATTTCGAACGTTCGCGTCCATTATAACGTATAGGGTTCGAAAATTCGCGCGAACTTTCGGTCCGTTCGAAGGTTCTGGTTCGAACCGAACCCGGGGGTGTTCGGCTCATCCCTACCTCTTATTACCTACAGTTATAGATCCAAAAAGTAAACAAAATATCAGGAGGAGTTTGTTCTTTTTCTTACCCCTGTAGACCACCCTCTTAAACATTTTTAATGAGCAAAGCCACTATCTTCGGGCAATTTCTCGATATAGATGCCAGAATAGATTAGGTACATTGCCCCAGTGTGCCTTCCAAAGCATCCATACATGTGTGCGAAGTCCTTAAAGCGGTAGTAAACCGATGGGTGCTTTAATTTTTTCTAACCTGAAAAGCAATGTTATAATGTGCTAGTATGCATCACATACTTGCACATTATGTTAAACTTACCTGAACATGAAGCCTTCCATGCTACGTTATCACTGATACAGGTGCTTCCATCTTCACCCAGTCTTCCTTCTGGGTTTGCGATGACATGTGCGGGAGCCACCATTTACAGGTGGCTATTCCTTCAGAGCGCATTCGCGGGTGACTCCACCGGCTGCATGTACAGTAAATATCTCCTAAATGGTGCACGTTCAGGAGATATGTACAGTACCTATAGATAAGCCTTATTATAGGGCTTACCCAGTGGTGGCAAACAAACCTCCGGCTCTAATCATGGGCTTCTATAAAAAAAAAAAAAAAACAACATTGAAATCCATGTCCCCTACACTTTGCATGGAGATTAGAGGCCGGGCGCATGAATTAGGGGGGTGGTGCCCCTGCGTCTGTAATGAGCGGGCCGCCACTGGGCTTACCTATAGGTAAAAGTCAGAGATGGGAGTTTACGCCCACTTTAATTCAGTACTTTCTTATTGTTTATGTCCTCTAAATTACCTGATTTTACCCATTGCCTACCAAAAATACAGGATTTAAAAAATAGACTCTTTTAACATCTCAACATTTTAGGTGAAAAGCAGAGATTTTTGTACCATACATTTGCAAATACATGTGAAGCCATGCTGCCACATCGGGGTGTCTCTGGTAATTGTGGTCCCTGACTCTTGGTGCCATGCAAACAAAATATGTAAAAAGAGCCCTCCCCCAATCCAGGCACAAAGGAGCTCCTAAAATGCAATATCTCCTGGAATGTTTGATAAAAGTAGGTTTGGGGAAGGTCATTTACCATATACTGTATAGTTATACAAGTTTATCTACATATCACCTGTATTGAATAATATTTTATAAAGTACCAATATTTAAAGCGGTTCTGCACTCTGCACACTTTTTTTTTTTTTTTTTGGGCTATATGCCAAGGGCATATAGCTCAATTGGGGGACTTACCTGTTCCATGTTCCATCTCGATCGCCGCCGGTTTTCATCTTCATCTTCTTCTTGTCTTCTTCTTGTCTGCTGGGGTCCATCTTGCCTGTGGGCATGTGAAACCCCACAGGCACTGTTGATGGCCCAGCATGCACCGCCGTTACTCGCGCGTGCGCAGTAACGGCACATCTGCCGACATCTCACGAGATTTCGGCAGATGTGGCCGAAATCTCGGGAGATTTCGGAAGATGTGGCCGAAATCTCGGGAGATTTCGGAAGATGCCCGCACTGACTCCTGGGATCAATGACACCAGATCCCAGGAGACAGTGCGGCGTGACGACGATCGACGCAGAGACCCCGCCCGCCGCCGCAGAGAGAGAAGACCGGAAGTCTTCAATTACAAGGTAAGTAAAAAAAAAAAAAAAAAAAAAACATTTCATTTAGTACTCTTTGCCTGATTTGGAAGGCAAAGAGATTTACTAAATGAAATGGGTGCCGAACCGCTTTAACTTATATAAAAAATTGATATCAAGATACACTTTAAACAAAACAAAAAAAAAAGTTGATTTTTTTTATTTAAAGCAGATTTTACCTAAGCATCTCAATGCGCCAAAATGCTAACCTATTGGTTCAACAAAATTTCACCAACTGTAAAATAAGTTATTTAGCCTAAATTATCCCACTAGTGCAAAGATAATGACCTAAAAATGCTTTAGAGTAAAACAAACTCACCATTTCTTTTATCTGAACACAGTTGATGAGATTAAAGCCAACTGAATGCAGTAGGCACAAACCAGTGTCCCAAACTGTGCCTCTGCTCCCACTATAGAGTACCCTGTAGGAAGCACTGACCTGAAGAAGACCCTCCATATGTTAATGTGCTTTGCATTAATACAGCACGAGTACACATTGGAGCCTCACATTGGTAACGTCACCTAGTAATACCTTAGCCAAAAATCGGCTTCCCAAACAGTACCCGTCTGTCAGCCAGGCCCCTCCGACGTGTTTCACCCTGATTGGGCTTATTCGTAGATATTTACGAATAAGCCTAATCAGGGTGAAACACATCGGAGGGGCATGGCTAACAGGCGGTATTAATGCAAAGCACATTAACATATGGAGGGTCTTCTTCAGGTCAGTACTTTCTATAGAGTGTTCTGTAGTGGGAGAAGAGGCCTAGGTTCTCCTGGGCTTAGTGATGGAGTCACCGAGCCAATGTTTCCAGCACTGAAGGTGACTAGGACCCTATAGGAGCCGCTATCAGCCAGCGTGCACACTGAGCACTGGTGAACTACATGTTGGTCAACACTGGTCTATTGTCTACATTTTTAATACAGTAAACACGTTGCTCATCTATTTTAGCAGACATATTTGCAATTAATATGTTTCTGATGTTGCTGTTACTGTAAACAAAGGTACAGCTTGTTGACCTATAATCATGTTTGTATTAGATGAAGGTTTAAAATAATTTTCTTTGGTCGGTAAAGTAATATATAATGACCTTTAAGCGCTGTTTGAATGCCAGTAAAGGTTATAAAATTTGTGAAGGCTTAAACTAAACTCTAATAATTGCTCCCACGAGAGATGAACTTTCGTTGCCTGTTGCTCAGAATCGAAGATAAAAGTTGGAGAGGGAAGCTATAAACTTTGATAATTGTTTAATCTGCTTACATTCTACAAGAAATTTCAGAACTCTTTTAGGTGCATGGAAGTATTAAACTATCTTCAAAGCACTTAGGAATGCAGTCCGTTAATTAGGATGAACAGTGGTTAGATACTGCAAGGGTCTTCAGTTGTGGATAATGACTGAATTTATCAAGAAAAAAACGTAAATGTTTCTTATTAATCCAGTGGTTTATGAACAGAGTTTCTTGTGATATCGTAATCTCTGACTACAAATTTGCATAATGAAAAGGATGGATAAGGTTTGCATAAAAAGACTAGGAACAAGACTAGCAACATTTTATTTCCATAGTTGGCGCTTGGCCAATCTGGTAGCATTCCGAGCTTCCATATATTTCTAATGTATATAATGTCCTGGTGGGATTTGGTGTGGTGACATTATCCTCTACAATGCAGGAAGAAGAGTCTACATGTATATTGAGCAAATATAGCTACATTTATCATTACAAATACATACGGTAGTAAGAAGGTTTTCAAAATAATAACACAGATTGTCAGAATTATTTACATCAAGCTGATCACTTTTCTATTTTTATCTAAATTTAAAGTTAGAGGTCACTTTAACCAAATCCTATGTTACTCAGGTCCCGACTCCAAACCCTACTCCAAAGTCAGCTGCCTCTCACGAATCCACACCGCCCATATCTTATCAAATTTTTACGGACAGTTGCGTCCCATATAGGTCAGTTTATACGGGGCAAAGCTGCATTCACCAAGGTTCTCCATTGCTGCACCGTCGGAGGGGAGGGCTCGTTCCATTTTAGAAGGACCGCTTTCCTGGCATAAAAAGCTGCGTAGAATACAAAAATGTTATGGATTGGGGGGCCTCCAGTGTGTCAACAATACCCAGTAGTAGTGGTATCAGGTCATATGTGACTCATAGTTTACCTATGGAATTGATGTCGTTAACCACCTCTCTCCAAAAAACTTGCAGTTGCTGGCAGGACCATACCACATGAAAGAAGGAGCCCACCCCCGAGGTGCATTTAGGGCAGATTGAACACCTATCAGAGTAAATTCTGGCTAACCGCTCCGAGGAGTAGTATGCCCGGTGTATAAACGTAAGTTGGGTGAATCTATCTCTCGCAGGGACCATGAGGGGAAGGTATTGTTGTATACCCGCTTCCCAATCATTCTTAGCAAGCATAGGTATGTCCGCTTGCCTCACCGAAAACAGCCGGGAGACCTTAGAGGTGTCTAGTCCAGTGAATTTGGAATAGAGAGCCTATAGAGGTTTGAGGTTGTCTGACAGACCCAACATGCGTTCGATACCTTTAACCTCCAAGATAAAAGAATGGGGGAATTGGGTCCGATAGGCATGTCGAAGTTGTAAGTATCTGAAGAACATATGGTTAGGCATGTTACGTTCTCTTTTTAGAGCATCAAACGTGCGTAAGCCATCCAGAGAGAAAATATATGCAGGCGTTTTGATGCCATATCGGGCCCATATCACAGGGTCTGGGATGGACCGGAAATGTGGCAGTCTCGGGTTCCCCCATAACGGAGTGTTTGGGGACCAGCTGTTGGATTTCTCCACCTTGGCCCATACCGTCTCCCAGACCCAAACCATGGCACGCATCGAGGGAGTAATATTAGGGTTGGATCAGGGTCCAAGTTCCGGAGTTCAGAGTAGGATCCGAGCAATGCCGCCTCCAGGGTGGATGCGCGATTGGCCGGCTCCTCGGATAGCCATCATCTGACTGTGACCAAGGCCGCTGTCCAATAGTATTTGACAAAGCAGGGCAATGATAGACCTCCCAAAGTAATTGATAGTTGCAGAGTCGTTTTTGTTATTCTGGGGATGCCACCATTCCACACGAAGGAGATAATCTATACTGTCCAGTTTTCGAAAGAACATGTTCGGGATGGGGACTGGGGTTTGTCTAAAAAGGTAAACAAATTTAGGCAGCACAGACATTTTAACAAGGTTAACCCTACCAACTGGGGTGAGGGGTAACGTTTTCCAGGCGGCACATCGCTGAATCAGGAGGGAAAGCACCGGATTTAAATTGAGAGGGATAAATTGTGAACCATCCCTATGTATAACACCACCCAAGTATTTGAACTGTAAGACCCACTGTAATGGAGTATCTACTGGCAGCATGGCGTCCGAGGAGTGTAGTGCAAAGAGGACAGACTTTTCCCAATTGACACATATGCCAGATTACCTACCAAAGGTAAGCGATAGGGCCACCCCCAATGAGGATGTAGTGTTACTAAGATACAGAAGGGTATCATCGGCATAGAAAGATATTTTTTCTTCTACAGAAACTATTGATATACCACAAACCGCCAGGGAGGAGCGCAAAAGGATCGCTGTAGTTTAGGTGTCAGCTGCTCTCTGTATTTGTTATAAAATTCTGGAGGGATGCCATCTACTCCCAGAGTCTTCCCTGCCTGCAGTTCACCCAGGGCTTGTTGTACTATCGAGACATTCATGGGCCGTGACGGTAAGAGTGGGAAAAGTGATCTGATCAAGCAAGGAGTTAATTTCCTCCCCAGAATAGTCGACTTTAGAGGAGTATAGGCCACTGTAGTAGGAAGCAAAACGGTGATTGATGGCCATCGGGTCAACCACAGAGACACCAATGGCATCACGTATACGAGCAATGGAGGATATTGGTTGCTGCTCTCCAGCCAACCAGGCCAGGAGCCGTCCATTTTTTCCCCCCTCTTCAAAAATGTGCTGCGCCAATTGTTGTTTCTTAGCTTTGTCACCCTGAGAAGCATCACTTCCCGGTATGCGGCTTGCATATCAAGGTAGGTGATCAGGTTTTGGATAGGACGTATTGGGATTCCAGAGTCTGTGCTTTAGCCTCAGCCACTTCAAATGGTGATAGCAGCCTTTTTTCATGCTTGAGAGATGGAGAACTGGTAGCATCCCCTAACATAGGCCTTAAAGGCATCCCAGACATTGTCCATGGAAGTAGACCCAAAGTTTGCCAACCAGAATTTGGTTATGTGTCTGGAGATCTCGACCGCTATTGTTGCATCCGAGATACAGTAGCGAGACAGTCACCACAGTCTCTGCGATGGGGGTGTATTGGTCTGTATACTACAGAGCACAGGAGCATGATCCGAAATGCTCCTCAGGAGTATAGTAACCTCACGGACCTGGGAGAGCAACCCACCACTGACACAAGACCAAATCTATTTGTGAGCACCGTAGGACGTAGAATGACAGGTATAGACCCTATCCTTCAGATGACTCCACTGCCAGACATCCATAAGGCCGTATAGAGACGTCAACTGAGACAGAGGAGAGTCCACACGAGCCCCCTGAGATAGCCTGTCCAGAGATGGGTTCAGAGTCATATTGAAATCGCCAGTGATAATAAGATTATCGGTAGAGTATACAGAGAAGAGAGGAGTCAGATATTTAGGAGAGCAATCGTAGCAGGTGGCGGTATATATATGCCAAGGATCACCATTTCAATTGTATCAATAACCCTATGTAGCAAAGCATACCTACCCTCCGGGTCAATCTTAACATCCAGCAGTTCATAGGTTAGTGATTTATGGATTAAAGGGTTTGTAAACCTTCGTGGTTTTTCACCTCAATGCATTCTATGGATTGAGGTGAAAAACCTCTTGCAGTACAGCAGCCCCTCAGTGCCCCTGTTTTACTTACCTGAGCCCTCTTTTTCTCATCCCAGGGATGAGCACACCAGCCATTGGCTCCTGCTGCTGTCAATCAAATCCAATGACGCAGGCGCCGTGGGCCGGGGCCGAGTCATACATTCGGCTGATATAGACGCTGAATGCTGGACTTGAGAGTGCGCCCGCAAGGTAACCCCCTCTGGAGATCGCTTCTCCTAGGGGTTATCTGATTTGGGGAGGAGCCGCGAGAGCCGCTGGGGAACCCCAGAAGATGAGGATCGGGGCCACTCTGTGCAAAACGAGCTGCACAGTGGAGGCAAGTATGATGTGTTTGTTATTTAAAAAAAAAAAACGAACCCTTATAATAACTTTAAGATGCTAATTCCTCGGGCATATCCAGAGTACGTGGCATGATAGTAATGCCCTACCCACGTTTTTTTTAAGCCAAGAACCTTACTCCCTACCAGTGTTTCTTGCAGTATGCACACATGGGGGGTATATTTTTTAATGTAAGCCAGAACTAGGGAGCCATTCACCTTGTCGTTAAAGCGGAGGTTCACACAAAAATGGAACCTCCGCTTTTCGGAACACCCCCCCCCCCCCCGGTGTCACATTTGGAACCTTTCAGGGGGAGGGGGGTGCAGATACCTGTATAATACAGGTATTTGCACCCACTTCCAGGCATAGACTCCCGCAGGAGTCTACGCCTCTTCCCGTCCTCCCCTGCTGTCTGCTGGGAAACACAAGGGTCCAGGTGAGTGTCCATATTTTAAAAGTCAGCAGCTGCAGTATTTGTAGCTGCTGACTTTTAAAAAAAAAAATTTCGGTGGACCTCCGCTTAAGTCCCCGGACATTCCAGGAAAGGAATTTTATAAGGGCCATAGAGGGAATATCAAAGTATAATGGCCAAGGGAACAGAGATGTAGTGGACCCGGGGGGGGGGGAGGCCCGCATCACTCAATCACTCAGCACATAGACATATGTAGTGAAATCATTAGACACCCAATTTTTAAGCCAGGCAAGGACTAAGCTAGACCGCCAGAGAAGACCACTGCAATAAACACAAATTAACATGAAAAAAGTAACAACAAGAATCCCATAGCCCAAACTCCCCCCACCCCACACGTCCATTGGGGAACTTGGAGTGCCAAGTCCCATAACCATACCCTAACAAATCCCAAACACTTTAGGTAATTCTCCTATGGGGGCAAGGTGTGTCCATTTGGTCAGTTCATACCTCAGGCAGCCGCCCCAAAACCTGAATATTAGTAAATTCCTGATTTTCGAAAGAAAATTCGTTCAGAATTTGACCCATGTATGGCCTGCTCTAGATTTGATTTTCTGTGCCAGAAATCATTCTCCAATAGAGTAAAGCTGGCCATTCAATCTTAGTTTGTTTGTTGGTGGAGTGATTCCCCTGCTGAGCAAGCAAAATCTGTAAGACGGAGGCGCCTGTGTGCCTTAGGTGCTTTTACTAGGGGAAGAGATGGAATGTATTCCAGGGACACATACTCCATCCCCTCCCTCAAAGTCAGAATGGCGATCTGCCTTGTTCACATAGGCAGATCGCAGTTCTGTGTCTCTGCCTGATGATCAGCGGGTGTCGACGGACATCGATCACCCGGCGCCCGCCGCCTGGCTTCCACTGTGTGTAATCACAGCAGAAGCGAGTGCGCCCCCTACCCGGAAATGCGGGATCACGTATATATACATGATCCAGTGCACAGCTGCCACCCTGTAGCAGTAATAGGGTAGACAGCAAGTGATTACAAATTCGGTCCCACCCCCCTTCAGCATGCAGAAGGTTATTGACAGCCTCAGCTGTTCGTATTTGCCTATGAGACTCTGTAGAGGGGGGTGTCTATTCCCTCCACTCAGGTCTCAGATTACATTCAGCTCTCCTCTATGTGCGGTTCACGGCGCTTGATGTCAGAATCTCATTTTCTGCCTGCTGAAGCTGAGAAATAGCCTTTGATCTGTGGTTTTAGAAGACTGTAGAGGAGAGAAGACTGAAGATAAACAGATACAACTTATAAAGGATGGTTTGGATGGTCTGTGTGTCACCTGAGGCTAGTCACTTCACTGGGTAAATGTAAGGGTTTGCAATTGCTTTAAGTCCATAGTCTGGGTGCATTTAAAGGCTAAATTCTAGCAGTAAATAAGAACAACGTAATGTCTATTTTGAAAAATAAATAGTCACTTCACTGGGTATATGTAAGGGTTTGCAATTGCTTTAGTCCATAGTCTGGGCACAGGTGCATTTAAAGGCTAAACTCTAGCAGTACATATGAACAACGTAATGTCTATTTTGAAAAATAAATATTAACCCAGAGAAAATGTGTGTTAAATATAATGTTACAGGTGACACAATGCTGCTGATAGTGCTCGGGAACACAGATGGGCATCAATACAGATATTTTATTCTGGATCAGCAAGACGCAAACATGAAAAACAGCTAGAGTTATAGAGAGAGGAGCCCATCTGTAGTAAATTACCGGTATACAACAGGGTTGCTGGAGCTCTGCCTCATAACATATGGAGGAGCAAGCCTTCCAAATAACCAGATCTACTTTCACTGTGTGCTTGTTTTTATTCCACATCCCCGCGCTCTTCCTCCTATTGTTATTTATATGAGCCAGCAGAATATTCAGAGCAGAAAACAGCAAGCATCCTGTATTTCTTAAAAAACAGAGGGCCTTGTTTATTGTAATAACTTATCGATGAGGACACGGGCGAGCGTTGCCAAGAACGCACCCGGCGCTGTCTGACCTCTGAGTTACAGTACATTACTAACATAATCACTTCAGACTTTGCTAAACTTTTCTGCTTCTCACTCATTATAGAACTGTGCCTTTCCGATGTACTTGGGAGTTCAAATCAATATGTAACACCTTTATAACATACACACGAATCCTAAAGTACATGCCTCTACATAAATAAAACAAATATAACTCAATGTCACATAATTCAACTGTGAGCTGGATGAATAAGCAAAAGCATTTCTATTTATTTATTTTGTTATTCTGGTAATTCCCACCTTCCCCTCATGACTTAAATCAGGAGTCTCCAAACTTTCAAAAAAAAAAGGGCCAGTTTACTGTCCTTCAGAGTTTAGGGGGGCCGGACTGTGGCCAGTAGGACTAGAAAATGTCCTAGCGTCCAGTGGGAGTGAACAATGCTCTATATTTGGCGTCAGTGGGAAGAATAGTGCCCTTTCGTTGGTGTCAATGGAAGGAATTCTGCCCCATTGTTGGTGTCAATGGAAGGAATTCTGCCCCATTGTTGGTGTCAATGGAAGAAATTCTGCCCCTTTGTTGGTGTCAGTGGAAGGCATTCTGCCCCATTAGTGTCAATGGAAGAAATTCTGCCCCATAGTTTGTGTCAGTGGAAGGAATAATGCCTCTTCATTTGTGTCAGTGGGAGGAATAGTACCCTGTCATTGGTGTCAGTGGAAGGAATAGTGCCTCTTCATTGGTGTCAGTGGGAGGAATAGTACCCTGTCATTGATGTCAGTGGAAGGAATAGTGCCTCATTGTTGGTGTCAGTGGATGGAATACTGCCTCAAGGGCCAGATAAAGGCAAGCAAAGGGCCAAATCCAGCCCCCAGGCTGCAGTTTGGAGACTGCGGACTTAAAGGATCAGTCCACCTTAAACCAGTATTTGTTTTTGGTAGATAGTGATGAGTGAGATGTGCCTGGGTTTAATTCAAAGGACACTAGATAAACCGGTAAAACTGTGAATATTTCCTGAACACCACTGAAGTCTAAGGGGGACACATTCTACAAATAGTTTTTAGGGCTAATAGGAAAGAGATTTTCAAACAGGGGTAACATGTACCAATGCAAAAAAATCTCATCTGGGAGCAGCACTTTTAGGACTTCCCTAAGTTGTGTTTTTCTGCATACCACCATGCATGTACACCAGTGCCAGGACAAGGTCATCTAGTGCCCAGGGCAAAGATGCCAAACAATGCCCCCCCTCCCCCAAAAATGTATGAGCATTAAGTATCAGCAAAACCCCCCCCCCCCCAAACATGTAAGCAATTCTAATCTTCACACTTACTCCCTAAGCATAAATTCTCTTTGCAAGCCAAAATTCTCCCCAAACTAAAATTCCCCCTCTTCAAGTACAAATCCCCCCCCCCCAGCTCAAATCCTCTCCCTCCGCAAATCCCCCCCCCCCCCCCCAAAAAAAAAATCATCTCTAGCACAAATCCCTCTAATCCCCCTTCCTAACAGAAATCCACCCTCCTAGTACAAATCCCCCCTCCATATTACCCTTTCTAGCATACCCCCCCCCCAAATCCCCACCATGCCCAGGGCAGAAGCCCCTGCTTCCCACCCCTTGTCCCGGCCCTCTTATTCCTCCCAAGATCCTCCCAAGATCTCCTGCTCTCTAGCTCCCTCGTCACCTCCTCCCATGCTCATCTTTAGGACTTTTCCAGAGCCTCTCCCATCCTATGGAACTCCCTACCCCAATCTGTCACTCCTACTCTGCTTTTAGACAATCCCTAAAAAACATCCTCTTCAGAGAAAACTATCATGCCTCCACCTAACAACTGTACTTTCATTTTTCCATCAGCTCATCCCCCACAGTTATTACCTTTTGTATCACTTGTCTAGATTGTAAGCTTAATGAGCAAGGCCATCTGATTCCTCCTGGGAATTGTATTCAATAGCTATATGAAACTTGTATAATAATAATAATAATAATGAACAGGGCACTTGGAAAAGAAATGTTTTTATTGCTTCGTGCCCACCTTAAATGTACCTTGATGTGAAGAAAAACAAGCTCAATGGACATGAAAGCCCTTAAAAAAGCCAATGGCCAACTTGTAATAATTCTTTAAAGACATGCTTCAGATTCCCTAAACCTGTCCCTGAAGTGGCATCTGTACAAGTACTAAAGCAAAAACATTTATTGTTCAAAGAAAAATATGCCATTGGATTTGCTAAATAAACCAACAAAATATCATCCACTCAATTATTAAATGGTAAAATATGGATAATAAAGTGCAAAACTATGAAAAATGGACAAGAAAGGTATGATCGCCCTTACAATCAAAATATCCAATTCAAGTGCAATTTAAAGTGTTTAAAGTTTTATCATCCCCAAAAGTTCATCAAGAAATGTCTATAAAAGCAAAAATCGAATTAGACTGTATCCATGCAACCAAACACCAGCTCTTACCAGAAAAGGTTATTGGTCTTTGATAGGCTCCAGCAAGCAAAGCTCCACACGTAGCCCATCCAAGTGTCCACATAGTAATATAAAATTTTTACCATTCTAAAGATAAAATGGTCAAATAGCGCACTGTATGTCCTACTTGCAACCAGATAGCCATTTTATTCTTAATGATAGCTGCTCGCCTACCAGTTAAAGATGGCCAAGCAGTGAGCCCCAAATGCATTCCAACCAGGCAGACACTAGGACTGTGTACACATTTTTGTCCTGTATTTATGAATCAAAGTACAAACACGCATGCTCGGAAGCAGAAACGGTCAGTCTTGTAAACTAGCGTTTGTAATGGAGAATTAACATTCATGACGTGGCAAATTATGAAATATCCAAATGCAGCGCACAATTCTCTTCTTATTTAATGGGATAATAATGAAGCTGCTTTGCTGGTGATACTGATGGAGTTATTGCAAACTAATTTTCGAAGGCTTTTTTTTTCTAGTGATATCAAGAATAATATTATTTATTTATTTTTTTTTTATTTGGGCAAGTTACCACAACACCATTATCCCGTAGTTTTTAAGAACAAAGATACAACTATGTTGGTGTCCCTTGTCAATTTTACGTTGTATTTTTTAAATTGTAACTGCCTACCCCCCATTGTCATTTGAAGTAAAACACAAGTATTATTCTACCCCAATTTTTTATTGTCATTTGAAAAAAAAAAAAAAATTAGACATGCTATCTGCCAATAGAACATAACCAAAAAAGTGCATTCTATGCATCCAAAAATATAGAAAATATACCAAATCAAATCATTATTCAACCAAAAAACTAATGTCAAAGCAATAACTCCAAGGCCAATAATAAATAACACGTTATCTCCTCCGATTCTGCAACATGTCCGGTTGACGAACGGCCGTTCAGAAACTAAACGAAAAGCATGCAATGAAAAGTGCTAAATGAAAAACGCGAAAAGAAAAGCGCAAATCAACACTCACCAAACTTCCACTAACACGAAATTAGCAGAAGGAGCCCAAAGGGTGGGGCTAAAGAGCTGAAAAACCACGTAGTACGTCTAGTATGTCACTACGTTCGGAATTGTTGGCCAACATTTTGTGTGACCGTGTGTATGCAAGACAAGTTTGAGCCACCACCCTTTGGACAAAATTCTACGGTTTTGTTGGCGGAAAGTCCGATCATGTGTACAAGGCATTACAGAAGGTGCAGGAAACACACAAACACAGGAAAAGATTCAGTAATTATGACAGGGATCTCACAGTTTGAGCATCCAAAATAGAGAAGACATCAAGATCTGGCTCATTCCACCATGCTATACCAATAAAATATCATTTTTGGGTGGCTTTAAGAATATCTGAAGTTTTTCAGTCACTGAGCCTTCTGCACTATCATAAAATACTTTAAGAGGCAGCGGAACAAAAAAATAGACTGTATGTCTCTTCTGCCAAAACACAACTGTCCCTTGTTTTTGGAATTATTTTTGTGTGTACGGTACAGTGTGCACTCTTGTCATTAGGGATGAGATTGATGTTCGGGTTGAACATAAGTTCGACTCGAACATCGGTTGTTCACCGTTCGTGGCAAACGCCCCATAATGCACAGCAAGATCGCAGTGCATTGCTGTATGATGATTGGCCAAAGCATGCACCTGACCTGCATGTTTTGGCCAATCACAGCGCCCTCTGCTAAGAGAGCCATAATTGGCCAAAGGCAGGGTGCCTTTTGCCAATCAGGGCTCAGGGGGAGTAAGTCCACACCCCTCAACAGTGAGTTTATTCATCAAGTTAAACTGTCTGAATTGATGCAAGGGATACATAGATCACCAGGTTGTATATGCCCTATATGAAGTTGGAAATAAACTTATGGACTTGTAGTCAGAACAGTCATTCTTGAGAAGGAAGTGTTAGATGCACCAGCATATTTAATGGAAATGCAGTAAACATAAACGGCTAAATACCTTTTTTTATCAGCAGTATATAGCAGTCTTGTGCCTTCTATTGGTGTTTGATTAAAGCTCGTAGGAGTTTTTCATTCTACTCTGACAGTCCTATAAGCCTGCAGGACCCCTCGCCCTCTGTCTGGACAGCGCTGAGTAGCCCTGTACCAATCACATTCACCCTCCCAAGAAAAAGGTTTAACTAAATGATTAAAAGCTGACCATTGTAAGCACCCCTGTCAGTGTTAAATGTTTGTCTCCAACGGTCATTTTTACTGGACAGCTTGGAAGAAAAGAAGTGGAAAAATTACAGATATAATGGCAGGTGAAAATAAAGGAGAAAAGCCAAAAAAAACTAAGCAGCGGCCACAATTAATGACTGGTAAATTGCAGTATATTAAATGTTTGTTTTTGGGTTTAGATACGCTTTAATTGACAGTCAAGATATTTTGTGTTGAGGTTGTCCCTGGGCTTAGAGCACAGCCAGTGAAAGAAATGAACAATAAGAATATATCTCTTTCTGCAGCTTAATCAATTTGCTGTATCTTGGCAACAACAGGTTCACTTTAACTTTCTACATTGATACACTTGGGACGAAAAAGAAGATCGGTATTGATCATTAACCATGGTGCCATTTTTTCAGTAAATGGAGGAATATTAGTGTACAATGTACATCAGGAACAGAGTAATCTTAACTACAGAAAAGAATGACATAGAGGAAAAGCCCAATCCATATATTCTATTGATTTACGATTAAATAATTGGCTCTGTACACTGCAATGCACTATCCAGAATGCTACATAAATGAAACAATTAAATGAAAAACAAGTTCTAAAAAAATAAAATAAAAAATAAAAGCGTACCTCCCTGCATTATCTACTGTAAATTTGAACTGATGACCTAATATGACCCCAATTTAATAAAAAAAAAAAAAAATTACGTTTTAGAAAAAAGTTACTATTTATCAAAATTACATTAGTTCCACATGGAAATGTGAACATTTAAAAAAAAAATGTGTAACCACTGCTCATTCAGAGCAGTCATCGGCACTAACACAGCATAGCACCCATTGACCCTAATGATCCTAAATTACAGTAAATTGGTGTGTGGAAGAAAACATTTTGTATTTAGCCTGATACAGCTTTCCTGCTGAGTGACTTTACCATATTTTCCAAATTGGGATGATTTTATTTAAGTTTATTACATAGTGAATTTACCAATATTCCTCATTGAGCTGCTTAAGTGAAATGTTGTCAGGGCTGGGCTCTTAGCCCTTCCTTCTCTGTGCTCAGGTTTCTCAGTTGTCAGTTAATTGCCAGTACTCATCGTTCCACATTGGCTCACCTGTTGATCATCTCCTGCTCGTCAGTAGGGATGAGCTTGATATTCGGGTCGAACATAAGTTCGACTCGAACATCGGGTGTTCACCGAAGAGCGAACATTATGGGGCGTTCACGGCAAATTCGAGTGCTGCGGAACCCCACCATAATGCACTGCGAGATCGTAGAGCATTGTTGTATGATGATTGGCAAAAGCATGCACCTGACCTGCATGCTTTGGCCAACCACAGCGCCCTCTGCTAAGAGAGCCATAATTGGCCAAAGGCAGGGGTGCCTTTGGCCAATCATGGCTCAGGGGGACTAAGTCCATGCCCCACACTATATAAGGCTGCTTACACGGCGGCCATGTGTAGTGTTGTTGGTGTGGACAGAGGGATAGCTTGATTTAGCTTAAGCAGGCAGGTTATTCAGTTAGTGGCAGTGTATTTGATACATATATACAGTCAGTCTATATATATATATATATATACTCTGCATTTAGCATAGACTATATATTCAGTGTTTACTGTATATTCAGTCAATGCAGGCAGTGTACTAACTGTATATAATATATATATATTATATACAGTTAGTACACTGCCTGCATCCAGTGCAACCTATATCTACAGTGCATTCAGTGGTGTACTGTTTCTACTACACTTCTGGTGGTGTACACAGTATAAAATACAGTGCAGCCATTGTACAGTTTCTAATACAGTGCAGGCAGTGTACACAGTATCTAATACAGTGTGTACAGTTTCTACTACACTTCTGGTGGTGTACACAGTACTCAATACAGTGAAGCCGTAGTACAGTTGCTAATACAGTGCAGGCGGTGTACACAGGATCTAATACAGTGTAGTGTGGTGTTGCAAAACAAAATATACATCATATCCGGAAGGCCACCAAGGAGAGGCAGATGCTCACAGGCCACTAAAATAGGGCAAGCAGCCTCTGTGTCTACAGTAAACAGTGCTGGTCGTGGACATGGTGCATCCTTTGAAGGTGGCCTTGGGGAAAGCCTGTCCTTTTTTTCTTCTGCTGGCTGTGTTATTGAGCCAGAACATGCAGAAGAGTTGGTGGAGTGGATAGCAAAGCCGTCCTCATCCTCCTCATTCTCTGTCACCCAGGCTCAGAGTAGTTTGCCTTCTTGGCCTATTCCACCAGCTCCTTGTCCACAGTCAGTCCTTCCGTAGCCCCACCATCATGCATGGAGGAGTCCCCAGAATTATTCGACCACAGTGTTGGGTACATGCTGCTGGGGGATGCGCAGCGATTTGAAGGCTCTGGTGTTGGTTCCCAGGTTGAGGAAGGGAGTAACGTGAACCTAAAGAGAGGGGGTGCCCAAGAAGGACAAGAAACTGGCAATCATGTTCTCCTAGCTGCAGCATACTGCCACGTTTGCTCCAGTGATGAGGAGGGAGGGGATGATGAGGTCACTGACTATACTTGGGTGCCTGAGAGAAGAGATGAGGAGGAGGAGGCACATCTCCAACGAGGCAGGATGTCCTCTAGGGGGCAGCTTAAGGGCAGACACCCTATTGCATCACACCCCAGAGCTCTGCAGGTGTAGGGCACTGCTGACTCCCCACAGTTCCTTAAAAGTTCCTTGGTGTGGGCCTTTTTCAACACGTGTGCAGCAGATCGCACCATTGCTGTTTGCAACCTATGTCTGAAGCAGATCAAGCGTGGTCAGGACAGCAGCCACTTGGGCACCACATGCTTGACCAGACATATGATGACCTGCCATGCAGTCCATTGGCAACAGCACTTGAAAGACCCACATCAAAAAAAAAAAAGGCGGACTTCTCCTTGCTCCTCATCTGGGATCTCCAACCACCACCACCACCACCACCAAAGGCCCAAATTTTGTGCCCCTGTTTTACAGGGGCATGTACTGTAATTACAATTCATGATATCATTTTTCACAGCAGGACCCATTCCTGTGCCCACCAAGGGTAACTGTGAGGGCTTACAGTGTTCTGGTACCTCCACCACCACCAAAGGCCCAGTTTTTCTGCCCCTGTTTAACAGGGGCATGTACAGTAATTACAATTTTTGATATAGTATTTCACAGCAGGGTCCGTTCCTGCACCCACCAAGAGTAACTGTGAGGGCTTACAGGGTTCTAGTACCACCAACATCTAAGGTCCAATTTTCATATGCAGAGTATATAGGGCAGGCCGTATAGTATATAGTATATAGTATAGTATAGTATATATAGTATAGTATAGTATAGTATAGTATATATAGTGCCTGGGGGCCTGGGGGACCCCCACGCCATTTATTAATTTTTTTAATTTGAGTGCAGGGTTCCCCTTAATATCCATACCAGACCCAAAGGGCCCATGCCATTTTTTTCAATGATTTTCATCTATAGTGCCAGGACCCGACAATATATTACAATCGCGAGGAGTTTTAAATGACATTTTTTTTCCTTTAGAAATGTAATTTTGCTGTGATATAGTTCTAAACACGGGAAAAATGTGCTACTTTACAGGCATACTAAGGATACACCCCCAGGCACGATATTTAAAGGAATAGCACTGCTCACCTGGATCCTCCCACTGTGGCTGCTCCAGTACAACCTGTGTTGCGGGCCATCCCTGCTGCTGCCCCAGTCTCTGTGCAGGCACCTGACTCGAATATTACTTCTGTAAGAGGTATGTCTGGTTCCGCTCTGCTTCCTCAGCGATTTGGGGGCTATCCAGTTCAATGCAGAGGGTTTATCAATCAGGTTGGGATATACTTTGAGATGTGCCCCAGGCGTTCCTTACGGACAGAAGCAAAGTAGGCTTCATTATTTTTTTGCTTTCTGATAGAGCTTTGGCCTTGGCAAATCCTCTATGGGAGACACAAAAACCCATTGTCCTGAGTTACCCAGAGTTTGTGGCTTCCTTTAAAAGGGTATTTGACATTCCCGCACACTTCACTTCTGCAGCCAAGAGCCTTGTGTCCATCAAACAGTGTATGAGAACTGTTGCTGATTACGCCATTGAATTCTGTACTCTGGCTGCAGAGGTCGCTTGGAACAATGAGACTAGCAGCCCAAAACATACCTACAGATCTGGAGAAGTTGATCACGTTTCCCATTCTCATTTACCCTTTGTCGCTTGGGGAAGCCTCCTGTACATTTTGCTCCGAGCTTTGCAGTCCCACACTTGCCTCCCTTACCTCCGATGCCCCCTGGTACTGAGTCTGCCAATGAAGTAGAACCCATGCAATTGGGCTTCACATGTCTCTCTGCGGATGAGAGGGCCTTTAGGAGAAGGGAGAGATTGTGCCTTTATTGTGGCCAGGCAGGTCACTTCTTGAAGTCTTGTCCTACCCGTCTGGGAAACGCTTGCACCCGAGGTCATGTAGGGGACAGACCTTAGGTGGCGTTTTTATGTCCATAGTTACCGTGAAGGATAAGCCTATAGTTCCGGTTACCCTTTTGTGGTCTGAGTCATCCATCAATACACATCGACTCTGGGGCTGCAGGCCTGTTCATAGACATTGCCTTTGTGTCTAAGCACTCGATTCTGCTGCAGCTTCATGCCACTCCACTTACCATTGAGGCTATTGATAGGAGACCTCTACAGCTTGTCCGTGTGACTCATGAGACTGCTCCGTTGACTATAGCCATAGGGGCTCTTCACCATGAGATAATTCAATTTCAAGTAATTTCCTCTCCTCATTATACAGTGGTTTTTGGTTATCCTTGGTTACAGAGGCACAACCCTTCTTTTGATTGGCTTCATGCTGAGGTTCTTTCCTGGTCGCCACAATGCAGTAAGACATGTTTTCGGAAAGTGGCTAAGGTCTTGTGCACCTCTTCCCTTTCCTCCTTGCCAGAGGAGTACCGCAAATGTAGTGATGTCTTTGACAAAGGTCAAGCTGGTAGTTTGCCTCCCCACCGGTCGTATGGTTGGGCAATTGACCTTCAACCCTGTGCTATGCCTCCCCGTGGCTAGGTTTTCCCTTTGTCTGTCTCGGAGGATAAAACCATGTAGGACTATGTTGCTGACGCACTTTCTCATGGGTTCATCCGCAAATCCTCGTCTCCTGCTGGCGCTGGCTTCTTCTTTGTGAAAAAGAAGAGTAGTGAACTAAGACTATAGGGGTATCAATCGCATCACGATTAAGAACACCTACCCGATTCTGTTGATTACTGAATTATTTGACTGCTTCAAAGGAGCAACGGTTTTCACAAAGCTTGATCTAAGAGGGGCATACAATCTTGTGAGGATCAAGGAGGGCGACGAATGGAAAACTTATTTTAACATGAGAGAAAAAGTCTGTCAGT
Organism: Lithobates sylvaticus; assembly: GCA_028564925.1. Lineage (NCBI taxonomy): Eukaryota > Metazoa > Chordata > Amphibia > Anura > Ranidae > Lithobates > Lithobates sylvaticus. The sequence continues at coordinate 480,246,505 of CM053030.1, forward strand.
TAATATAACAGGAATACTAAATAGGATGTGACAATGTGTAGATTTTCTTGGGACAGCTATTTAAGGATTGTTTATATCTTATACTTTATTCTATTACAGATATACACATGTTTGCTCCTGATGAATGGATAAAATTCAATGAAACGCTTTGAGCTTCTGTATCTACCATGTGTAAATCGATCATGTGTTTTTATTAATTTTTATTAAATCATGTACTTTGTATAACCAATTAATCAATATATCAATTGTTTGTGTATCTTGGTATCTATTCCAAATTATGAGAAGTTAGAGGTGTTATACCCATGATTCTTCCATATGGATATGTGCTACTCATGCTTTATATGTATGTATACAGACCAAATACTGTGATAATAATGAGGTTTATGTATTATTTGTTCAAATCTGGCACTCAGTAAATGCCAGTTATTAATTATTCGTATTGACTGCGTGACTCATTTAAAGTCCCACTTTGTTACTTCTCCTGTTCTCTTCTTAAAGTAATGTTTTACAACCAAATGTGTAATTTTTTTTATTTGTTTTTGTGAACAACATAATTAATAAGACTAATAAGGGGTCATTGTTTGGTACAAGAATAGGTCTACGACCCTCAGTAACTAAAAGCCCATTGCACCCTTAAAACCTTAACAACTAACCTTAATTTTACCTTCTCTATTTACTCCAGTTAATTTTGCCAAAGCAACACATTTTCTTAATCTACAAATTTTCACTGACATTGAGTAGAACTTCAACTAGCCCTGAGAATACAAATTATGATCACAATACTCCAGCCCTCTGATTCTAAACCAAAGGTGAAGAGGTAGATATTGCCATTCTCCATCTTCTAGAGAGTTTGGTCACCAGAGACAATTCTCCACCATAGGTAATCAAAAATGTATGCCTACCAATATAGGTGAAACCTTGTGCTTAAAAATAATAGTGAGCTCCTAAGTATTAGTGCTGGAAATAGGAGTGTATCCAGGGAAAATGCTGTCTGAAGCAATTCTAGACCTATTGTGGAATACTTCTTTGACCTTACCCTAATCACACCCTTTCCTTATAACTAGTACCCTGCCTTGGCATACCTCCTTAGACCTAGTAGTGCGGACAGAATGACCACTTGCTGGCTTGGCAGAATCTACAAAAGTAGCTTAACTCTTTAATAAGACGCATAACTTAAACCCAATGTAGTTTTACTTCAGATAAGTAGTACATAACTGAAGATGCTTTTCCAGTCTTTTGAAGTGTCAGAAGACAATGACATTCTAAAGCCCTGTCTGTGGTAGAAACTATTGTGCAACTGGGAAAGGCAAGGTCAGTCTAGCTAGGGACTGTACTTACTAGAGATACAACTGGAGAGGAGGAGCAAAGGAACATAACAAGGGTATAATAAACTAATAAAAAGGCAGCTATGGCAGAACAGTCATTACAAGCAGACTAACTTCGCTAATGCTCTTAAACATTCTCTTTCAAAAGCCCCATACACACGGTCGGACTTTTTCATGGACTTTTATGTCCGATCTGATCGGACAAGGTTGTTGAAAAATCAGACCGTGTGTATGCACCATCGGACAGTGTTCGTCGGTTTGGCCGACGGACAAAGTCTTATCTCCTGCTGGAAAGATTTGCCGTCAACACGGTCCGATCACACCAAATCCGAGCGTGTGTACGCTTGTCCGACGGACAAAGTGCTACGCATGCTCAGAAGAAATTCTGTGACGGAAGCGCTCGGTCAGGTAAAACTACTTTTCCTAATCGACACAGCACATTCGTCACGCTGCAATGTTAAAATGTCTTTAATGCAGCGCATTCTCTTTTTCTTTACAATGCAACAAGAATGACATCTTTTAGCTGCTCCTATTCACCCGCACTTCTCACAAACTTACTTCTTTATTACTTTGCAGCATTTATACACTACATGTTTATTTTGACTCTGAACGGAAAAGAATCTTTGTTATTTTTTTACCATGATTTGTCTTTTTTTTTTTTTTTTTGGGGAATACATATTTGAATGTTTTTTTTTGTTTTTTTTGGAGGGGGGTTGTGTGTCTCAAATTACCAAAAACACATTATTAACATTTGTATTTCTTGCTTAAATTTACTAGGAGGTTGTTTGTTGTTGGTGCCCCTTGTTAATTCTACTTTAGGATTAGTGAAATGTACCTGCTTACTCAAAGAAAAACTGTCATTGTAGCAAAGTAAAACACAATAGTCAATGATTATTTCAAATCAAAAAAACCTTTATTTAGGTCACACCAACAAACCAAAGAGGAACGCAGCCATGGTGAAACTTGGGGAATTTGCAAAGTCTTGGCCCCCCACGGCAACCATCATTGTTCAAGCGTAGAAAATTGGGGGCCTGAGGAGTACGTATATTAAGGGGAGTGCAATCTGGTCGTGAAGTCCAAAGTATCCGGAACTGCAGCAGATGCCATCTAGGTCCCCAGGCTCTGGTACTACAAGAGGCTCCATCTTCTCTCAGACCAGACTGATTCCAGGTCGTCACTCTCAGGTCTTCCTTCCACGCTTCCTTGCACGCTGTGGCTGTCGTGCTGGTGGGGTGGCAGAAGGAGGAGGAGGAGGAGGAGGAGGCGGAGCATGGTAGCTATGGCAAACATGTGTGACTGGGGTCATCTCCCCAGCCCTACCCTTATTTAGGACATGGAGGATGAGCCCCTCACACATGTTGCGTTGCCTCACCTCCATACCCATCATTTTTGTGACAACCACCGAGCCAAAGGTCTCCTCGTCGGCGGGTGTGGCATGTAGGGAGTCTGAAGCCTCTCTGATCATGCGGAGCGCTGACTGTGCCGCATAACCTCCCCTTCTCGCCCTTTTGTACGGAAGGCGGAGGGGAGGGGTTTGGGTGTCAGTCAGGCTCCGCGGCCTAGCCCCCTCTTGGCTGCCACTACCCAGCTGGTGGCTGCCACTAACCCCTGCCTCCTCCTGACTGCCACCTTCCACAGCCACCTCCTGGCTGAGGTCTTCCTGTGTATTAAAAAGGGACATAGTTTCAGTTATTTGTTCATCAAACACACACAATTCTCATCTAGTGACTGTTGCAAAATGTTTACAAATAGAAAACCATACAATTCTCAGCCCAGCAGTTTAGATTCTGGCCCCACATGTCTCCAACACTACTGTCAGTTGATATGTCAAACACGTTAGGAACTAAGCAATTGGGGATCCTGAATTAAGTGAACATCATTCATTATTCCCATAAATGGTAACAAAACTACTATACCTGGAACAAGCTGGGCTCCTCCACCTCTTCCATACTGGAAGGCCCAGGTTGCTCCTCGGAAGCCTCATCAGGGGTGGCCTGCGCGCAAGGAAGCGTGGAAGGAGGAGTCAAGGTTGGCTCCGTGACATCAGTCTGGTCTTTCAGAAAATGGAGACTCTGATAGTACCAGAGCTTGGGCACATAGACCTCATCTGCTGAAGTTGCAGTTTCCTCAGACTTCACGACCTTCTTCCGCTCCCTGATATACGCACTCCTCAGGCTGCCAATTTTCTTTCTTATATCATCAACAGTTGCCGTGGGGAACCTTGGCTTGACAAATTCCACAAGTTCCTCCAGGGCTGCGTGCCTCTTTGGTTTGTTGGTGTAATGTGGGTGTTTACCCTGCCATAAAACGGGAAATTCCCTGAATTTGGCAATGAAGAGGGGGAGAAAACTCATGTCGTTGAATCCCTGCATAATCTCTGCAAGACACAACACCACACAAAACCCTCTCAATTATGTCAGTCTAAACTCTCCTAATCTTCTCCATAAAGAAGCCTCAAGTTCAAATCAGTCTAGGCTAGTTATGTACCAACGTCAAATTGTACCTTCGTTTGTAGCGATCGTCTCGTGTGAGTTTTCTCTCCCCTCGTCTCCCAGATCGTGGCTACGACACAGGCGTGTGACGTTTTATATACAGTGCGCATGCGTCAAACTCCGCCCGCCCCTGACGATCTTTCTCGTCTATTCCCCACCCCTTCTCTTTACGGCGCAGTGGGGAGAGCACATGGCGGGGACACAGCAGGTGCGCCACAAATATCCCACCAACGAGGAGGAGGACGAGGAAAGTCCGGAGGCAGAAACGTCCCGATCCCGGAGCCTGAAATTCAAGGCCTCCAATATGTCATTTGGAGAAATGTTGGAGATGGTGGACATATTAAAGAGGAGCGACTATGATGGGAAGTATGGGCCTTACCTCAACCCCAATGTCCGCAAGGCCAAGATCATGTCTAAAGTTGTGAGAAGGCTGTACAATCAGTTTGGGGTACAACGATCCAAGGAGCAACTGAGGAAACGCTGGTCAGACCTGAAACTGAGGGAGGCCGATCAGTACAGAAAGATCAAGCGAATTCTTCTAAAAAGTAAGTAGTTGTGTTTTGTGTTTGATTTCTTGCTTGCATACTGCTCCATTGTGGTTTGATTTTTACAAAGTTGTACATTCCAAAATGGCCACTTTCAGGTTCGTCTGTGCATTCGATCGTACTCAGCCTCGATCTTTCTGCCACTGTCATGGTCGTGTGTGTGTCCATTCGATCGTACGCAACCTCGATCGTTCGGCCACTTATAATACGATGTTTGGTGTTTTTTTGGGGGAAAGGAAGTTTGTTCTCACTAGAAATGTCATCAAGAATGTAAAGCCAATTTATTCAATGTAAAGGAGAGGTCACCCAGTAGCTGTTTACCCATCTGGACTCTAGAGCACTAGTGCTGGGACACCCAAACCCCCTTTTTATTAGGCTTTTCCACACATGTGCTCCAGTGGATACTAGAGGGGGGTCTCCATCACACAAACTTCTACCAAAAAGCTAGTCAGTTTAGCACCTTTACAAAGTGACTACATTCATGTAGTTGACATTTGTAACTGGCCAAACTAAAATAGTGTCCGTCACTTTCAAGCAATGTTTGTCATTTCCTATTTCTGCCCTCAATAGATTGTGTTGCTAAATCTTCCTTTTGTACATTCTCATAGGGGAGCGAAAACTTGGGCCGTCTGAGGAAACCCCCAAACCAACACCTCCCAAAAAAGGGGAAAGAGCAGAAGCAGAGGAGGAGGAGGAGGAGGAAGGAGAGATCATCGAACTTGGAGAAATTGTCACCACAACAGGTGAGTGTTGGAGAACACAGCTACTGGTAAGCTAATCCATGTATGGCTGCCTCATTTCCAACACCCCATTTTTGTTTGTTTGTGGTTTTTAGGTGACGTGGATGTTGTGGAAGAAAAATCGCACTTTACCACAGAGAGTGCCCACGTACTCATCGGAGAGATAATGGTCTGCAATAGAGATCTAGATTACATAAAGCAAAACATCAATGATGTTCAACAAAAATTGAAGAACATCATTGATGTTTTAGGAAAAATATGAAAACGCACCAAGTAATTAACACACATTTGTGCCAGCTTCTGAACACATTTGCAACTTAAAAACTGTGTGAAATTTGGAACATGCACACATTGTGTCCACATGTGCTAGCTCCCATCATGGTGGATGAATGCCAACGTTTTTTTGGGGGTGCAAACACTTTACGAACTACGAAAGTGGTTGTGGTGAAGGGGTTGCACCCCCAAAAAACGTCCATTCATCCCCATGATGGAAAATGGCACTTTTGAAGCTTCTAGGCATGTGTTTTACCATCTAATGACCATTTTCAGACCCAAATTGTGTGCATGTTCCAAATTTCCACTTTTCGGGGGTGACCCCCCCATGTGATGAAGGCAAGATCAAACACACTTTGAACATATAGTCATGTCTGATCTTGTCTTCACTTTACAAAGTTGAACTTTCCTACTTCATAGGTTCTGCTTAGCTCCATGCCTGGTTTTACCAATTGCGTAATCTTTGTAAACAATGTTGTAAATAACCAAGATGTTGTCAGTTTTGGCGTGAAGATTGTAAACGCACTTGTGAATGTTTTCCAAGTAAACTTTTTTATTTTTCGAAATGTGTGGCTTCCTTATTTAAAAAACACAATGCATTATGTATGTAAAATGTAAAGGATATGGGGGGCAATGGGTGTTATTTACTAAAGGCAAATCCACTTTGCACTGCAATTTCCTTTCCCAGGGAACTTTTTCAATGCACTTGTAGAGCATAGCGGATTTGACTTATGTAAATGACACCCACAGTGCTTTGTACGAAAACACGGAGCACAGCATTTTTCAGAATACACACATGTCAGACCTGGTGATGAAAAGGAGTATTTTGGCTGTCAGTTATGCAGGACAAACCTTCTCTAGACCAAAGATTAGGTAGCAAACACACAACATGAGAATAATCTTTTTGGGAAGAAGAGACTGTTACCTCCTTTTGCCCAGAAAGTGCATTCCCACTGTCGAAGGCAAAGGGAAAAAATGTCAAAGTAAAATAAGCTAAAAAGAAGACTGAAATGACAAGAAATCAGAGGTTGGTTAAAATATCAGATTTATTAAAACATGCCTCTCACACATCGTCAGGCAGAGCAATGGCCCCCCTACCCACAAAGTACTCCATATATTGCTCGCGGACCACGCGGGCATTTAGAGGGGGCAAGCCTGGACGTGCCACTTGAAGGGCTGTGAGGTCCGCATTTGGAGGACCCTCCACATCTGGGCCAACGGGCACCACATAGTTCCTGTTATGTCTTTTGAGGAAGTTGTGCAATATGCAACAGGCAAGAACTATGTGGTTCAGTTTGTATTCCGCCAAGTTAAATGCCGTCAGGAACAGGCGGAAGCGGCTGGCCAGGATGCCAAAAGTGTTCTCCACCACTCTTCTGGCTCTGGACAGCCTGTAGTTGAAGACCCTCTGGTCCGGGGTGAGGGTCCTCATCGGGAACGGCCTCATCACATGGGGAGTCAACGCAAACGCTTCATCTGCGACAAAGACGAAGGGGAGTCCTTCGGCATTCTCCTCTGGAGGTGGCAAGCACAGACTGCCACTTTGGAGACGCCAGTAGAACTCCGTGTGCGTAATGGCACCACCATCCGAGATCCGGCCGTTCATCCCCACGTCCACATACATAAATTCATATGTCGCCGACACCACCGCCAACATCACTACACTATTAAACCCTTTATAATTATAATAGTAGGACCCCGAGTTGGGCGGTGGGACGATGCGGACGTGTTTCCCATCAATTGCCCCTCCGCAGTTAGGAAAGTCCCAACGGCTGGCAAAGTGGGAGGCCACAGTCTGCCATTCCTGTGGCGTGGAAGGGAACTGTGGAGTGAAACAAGAAAAAAAAATTAGTCACTTTGCACTTAAACATTGCAAGCAGATTAGACAATCAACATCTTGGAACAAGAGCATTGTATAAAATTGGAGGCTGGAAAGTATTTGCACAGAAAAGTAGAGGCTCCCCTTCACAGATGACTCACCCCCCATCAATCCCCCCACTTCTGATGGGCCATTGGCAATAACTAGGGTTTTGGGGGGGGGGGGGGGTTACAGGTAACCCTCTGCACTTCATTGATTGGCAAATGGCTCAATAATGTGTGCTAGTTTGGCCAGACCCTCTGTACTTAACACTATTGGCAGCCCCCAGGAAAGATAAAATAACATTAACCCCCCCCCCCCCCCACCCACAAAAAAAGGCAAGCACATTGTGACATTATGAAATTAACAAGCAAGCTAATAGGAGGGAAAGAAGACAAAAAAAGAGGAAATGGAAAGTATGGAGGCAGCCCCTTGCACTACATGCTTTGCAGAATTCATCCGTAAAGATGCCCACTATAAAGAGGTAGGTATATAGTGTGTATTGACCTTGGGAAAGGCAGCAGATAGAGGATTGGTACCATCTGACAGAGCAGTTGGGGGAGGGGGTTCATAATGAGTTTGCCCCCCCCCCCCCCCACCAAAAACAAATAAAAAAGGGGCTCTACATGAAGTAAACCACACAGCAAACATTTGTGCATATTTTAGGGTGTTTTTGGGGGCAAACAATACTATGCAGCAGACAAAATACATTGCCTAAGTGACTAGGCCATAGGTGTCTATTGGGGCAGAAGAGCATGCTGGGGAGGTAAGTGAAGGGAAAAATGCATGAAGGAGAAAAGGGGCACAGCATATTAGAGCATATTGCAATCATGGTAATTAGGGAAGGAGGTCAAAAATAGAAGACATTAGCAAACAGAGCATACATAGAAGGGAATAGTCAAGTAGAAATGTTACCTTAATATAGTCCTCCTGCAGGACCTGAATGATGGCAGAACAGGTCTCTGGAATAATGATTCCCAGGGCCTGGGGAGAGATACCTGAAGAGAACTTCAAATCCTGAAGACTTCTCCCTGTCGCCAAGTACCTCAACGTGGCAACAAGCCTCTGCTCCGGAGTAATGGCTTGTCTCATGCAGGTATCCTGCCGGCTGATAAAGGGGGTCAGCAAAGCCAAAAGACGGTGAAAATCGGGGTCCGTCATCCTGAGAAAGTTCCTGAAATCATCAGGATTATTCTCCCGGATCTCACGAAGCAAAGGCATGTGCGAGAACTGGTCACGCTGAAGCAACCAATTCTTGGTCCACATACTCCTCGTCACTCTGTTCATGGACGGGTCTTGGGTCAAAGCTAAAAGCCCGACACCAATTCCGCGTACAGCACAAACTCGGCGACGAGTACGCACGGGAAACATCGCTCACAAGGTCACAAAAGGTCGGCTGGTCAGAACGGACAAACAGAAAGCACCGATAAACAGCAAGGCCTGAAAGAACGAACTGAATAGCAGAAACGAGCATACAATAAGCAGTGCAAATCAAAGCGTCCTATATCAAGATATAGGCCGCAATGACCAACAAATGCGAACTGACTACACGCACTAATAAACAGATACGCACGACAAGCACAAACTGAAGAGCAGTAACGATCTGAGTCAGAAAACTGAGAAGCGCGAATCTTAAGTCACCAAACTTCGACTAACTCTCGATAAACACGGGATCAGCAGAAGGAGCCCAACGGGTACCTGACGTGGTGCTGAACTTCCCTTTTCTAGTCTCGTGGACGACGACTTACGTCACGACGTTCTTGCAGACCGGATATTCCGACAACGTAGTCCGACCGTGTGTACGCAACACCAACATCGGACAAAGTACGACGGACAAAATCCGACCGACCTGGTCCGCGGATTGTCCGAGCGTGTGTATGGGGCTTTACAGTGCGACCTTTGCCAGACGACTTCAGTGCGACTTAAAGTGACTTTGATGCAACTTCACTGAATGGGAGGGACTTCAGTATTGCTAATTAGGATGGCTTTCATTGACTCAAATGGGATTTCACATGTCATGCAACTTGGGGTCTCACAAGTCGTGGCAGTGTGAACCAAGCCTTAACCTATATTCCTGTGATCTTTACACAAGTTCTTCCCCCTCCACCCAACTCCAGCCAACCTACTGCCCCTGGCGTCCTGTTTTTCACTCTTAAAGCTGAACTGCTGCCTTATCTTCAGTCTTGCACAATTGGGCAAGCTCCTCCCTTTAAATAGATTATTTTCCTGGCTGGAAGATGCCCAGCATCTTTAGCACTTTCCTCCCCCTATCTCTGACCTGATGATTTCATTACATGGGTTTCAGTTCTTTCAATCATGAGGGCTTAGCATCACATATTGGTGTTACCTAGGGCCATCTGCAGGAAAATGCAATCTGCCTAGTATCACCTACATCCCTAGATTCCACTGTTCAATACATTTTTGATATTTGCATAATTGTATAATTGTTCCCACTGTAAATTCAGTCTGGCCACACCCACTGTTCACTGCCGCACGTTTAGCACACCACATTATTACTCTCTTTGGGGTGCTCAAAAGGTGCCCCAATTTTTTTACTATCCTAGTAATGCCCCTGCTTGGGATAATACACGAAGGAGCTATTCACACTGTGGATTAATGCAGTGCCTTGAAAAAGTATTCATACCCCTTGAAATTTTCCACATTTTGGCATGTTACAACCAAAAATATAAATGTATTTTATTGGGATTTTATGTGATAGACCAACACAAAGTGGCACAAAGTGGAAGGAAATGATAAAACGTTTTCAAAACTGTTTACAAATAAATATGTGAAAAGTGTGGTGTACATTTGTATTCAGCCCCCCTGAGCCAATACTATGTAGAACCACCTTTCACTGCAATTACAGCTGCAAGTCTTTTTGGGGATGTCTCTACCAGCTTTGCACATCTAGAGAGTGACATTTTTGACCATTCTTCTTTGCAAAATAGTTCAAGATCTGTCAGATTGGATGGGGAACGTCTGTGAACAAAAATTTTAAAGTCTTGCCACAGATTCTCAATTGGATTTAGGTCTGGACTTTGACAGGCCATTCTAACACATGGATATGTATTTATCTAAACCATTCCATTGTAGCTCTGGCTGTATGTTTAGGGTTGTTGTCCTTCTGGAAGATGAACCTCCACCCCAGTCTCAAGTCTTTTGCAGACTCTAATGCCGCGTACACATGAGCGGATTTTCCGTTGGAATTCCACTCAAGCTTGGCTTGCATACACATGGTCACAGAAAAGTTCGCTGAACTTTCGACCGTCAAGAACGCGGTGACGTACAACACTACGACAAGCCGAGAAAATGAAGTTCAATGCCTCCGAGCATGTGTCAAATTGTTCCGAGCATGTGTAGGAATTTTGCACTACGAATTGGTACAGACGATCGGAATTTCCAATCGGAAATTTTTCCGACCGAAAAATTGAGAACCTCCTCTCAATCTTTTGTTGGCTGGAATTCCGCCAGCAAAAGTCCGATGGAGCATACACACGGTCGCATTTTCTGACCAAAAGCTCTCACGATCGTGTGTATGCGGCATAACAGGTTTTCTTCTAAGATTGCCCTGTATTTGGCTCCATCCATCTTTCCATCAACTCTGACCAGCTTACCTGTCCCTGCTGAAAAAAAGCACCCCCACAACATAATGCTTGTTTCACGGTGGGGATGATGTGTTCAGGGTGATGTGAAGTGTAAAGGCCAGATTTGTGGAGTGCACAACTAATAAATGTTCTGTGAACAGATTCTCCAACCTGAGCTGTGGATCTCTGCAGCTCCTCCAGAGCTCGCCCCAGGAAGAAGTCATCTTTTGACGAAACGACGTAGGGTGAGCGGCGTGCTGACGTCACCTCCATTCCCCGTCCATCCAGGAAGCGACGGGCAGCGAGATAGAGAGAGACGGCCGGCTCGACAGTTTGATTTTACACATGCCTATTGACTGCATATAAAATGTAAGTGTGATACAGTTTTTTATAAATAAAGGATCAAAGCAATATTGCGCTATGGATATCCGTTTGTTTTCCATGTAAACGCTTTTGGAGGAGAGCAAGGAGGATCTAGGCAGGACCTTTATGTATGCCTGCACTCTGTAAGCGATACTTGGAGGATCCCGGATAGAGACCCTGGCAGGGGGATAAGCCACAGGCCTTTTTGATCTCTCTGACACAGAGATCAAAGCAGCTGGTAAGCGGCAGTGTTTTTACTTGGTGGTTTTTAACCCTTTATGATGACACTGCATGAAGTTTTGATTTTTGGTCACACGTTTATAAGAATTGTATTTATTTAATTATACACTGTTTGGGTTGTATAATTTTTGAAGGTAGATTGAATAATGGGCCAAAGAGATTGCATCCAGTGGTTGCCCAGTATGTGCATATTTATGCACAAAGTATCAGTTTAAGGTTGAATTTATTTTCACTTATTTTCACGATTGATTTTCACGTTTGTTAATTTCCAGCGCAGCAAATTTTTTTTGCATTACCATGGACCTCTTGGCTGCTTTTCTGATTAATGCTCTCCTTGCTCGGACTGTCAGTTTAGGTGGACGGCCGTGTCTTGATAGGTTTGCAGTCATGCCATACTCTTTCCATTTTCGGATGATGGATTGAACAGTGCTTTGTGAAATGTTCAAAGCTTGGGATATTTTTTTGACACCTAACCCTGTTTTAAACTTCTCCACAACTTTATCCCTGACCTGTCTGGTGTGTTCCTTGGCCTTCATTATGCTGTTTGTTCACTAAGGTTCTCTAACAGACCTCTTTGGGCTTCATAGAACAACTGTATTTATACTGAGATTAAATTACACACAGGTGGACTTTATTTACTGATTAGGTGACTTCTAAAGGCATATGGTTCCACTAGATTTTAGTTAGGCGTATCAGGGTAAAGGGGGCTGAATACAAATGCACGCCACACTTTTCATATATTTATTTGTAAAAGGTTTTGAAACCATTTATAATTTTCCTTCTACTTCACAATTATGTGCCATTTTGTGTTGGTCTATCACATAAAATCCCAATAAATTACATTTACATTTTCGGTTGTAACATGACAAAATGTGGAGAATTTCAAGGATCATTGTAAATATCCTACTCCAGAGACCTAAAAAAAAAAAAAGTAGATTGAAAAACTTGAATCACTCGTTATAAACTATGTACCGAAACACGTTTTAAAAAATCTTAACACTTACTGCTGCAAGGAAAAATAAAACAAAAGTTACTTATCTTGGACCCACCCTGGCTTCTGGCCTGTTCCCATAAGCAGCAGTGATGTCACTGAGCCTTACCGCAGCCTCCAGGGGAAGCTTAGGATCCCCGTGGGTGGGGCCAGTGGTATGATACCCAACACGAAGAAGCAACACACTCAAAGTCCAAGGAAGTTTCACAGTATGGTATTTAGTTGAATGCAGTTCCACAAATAGCACTTTCACTTGCAGAGTGCAAAAGTATGCATTAACAGCTTTATCTTACACAGATGTAATATATCTTGTGGTGACAGTTTCAGTATTATTCAGTAACAGGTTCAGTAACACTCTCTAGGTCTCTAGTCCATTCCATAGTGGCAAGGCACCACCTGCTGGGCGGAGAAGAACTACACCTGCCAACACTCCAAATCTCACAAAATTGTAATCTCTGCACAGCAGAGGAGATGACTTTAACCACTTCAGCCCCAGAAGAATTTACCCCCTTCCTGACCAGAGCACTTTTTGTGATTCGGCACTGCATCGCTTTAACTTACAATTGCGCGGTCGTGCGACATTGCACCCAAACAAAATTGACGTCCTTTTTTTACCACAAATGGAGCTTTCTTTTGGTGGTAATTGATTGCCTCTTTTTTATTTTTTGCGCTATAAACAAAAAAAGAGTGACATTTTTTAAAGAAACACAATATTTTGTACTTTTTGCTATAATAAATATCGCCAATTTTTTTTTTATTTTTTTCATGACCAGTGTAGCCAAGATATGACCCCTTAGCTTGACCAAAACTCCCACTCACAAACTTATTTAATAAAATAAGAGACCACACCATTTCCTTGGAGTTAAATGGCCATAACAGCTAATTTATTAAATCCAAAATAAGAACTCCACTTTTTCTTATTTACCAATAAACATAAATAACACATAAATAACCATAAATAACATAATAACATTAACCCCTTCAGATTCCTTTCTGAAAAACTAGAAAACAAACAGGTTAACACCCACTTATTATTGGTCAGTGACGGCGCTAAGTGCTATATACCATAACCATGATATCAATCGATATCAACCACCAGGGGGCACTGCGGGATAGACAGACCATGGGTCTCACTCTGTACCAACCGATAACCAACTTTCCCGCAGTGCACAATACCATTAAACATCAACAACGTTTGATGTACCAGGAGGGGCCATCTATTGATGAGCCCCCCACCCACTTACCACCTGTATAACTGCTGCCGTCACTGACCAACACAAACAACCAACGCCAACCCCCCTTTTGCTGTCATGACGAATTCTTTTCAACGACCTGAAACGATAATGAAAACATTAACACATCCAATACACATCCTTAAAATAAAGGGAGGGTGGGTGGGAAAAACTGCCTCCTCAAGCTCTGTCTCTTCCCGCACTGTCCTCCCGAGCTCCGCCCCTCCTCTTATATGGCCGCTCCCCTTCCTGCAGAACCACTCCCCTTATCTTTTACCTCTCCTTGTCAGCTGCCCAGTGAGTCACTTGACACTTCTGTCATGTGCAGCCCTCCATTACCTTTCCTTGCAGTCCATTACATTCCGGTCTTTTCTTGACCAGTGTAGCCAAGATATGACCCCTTAGCTTGACCAAAACTCCCACTAACAAACTTATTTAATAAAATAAGAGACCACACCATTTCCTTGGAGTTAAATGGCCATAACAGCTAATTTATTAAATCCAAAATAAGAACTCCACTTTTTCTTATTTACCAATAAACATAAATAACACATAAATAACCATAAATAACATAATAACATTAACCCCTTCAGATTCCTTTCTGAAAAACTAGAAAACAAACAGGTTAACACCCACTTATTATTGGTCAGTGACGGCGCTAAGTGCTATATACCATAACCATGATATCAATCGATATCAACCACCAGGGGGCACTGCGGGATAGACAGACCCATGGGTCTCACTCTGTACCACCCGATAACCAACTTTCCCGCAGTGCACAATACCATTAAACATCAACAACGTTTGATGTACCAGGAGGGGCCATCTATTGATGAGCCCCCCACCCACTTACCACCTGTATAACTGCTGCCGTCACTGACCAACACAAACAACCAACGCCATAGCCTGAAAGGGAGACCCCTCACCCTTGATGGCACCTCCACACCCGCAGGGCCGCTTGTATCCCCTCCTGCAAACCCAAAGACCATAAATCAATCCCTACATCAGTGAGATGTACCCCATCCCGCCTCAAGTACATGCCCACATTAACCTCCAATTCCCGGTGGCGGATCACTAGGCCACCTTGCCATGTTATAAACCTGCCAACCACCTTGTTGATCCGTATTCGGGCTTTGTTGATCCTGTATACGGATCTCGCCATACGCCAAGTCGTCCTAGCCACTATATCGGACCAAATCAAAATTGTCCCAGGGAAGGTGGCCCGGAGGAACATCAAATCCGCCTTTATGTCTGTTAACAGGTCTCTCACTGTCCGCACCCCTAGGTCATTCCCGCCAGCATGAATGACTAACACATCCGGTGCTCTATCAAGCCATGCATGTCTCTCCACTTCTGGGACCACCCTGCCCCACATCATTCCCGGCCGACCCAACCAACGTATGACTGCCTTGCGCCTGGAAATACCCAGCTGTCTCCCACCTGGTCTCACGTCCCCTCTCCTGGCACCCCAACACACATACGAATGGCCGAGGATCCAGACCAGGAGTTGACGCCCTGCATCTGAAACACAAGCACACCGTTACCAACAAAATTAAACATCTAAGCCCCTCACATCATCCGGCCCCCCAATACCGTAACATCGCCCCTTAACCACATCATTATATATATACATATATATATATATTTTTTTTTTTTTTTTTTTTATTCACACACCAACTGTGGCCGGATATAAGTCCGGAATCGCTGTGACTCCCATCTCCCCAACTTCCGCACATCCACTTCATCCAGCCCGCACCTGGCGGCCTCTGTAGCCGCCCCAATGCGGAAGGAGTGTGAAGCGTAGGCGTAACTGTTCAACCCCAACCTCCCCAAACACTTTCTCAAAACCGCCACAAATTGAAACCTAGACAGGTAACTTCCATCCGCATGCAAAAGCAATGGACCCTCCCCCACCGGTCTCACTCCCAGAAAACTCGCCACCGTCCTAACCGGGCAAACCCCACATCCCTGCAAGGCATATATACTCACCTGTATCCCCTTGCCATCTTGATCTGTTTTAGATTTTCGCAACTTTACTGAAACCCTGTCCCCCAATATTTCCACATCTTGGGCCTGCAGACCCCCCGCCACTCCTTTTGAGGGGCTGACTAACTCCCCGATCCTAAATGCCCCAAAAAACGCCAGTGAAAAAGCCGCCCCAAACAACATTCTTTCGTACACTGACCTGCACACCACCGAAAGCTGTTCCCCCATTGCAACCAGATTCGCAAACGTAATAGGGCGCCGCGCATCCTTGCTCCTGCGTGACTTCCTATATCCCCTAATGGCCTGCTTAACCCAGAAATCCTTTGTCCAATCTCGCTTTCTCCGCATCTTAAACCAAAACGCCATTCCCGCCATCCTCTTTTCTATCGCCGATACCGACTTGCCCTCCTCCATGTCTTTTGACACCAAGTAAAGCAGAAGCAACCTGGCCTCCAACCCCTCACCCCCAACCTCAGCCTCTGCCTGTAAATCCCTCCATTCCTTCCATATCTTGGAATACGCTGCCCATGTACCCTCACTTACGGACCGCTGTATCCAGCCCGCGACGGCTCCAGCGCTACCTCCCAAATCCAGCCTGGGCAAGGGACACCCACCTCTTCCGCTCCTGGCGCCAGCTCCCTGAACCTGTCCCACTGAAAGCGAGACAAGGCGTCAGCCAGTGTGTTCTCAACACCTGGGATATGCACAGCATATAGAAAGATATTTAACTGCATGCAACGCAAAACTAACTGTCGCATAAGTCGTATAACCGGGGGTGAAGCTGCAGACATCCTGTTGATCACCTGCACCACCCCCATGTTGTCGCAGTTCAGCCTCAACTTGAGATTCCTGCAAGACTGCCCCCACAACTCCAAAGCTAGCACTACAGGAAACAGTTCCAGCAGTACCAGGTTCTTCCTAAAACCTGCCTCCACCCATGATCGCGGCCAAGGGCCCGCGCTCCATTGGCCCCGAAAAAATGCCCCGTATCCAGTTGATCCTGCGGCGTCCGTCACCAACTCCACATCAAAGTTGCTCACAGGCCCTGACATCCAGACTGCCCTCCCATTATACTCTTCTAGAAAATGATCCCATATGCGAAGGTCCTCCTTGTGCTCCCTTGTCAACCTAATGAAATGTTTTGGGGCCCTCACCCCCGCTGTTGCTCCCGATAACCTTCGACAAAATATCCTCCCCATAGGAATGATCCTACACGCGAAATTTAACTTTCCCAACAGTGATTGTAAGGTGCGTAACTGCACCTTCTTACAACCGTGAACTTCCCGTACTACTCCTCTCAGATCCTCCAGCTTCTCTGCAGGTAACCTACATTCCATGGCCATGGAATCTATCACTATACCCAGGAAGCTCAACTCTGTCCGAGGACCCTCTGTTTTGTCAGCTGCCAAAGGCACCCGAAACCTTTCCGCAATGTGCTGCAACGTGGACAAGAGTATCGCACACACATTGGAAGAAGGAGGGCCCACGCACAAGAAATCATCCAAATAATGGATGACGGAATCTATCCCCGTAACATCCCTCACCACCCATTCCAAAAATGAACTAAACGCTTCAAACATAGCGCAAGAAATGGAACACCCCATTGGTAAACACCTATCAACGTAAAAACGTCCCTCCCAACAACATCCTAGTAACCGAAAGCTATCTGGGTGCACTGGCAACAGTCTAAATGCAGCTTCCACATCCGATTTTGCCATCAATGCCCCTTTTCCGTACCGCCTTACCCAGCGCACCGCAGCGTCAAACGACGTGTATGACACCGTGCAAGCCTCCGGGTCTATAAAATCGTTCACCGATCCCCCTTTCGGAAAAGATAGATGATGAATAAGCCGAAATTTATTCGGCTCCTTTTTGGGAACGACCCCCAGTGGGGACACCACCAAATCCCCAAATGGCATAGTCTCAAACGGGCCCGCCATCCTACCTAAAGCCACCTCCTTTGCCAATTTCTCTGCCACCACCTCCGGGTGTTGTAGAGCTGACTTCAAGTTTTTTGCTAACGGAGGAACCACTGTCAACGAGCATGGAATTCTGAATCCATACCTAAAGCCAGTGTTCAGCACCTCCCCCGCTGCCCTATCCGGATATTTACTTAGAAAAGGTTGCATCCTTTCCCACATCACCGGAGTCGTCCCTTTTGTGTCCAAAATCCCCGGTGCGCTTGCCTTTTTTGAAGCATCTGGCCAATGTGTGATTCCCCCCGCAGCCTGAACATTCGTGCTTAAATTTGCACGTCCCTCCAAATTTACAAGCCCCTTCATTGTATGGCCAACACACGCCCCACTTCTTTCCGGCCGGGGATCCAGCTGTGTGGCTACCCCCGGCCCCCCCTTGAAATGACTGTGCCGGTGTCTTGGCCGAGGCCATCAACCTCATCCACAGGCTGATGTCCTTATGGTCCCATCGCAACGCCGGCCGAACCGCTCTCCGCTGGCGGAACTGCTCATCGTACCGCAGCCACGCCGTTCCCCCATAAACCCGATAGGCCTCCCCAATGGCGTCCATATAACAGAATAACGCCGAGCAGTGCTCGGGGTTCTTCTCACCTATCACCCCTGCCAATATGGCAAATGCCTGAAGCCAGTTAGCAAAGGTCCGAGGGATAAGACGATACCTCCTCTTCTCCTCGTCGTCCTTCTTACTGCTATCTGGCTTCACCCTATCCAAGTTGAATTTTTCCAGGGGCAACAAGGAAAAAATTTCCACGTACTCCCCTTTCCAAATCTTCTCCCTTACCTCCTGCTTCAAATGAGCCCCCAGGGGACCCTCGAAACAGACGTAAACTTCGCACTTCGCTGCATCCGCCATTCTCACAATATCATCCCTCGCCGTCTGTTCCTTAGCCCCCTGCTCCGTCTCACTCACCTTGTCCTTTCCACCAGCCTCCGTTGAGCTCGAACCCTCCGGCGCGGCCCCTGGTGCCGCCACTACCCCAGCCATTCCTTCTACTACCCCACCTGTTCCAGCCGCACCCATACTCACCCCAGCCACCGGTGCAGTACCTACTCCTCCAAACCGGCCCACCAACACTTTCAAACCCTCCAACAATTCCTGCATCTGCCCTGACCCTCCTTCCATAGTCCCCCTCGCCACCCGCGGTTGGTCCGAATCGACCAACGGCGGCGCGGGAGGTAGCCTCTGCCTCCCCTCACTGGGACCCGCCCCCAACAATTTTTGTAATGCATTAGTAAAG
This sequence comes from Lithobates sylvaticus, assembly GCA_028564925.1. NCBI lineage: Eukaryota > Metazoa > Chordata > Amphibia > Anura > Ranidae > Lithobates > Lithobates sylvaticus. The sequence goes on from CM053030.1 coordinate 480,265,348, forward strand.
GAAACGTTGTCAGTAGACTTACCGGGCTGACCGGGCGCGAATCCCACAGCCGCTGTCCTGGCTTCCACCGGCGGGATAGGGCGACTGAGCTCCTCCTCCTCTTCGGACAATTCCCCTTCTGACCGCGACATTTCCTCCTGTGCAAATGGAAAAGAACGCTCCCTAGGCGAGGGGCTCTCGTAACTAGCACGTGTCTGTCCGCCTAAATCCGACTGAGCGCTGCTCCTGGACTGTCCCGACCTCCCTCTCTCCTGTGCAGGTGGGCCGCTCCGGGCTCCGCTCCTGCCCGCGTGCACACTTGGCGCGCTTGCTGGCCGTGTCCTACCCCTTCCAGTGCCCAATGCTGCGTTGGCCCCCACCCCACCCACCCCCCGTGTTGCTCCGCTGCTCCTTCCGTCCCCCCCCCGACTCGTGCAGAGCCGCAGAGGGGTCCGCAATGCTGGCACGTCTGAGGGCTTGCACCCCCCTCCTGGCCGTTGCCCGATTGGCCCTTTTATCACCACCCCCCTGCTCGTTCAGAGCTGCTGGGGAGGACGTTGTCCTAGAGGAGCCTGGTGTGCCGGCCATCCTCCCGTTCCTCACGGCCCCCCTCCCCCCAGTGTTCCTACTACCCCCCGACCCGTGCAGGGCCGCAGGGGCCGTTGAGGCTGTAGAAGCACTACGCCTGCCAGGTGATCCTCCTCGTGGTAGGCCTGAGGCCCCGCCTCCCGCGCTAGGCCCGAGGCCTGACTGTCTCCTGGGCCCCCCTGTGCCTTCCCGCATGTGCCGCTTTGCTGGTGGGGTTGATCGCTCACCTCGTGGGCTCCTTCTCAGCCTAGACGGGCCCGCTGTGGCCCCTGGGGAATACCGCTCCGGCGGGCGGGACACACGGCCGCGCGGCGCCACGCCGCCATCCGCCGATTCCTCTCCCTCCGAACGTACCTCCGGATCTTCCTGTGTCCCCTCCAGCGCCGCTGCCAGCTGGTCCTTCAGCCATTCCGGCCCGTGTTCCGCCGCCGCCGCTCGCATCAACGCCGCCAATGCACTGCCGTCGGCCATCTTGGATTGCTGGAGGAGCAGTGAAAAAACTGCCTCCTCAAGCTCTGTCTCTTCCCGCACTGTCCTCCCGAGCTCCGCCCCTCCTCTTATATGGCCGCTCCCCTTCCCTGCAGAACCACTCCCCTTATCTTTTCCTCTCCTTGTCAGCTGCCCAGTGAGTCACACTCCCCTTGTTCTGGTCTCTCTGTCTCTCCTGTCACCTCTCCTTGTCAGCTGCCCAGTGAGTCACTTGACACTTCTGTCATGTGCAGCCCTCCATTACCTTTCCTTGCAGTTCATTACATTCCGGTCTTTTCTTCACTATTCCTTCCACTGATACCAACAATATGTCACTATTCTTTCCACTGATACCAACAATATGTCACTATTTCTCCCAATGACACAAGTGATCAGACACTATTTATCCTCCCGCTGACACCAACAATAGCTCACTATTCTTCTGACCGCTGATGTTGGGGCCTTTTTTTAAAATCTAATAGCAACAGTATGATGGAGTGATCTGGCTCTTTGTTTTAAAAGTTTAGAGGAGCAAAAGGGCACAGTTAATAGTGTGAGCTGGCATTATCTACTATGACCTTCTTAGATCTATTAGATGTGACAGTAAGTACAGACCTTTATGACATTATTCCTACTGATACATTACAGTAACTTTTGTCCCTAATTTAAATAATAGCCCCTTTAACAGAACAGTACAGTTCTCTCTAAGCCAACATCTTTAGAATCAAATCAAAAGGGAATCCAAGTCTGAATACCATCTTAATGTATCCGCTGACTTTCACATCCTTTCATTTCCAATATGTTACATTAAGACAAAAAATGCTAACTAGCTACCATTGAACTGTTCATAAAGTTTAATAGCATAAAGAAATTCTTTGTAAGAACTCTAGAAAGGAAAATCATTACCAGTTTTTTTTTTTTCTTAATTATATTTCTTAAAAGCAGAAGTGAGTCTTATTTGTTTTTAAATGTTGCCCTGTCACCTAGAATAAAATAAATGCCACCCCACAGCGGAGCAGGGAGGAAAAACATCAATTTTATGGCTCAGAAAAACATATTTTTTTTTTCACACCATACATTACTGGATGTCTTAAAACTGCTGAGATAATAATGTTGAGTCATTCATAATTCAGACTGAAATAGAAAGTACATTTCTGCTGAAGTCATTGAAACTCTGTTCAGCGGGCTGATTTGCATAATTACTTAGGATAAACCATTGCAGAATTCACTGCTCACATCCTGACAGTACTTTGTAGAGCTTCTCAAGGAAAGAGGTTTGATAGCACAAGCCTTAGGCTTAATCTAGTAATAAGAAAGTGCAAAGCACCGTGTGGACAATGAGTGACAAGCTAGTAGGTCAACCTTATAGAGCACAGCAACGAAGAGCTTTTGTAGACCTTTCTCCAAACAGGTCATATGGACCCTGAGAACCAAATGCTGTAAATTCAGAATACCTTTCAACGTTACTGACTTCACTAATGACCTGCAGGCTTGCATTTCAATAAGAGGGCCTCTAAATGTTACATGGTCTGTGTAATAATGGGGCTGCCCGTAGATCTATGAGGATAGTTGGATGTGCTTGCATGATCCAACCACCCTCAGGAGCTGGGGATGTAGAGAAGATAAGATGAGTAGTGCTTGGTAGATGCTGCTCCAGGAGAACACTCAATGGAGCAAGTACTCTAACCACTTGACCTCCAGAAGATTTACCCTCTTCATGACCAGGCCATTTTTAGTGATATGGTACTGCGTTACTTTAACTGAGAATTGCACGGCCATGCAACACTGTACCCAAATAAAATGTATGGCTTTTTTGTGACAAATAGAGCTTTCTTTTGGTGGTATTTAATCACCACTGCATTTTTTATTTTTGAACTATAAACATAAAAAGCACCATCAATTTTTAAAAAGAAAAAAACAATATTTTTTATTT